>OY856409.1:1844804392-1845404392 GCA_963693085.1 Alisma plantago-aquatica
TTAGATAAGTTGTACTAGAATCTTAAAAGAATCTAGTCGGCGGCAAGTTGTGAGTCACATGTAGATCCACCCCATCACCATCTCCATAGCCATCACCATGGTCGACCACAACGTGGAGATATTTGCAAAAGTTTAACGGAGGCAACACCCCCACCATATTTAGCACGTCAGTTAGGTTGTCATTGGTTTTAGCTTTCCTGAAAGGAATTGAATCCATTGTAACTGCAACAAATTAGAGAACTCAATGAAACTGAATTCAAATAAGCAGTCACCATCCAGCACAGCTACTGTTTCGATTCATATTGACTATGTGTAGATAATAAGATGTTACTCATGACTCAATGTATTATGCTCCATGGTTGTACCTATTGGTATGGTAACTTGAAGGATGTTGACGCTTGAGTATGGAGCATGATAGATTACGATAGCTAGATAGGGGCACCACAGAGCAGCAACAGAGAGCGGAGATGATCAATATTGACCAGAGACTACCAGGCCTAAGGTGGTGAAATAGCAGATTGATTCCGCATCTGTAGCCTGATGGAGTTGGTTTTAGGCCACCAAAGAACGCAATACTATTGCTCCTCTATGGGCCAGCTCAGAGCCTAACCCTCGTCAAGGAGAGCAATTACTGTTTGATTTATGGAACATCGTGATAATTTAAAAGGAATATGAAGAACATATATATTTCCTATCAACAACATTGTATAAAGATCAAACAAGACCTCAACTAATATTTTCGTATTTGATCATATACAATCATACCACAAGGCTGATTACGTATTTCATTATGCCCTGGAGATTTGAGCCATACCACGCAAATAACCGACTACTTGATAAGTCAGAATCGGTGCCATACAAGGTCTAATGGAAGAACCGGAATCCACAACCTCACCATACTTCTTGGTCAGTACAAGAGAAAATATTGCATAGACATATCATTCAACTGCATCAATGACATATAGTCAAACTCAGTGATTGGCTCACGTATGGCCATCCGTATATAAATAGAATCATGTCTAGCCCACCTTGGTACAGGTCACGATGCTAGTGAGCTACAACCCGTAGCCGCACTCTAATTAGGGTATGGCCCGTAGCCAATCCTATATCACATATTTTTGAGATAGGACCTGTAGCCGCACACTATTCAGAGTATGGCCCGTAGCCAATCCTGTAAGGTCAGGATACAAAGAGATACCTCAACTTGCACCCTGCATATTCAACAATATGCTCTCCAAGTTAAACTCATTTTACCATTCAACAAGTGCTGACACTAAATGGATCTATGGTACAAGGAAAACTATACTATTAGATTTCACTTGATTAATTAGATCAATTTAAACATCTTTAAGTATCAATCAAGTTACAACGTACAACCTCTAAACAAATTCTACACAAACAAAGACATAACTTATCATCAGAACAAATTGAATCACATTAGGTGTGATCTCATCACATCGTGTCCCTTTATGCTTGCTCTTCATCATATGTCCATTTCAAGGACCAATGTCCATCACAAAGACCAATGTCTATCACAAGGACCAATGTCCATCACAAGGACCAATGTCCATCACAAGGACCAATGTACAACAAATCATAACCACATGCATCGTTAGAATCTGATAATGAGAAGGCAATGCATCATCAACATCATCATCTCATAGGACTTATGCTGTACATATCACATCATACATTTTACATCATAACAATTAGGGTTTCACTTTATCCGATTAGGGTTTACAAGGTTTATCAACAACCACCCTTAGGTTATCACTTTCCTCGTCATTATGAGGCATGTTATGAGACATAGAAGCATGTTTTTCTTTATCGTTATATAACATGTGATGAGGTATAGAAACATAACCCTCACATCATACCTTCAACTACTCCATAGAGTATCACATCATCACTATGAGACCCTAGCATCAACATGGTATGTCTCAACCACTACCACATGGTATCAACTTGGGTTCTAACATAGGGTATCTGTTTGTCCTTCGAAGGTATCAGGAAACATGCCAAGGTAGGGTATCAACCTACCTACCCAAGGTGTGTATCTGTTTGGTATCACAAGACATATCAGTTTGTCACCTCTAGGGAGTGTGATGGTCACCACCATTTAGGGTGTGACGGGCAACCGAACTATGTCAGGCAAGACACAAAGGGGGTACATCCAATAGATCAACTTGAGGTATCAGTTGGGTACTACAAGGTGTCACACTACCCTTTTAGGAGGGGTATCATTTTAATATCTAGGGTTAGTATATCGGGCCACTACACCTAAGGAGAGGGTGTCAGCCAACTTAGTCTGATGGGCAACACCATTCCAAAACAAAATGGGCATCTCGATTTGAGGTGTATCGAGAAACACCACTCAAGGTGTGTATCGGGCTCTGCCTAAGCAGAGCGTTATGGTTAGCCTTCTAACATAGCAACTCCTCTAGGTACACTTATTTCCATAACAAGCTAACACCCTACAACACACACCAGTCTCACCATCACACGTGTCGGCCTAGATGTATAAGGGCATGACGACCTAGACATTCACCAAGTCGTGACGACTTGCCACAAGGGTATCGGTTGAAACATTACAAGTCGTGATGGCCTAAAACTCACCAAGTTGTGACGATCTGGCTCTTGGTGTAACGATTTGTCACCTTTAGGTCGTGATGGCCAGGGGGCGTCACATGTCGTGATGACCACCCAAACATATAGACCTCTCACACATGTCGGCCACTAGGCATATCGAACACTCCATCTTCAACCTCAAGACGGCATTACTAAAAAGGGAAAATAAAGGTGCAACGCATGGGCAACAACTAAGCCATGCTCTTCTACTAAAATAGGTCGCAAACTACCCAATGGAACTACTAGCATGCAAGCAATAACGAGCCATAGATCAAGAGCAAGATAACAAGTCAAAAGTGATAATAAGAAAAAGGCTTTAGAGTTATATAACTCAACTCAAGGATCACAACCAAGCTCTAAGATCTATAGTCAAGCTCCAATCTTCACGAGCTCAAGGTAGAAGAAGATCCTCCAAGCTCGATCTCCACAACACCTCCAAGGGAGAAAAGGAAACCATGGTTAAGAGAGCACGAGAGGGAAAAAGAAGCAACCAAGGTCCATGGTCGAGAAGAAGAAGAAGGAGAAAAAATAAACTAAAGACCATGGCTTACTAAGGTAGAAGATGAAAAGAGCACACCACAAGCTTAGGCTCATCCACCAAGCTCCAAGGGAGAGCACTCCTAAAGCTCAATATGGTCCACCAAGGAAGAGGAAAGAAAAGATGGCCAAAGGATTCTCTTACACAAAGAGAAAGAAGTATATATACAAGAGAGATGAAAGAGAGAACAAAGGAAAGGTGTCACCACCAAAGAAACATAGATGAAACATGTCCACGAAGAAAGGACACATATAACACCATGCAACAAGGTGGTAAGAGCTATGACTCACCCACTAAGCCTCCTTCCTAGGTCAAGGCCGATACACATCTCCTCCTCCCTTCACAAACTGATAGGGATGAAGCCCTAGATCCAGAAATTGATATGGTGCATCTAGAGACACCCAAAAATGATAGGATGTCCCTCAAGACACCCACAACCAATACAAGGCCTCTCCAAGACTCTCAAGCCCGAGACAACAATCCTAGGTGTAAGATACACCTCAAACATGAGTGCAAAACCTCACCAAGGATGTCACCACTCAAATAGGGCTCAACCAAGACACCCAATTGTTTCTCTTCCCTCTAGTTGATGCTAAGAGAGAGAAGGAACACTCTAGAGGTGGAAAACTTGCACATCAACCCCTACTCTGGATAAATTGCAATTTGCACCAACACCTCTCCACAAGACACAAGCATCAACCAAACAAGCTCAAACAAGGAACTCAAGCTTCCAACATGCCCTAATTACCTCTCAGATGATTAGAGCAAAGAGCTAAACTCGGTTATCCCAAAATGAGGGCCAGGGTCCTTACATTTAATATCTCCATTTTTTAGTTGAGATCAAGTAAATACAACTAGTTGTGATAGACAAATTTATTCATTTGCGTTGCACATATGCATTCCATCTTAAGTGAAGTTCATGTGATTTATCATTAATACTCACCACTCCCACTTTGTTCCTTATATAGTCATTTATCAAGAAACTTCTACTTAGATTCTCATACATCCCTTTTATTACACTTTTTAACCACATTTATCTTGTTGATGCCTTGTTCATTGCCTAACATTCACTTCCATATAGCATGGTTGGTTGTATAATATATTTATAAATATTTATTTTTACTTAGAATGAGATCTTCTAGTCACATACTACTCCACTAGTATTCCTCCTTTACATCCATCGTGCTATGAATCATGAAAAACATAATATGATGAATGTATAATTTCTATCTATATATATTTATTTATATATACATAGATACTGTATAAACATATAAATGTAAAACCGTTGATTATTATTATTGAATTATGATAAGGCCTTTTAATATGGATATAACTTGAGGATGGATAAAGGGTAGTTTAAAATTTTAGATAATTAAGATAACTGCATGCTTTATTACTATTATATAATGAACTAAATCTAATATATATTAACCAGTCAAATGATAATCTAACCTATGCTTACAAAATTTGAAATCATGTAACCACCTTTCCACAAGTGGTTTACAACATATATCAACCTGAATGTAGATCAAAATTGTGGACTGATCCATGGTCCTTTATCATCATCAACCTCTAGACAAATCATGGCTGAGGTGACTATGGACCTCTCACCCACTCTCCCTCTCATTCTCTTGATGAGAAGTAGTCAAGTCAATTTCATGTCATGTAGTAGAACTTTCATCAATCCTCAACTCAATGAGAGGATGGCCTACAAACACATTTATCAATAGACATGAAAATAAAAGGGCAATTTTGTGTATGATGAATCCCACTCCTATTTAACACTCAACCAAGATTGCAAACACCCTCTAAAGATTTTACCACCACCAATTTTCCTGATCAAAACTAAAGAACTACATTCTAACCTCATTTTATTCTTACTCTGTCATAAGTTAAACACCGACCTAAAAATTTCATGCACTCATCATCAAACCCTTGATATTTGCAATGTTGCGTGAGATATTTCCTTCACATTCATGTATCTCATAACTACCCCATACTTAATTTTCTTCTTCAACATTGAGATTCCACATCACGACACTATAATGGTTCCCCTGGGAGACAACACTTGAGCCTAGCTTTGTAGAAGTAGAGTGGCTCTATGAAGGTAGTGGCACCTTTGGTCCCCACTAATCAACAACCTTGTTCCTCCCTCAACCTCGCATAATTTGCTTTATTGTTTCTTGTGTTTGTGGGATGATTCCAGATAGAGCTAGCATCAGTTATGTAGGACCAATAGTAAATATACCACTTATCTAGGTCCCATTGAGTTCTGACCCACAAAGTGAATTTTAGGATAAATTCTAGTCTTAAATTGGGGTTTTACTAAAACTTCTAGAAAATGCACAAATTATGATGTATATGATCTTAAAATTCTTTGTACTACATGCCGGGATTGTAATGAAGTATAAATATTTGATATATTCTAGTAAAATTCACCAAGATGCACATTTTGGGTCATTTTAAGTTACTCTAGGGCTGAACTAGACGAATTTGGATTATTCGTGTACCTATATGCTAACATTTGCACATATACTAATTTTTTTTTGAAACCAAATGAGCAAGTTTGAGTTTAATTATTGTCAATCTGGGTCATAATTTTGGGCCCGATCATGTTAAATTGGGTCTGAGATTGCCATCACTAGAGTCAATAATGTTCATCTATATTTTAAACCCCTAGATAATCCTCTGTCATCATATCATCTCACCCAAACCGCTTGTCATGTTTCATAACTCAAATACAATAAAAATTCACAAAATAGGTTTACCTTAGATTTTAACTACTAGCTAATAAGGTATTATGGTGGATATATCTCACCTTGACTAGTTTAATGAGAGGATCATGTTCCTAGCCTTCATTCCCCTAAACCAACATATAATTGTACTTCTTGACCATTTAGTTTTAGATTATATAAATAATAAAAATATTAAACTAAAACATGGGAAGCTATATGATTTCTTATCTACTTTAGAAAACTAGAACTTAATTATAATTTTTTGAAACCAATAAAGAAGATATTTGATTCTTTAAGTATTTATTTTGGTTCCACAATTACTTATAAATACTTTTCATGATTCCAAGATATTGTAGACTACTAGAAATATATCATGATATAATATGGAAATGACTCATAATCAATATATGAGACTCCAAATTACTAGATATTAATGATCTATAATTTTTTTAGTTTATATTAATTATGGATATTGAAATTTCCTTCTCTAAAATACTCTTAACTAGAAATTCTAGAACTCAACACAGTATACAATCTTAATTTGGACCTTTGGTGAACATAGATACTTAGATCCAATTTCCCTATTGTGTATTACCATTATATATGTGATCTTTATAATATATTTAATTATATAAAATCCTATTAATTTAAGAATTAATAAGGCACAAGTGAAGGGCAACATTAAGATATATTGTATCAAAATACATGACATTTAAGGGGAGGTGAATGGAACCCTAGGGAAGACCATGGTGACATATGGTTCTCGTCAAGCTATTTCTAGTGACCAAATGGAAGAAGGTGATGGTGATCCTACCTGGAGGCAAAGCTCCATCCCTCTGGGCTCTATTGGAGTTTGTCATGTTTACAAAGTCAGAAGGAGCCCTAACAATCAACATAAAATACTATCGAATGAATCTAACAAACATCCAATGAAAGTTGATCTAGGGAAAAACAACATATCCCAATTCCCAAATCTACAAGGAAATAAACATACCTAGCTCTCAAGTAGATCCAAACACTAAAGCAAGTATGAAGCAATCCTACATAGATAAACTTGGAGGATCAAAGGATGAAAGTCAACATACATCAAGACTAATGTAGAGGACTGTGATATTTTTCTTTAACCAAAAAATCATAGTCTCATCATGTAACACCTCAACTTTTTTATACATGTTCAAATGAGTGGAAGCATTAATTCCTAATTTATAATATTGTTGGGGTATCACATTCTTGAATATCATTCATAAGAAATAATTGAAAGCTTAACCATCATAAAATCACATTTTATTTATCATCCTCAAACTTTACATAATAGGAAAACTTATTACAAACCAAAGGCATATTCTGAGTATATGTACATGAACAAACTATTCTTAATGAATAAATGAAGATTGAGGTGGATAATTGCACCCCACAAGGACACTCTCTATAGCCAAACTGTATTCTATTATGAAAGTCTAGAGCTCTATATCTGCTCCTACTGAGCATCTGTACATGAACAATCTATTTTTAATGAATAAATGAAGGTTGAGGTGGATAATTGCACCCCACCAGGACACTCTCTATAGCCACACTATATTCTATCATGGAAGTCTAGATCTCTACATCTACTCCTTCTACTCCCACTCCTCACCTACGAACATCTCGTCCCCAACCATGCAATGGAAAAATGATTATTAGTAAGTGGCATGAGTATGCTAGTTATGAAATAAATGGAGTGAGAAAAGATTGTACATTATTCTTAAACATTATGCATGAAAAACTAACACTTAAAATCTATGAAAACTTGCACATGAACATATGATCTTTATTTAGTCTTAGTTCTTATCTTTTTACATAACTTATGTTGGAGACATGTACTCTAGTACTGGGGTCTCATGGCCTGCACTCTGGTTCCTGGGTTATCTTATCTGATTCGGTCTTCACTAAGGGCCTGGGCCTCATGACCTGCACTAAGGCCTGGGTCATATCTTTTGAATTGACCTGCACTAAGGTCGGCGTCTAACTCCATAATCTGATGTCATCTTAATTCTTATCTTAACTTGACTTCATGCATGAATCTTAATTGGGTTCTTATCTTGAAATGTTAACTTTAAATCTTAATGAAATATGGTATAATAATTCTTTATGTGAATTCTTGATTCATAAAATTTGTTGAGAAACTTATAAAACATATCATTAACTTGAAATCTTTAACCATAAGAACATATAAAACATGAATATCTTACTTGATAATATTGAACATCTAAAGATGCAAGAAAATATTGAATACTCATGGGCATGAACCACTTACCTAATTAGTAGGAGGAAATTCCCCAGAAGGTTTAATGATCTTGAATATCTTAATTAACCTAAAATACCCAAGTATTGTTAATCATGATCTTATAAACCATAATTACTTTAGGTTTGCATATTCGGGAATAACAAACCAATAAATACTTTGTAAGCTATCCTTTTGGCTAGATCTAAAAAAATTGATCAAAATTTATATAAGGTTTGTCATCTCTGAGCTTTGTAGCATTTTCTATGAATTATAGAATATCAGACTCATATCAACCAATAAGAAATGAGATAAAACCATTTATGCCACTGTAATCTCAGCTAAAAAGATAGAGTCAAAGGACTGATATATCCTTATCATTATTTCATGATTATGTCAGTGATAGGGGAAGACATGGTCAAATACTCATTTAATATAAAGTCACAATTGATGTCAAAATGAATTGGTGAAACATCACAAGTAACCATGATAGCGTAATACAAATATTCACATCATGAGGGTGTGAAACTCATTTCCGTGCTTGGTTTCTTCTCTCATTATGCATGGTGCCAGAGCACCAGAGCTTCAACCTCCCCTATGCCGGGCCAAGAAACTCTACCGCCGGTCTTGTTCAACTAAGCAAGGATAGCGACCTCCGCTCTTTTCTGGGACTAACTTGACATTCTAGTCGTGGAGGGATTCTAAGATCTGCTTGAGACCAAGACCTCATATCATGAAAGAAACTAGTCCAGGAAGCTTCCAGACGTCAATAGACTTTAGGAGTCGTTAAGGATATTTACTAGAGCCCTGTGACTCCATCTCCTACCTGGCATCATGCCTATTTTGAATGAATAGCAATGAAACACAAGAAAAGAGAGTAGAAAAAGCCTTGAGGTGGAGTACTAATTAAGCTCAACTAGTTTCATTGGAGTGAGATCAATCGATAACCTAGAATCATGGGGCACATGCATGAGAGGGGAAATTTGGTTTTAGTCATGTACCTCTCCTCTGGTAGAATCGAGGGACAAGGAAGCACCTCAACAATTAACTAGATCATTTTCACATCTTTTTGTGGCGTAAACAATCTTGATCCCTATAAACAATGAAGCTCTTGACCTTCGAGTGTTGGGATTCATGGATAAAATAGTCCACTCAATCAAAATCCTAGGAGACCCTTGAGGGAGCTCCACCACCTCCTTAGGATGCTCTTAGATGAATGAATTTGACTATAAATACCTTTGTGCTGAGGAAGTCTTCGACGAGATCAAGGAGATAGATGACCAACTCTTAGCACTTGAGACTAAACTCGTGAAATCCAAATGAGTAGGAATTCTCATTGGATCTTGGTGAGGGTCATACATAACTTGATTTCCACTGAGAAGGGAGGAACTAGTCTCCATAGGTCATTTTGTGGAGGTAGAAGATAACAGTTTTGGGTGTTTTTTGTATATGAGGAGCTAGGGTTAGATCTTGGGCTCGATTGACTCGTCATGATCTCTTGATTCCTTTTATGGTGAGTTTAGGGGAACATGTCAAGGAGAGAGGGAGTTGGGGATCGAGGGAGTTTGTTACTAGTTTCTACCCCTCAAGACGCGAGAAGATCAGAGGAAGGAGACAAACTTTTCATCATTTGACATCAATCCTACGGTTCTAATAGAATCTTTATATACACTAACATGTGATACATGCTGACATAGCTATAACTTAGGCAAATAAGTTTAATCGATTGTACCAATCATCTAAATAGTCCAATTGTCCATGATTATTCACCATTTTCTTCCCAACATATATTGGCATAGCTAGGACTATTAAAAATTGGTGAAATTTGGTACCTTACCTAATTCAACCATGAGGAACCCAAATATTGACTCAATTCTTACAGTTGAGCTAGGGAGTCATGTGTTATACAACCTTAGATACTTATGGAATTTAATTCATTAATAGTCACCGGAGAGGAGTTATGTTACCAAAATTTAGCAGAAGATCTAATATCTCATTACATACTCATGTACTAAGTAGTGGAACATATTGTGAACATATAATGGGTAATTTTCTACTCATTGTTCATTACTACACATTAGGGATATATTGTGTACATTATTAAACTGAGATTGGAAGTAACTTTGGATTATCATGTGCAAGACTTATTTTAGGATTTTGCATCATATAAAAAAAAATTAAATTTGCAACTTAGCATTATCAATCATGTATATTTTAGACTTGAAATTCTAGGGGTGTTACAACTCTACCCACCTTATAGAGATTTTGTCCTAAAAAACCTTTCGTGCACTGATGTAGTACTAACCACCTTAGGGTTTCACATATATATATACTAATACCTTAATCTTGTTATAAATAACTAAAATTCTATATCAACATGTTCATTATATGGCATTATCATGGATAACTATATCATGTCTGCCATTATTTACAAAACTAACACATGCACATTTTACTAATGAAGATTGAAAACTACATCATACTTCACCATGAACCATGAAAAAAGTTCTCACATATCCTTATCATTAGCATAATATTGTTTCTCACTGTGTCAATTAGGATGAGTTCTCCACATATCCTTGCTCCAAAGTGCTCATTTCTCCCAAGAGCTCATTGCACCAAAGTGCTCATTGCTCTAAAGAGATCATTGCACTAATGCACACATTTATTTTGGAGAATCACTTAATTAACATTACTTCTTAAAATTACTCTTATTGACTTACTTCATCCTCATGACTTAATCATAAATGTATTTAACATTTAATCTTGGCAAAAATAATGGCCTTTCACTAACTAATGTATTAGGTTTAGGTGAATATCTAATTTCAGTCTTTTATGCTAACCATCTTTGACATCCCCATATATGTGTTAATTAGGCACATACCCAATGACATCATACCTCATTATGCAACTTTCCACTAACCCACTAGCACACATGTCCCATACCACATGCACTAGTAAGTAGGATAGATATGCACAATAAGTCCTTATGCTCATGGCATACCCTCTACAGTTCTCAATTGGTTGGCCAAACAATTGAAAAATGAGAGGACATGTCATATATGAAGGTTAATACACTAGGTCCAAATTTGAAGGACATCTATCCCTATACTCATAACCTATTATACATACACCTCTAGACTTATATTCCCTTCCTGGTTTCTACCTTTAACCACTCCTTATATAATAAAGATGATAGACCTAACCTCTTTATATCATTTTATAAATCTAGGATGTGTAAGAAGATTTGTACCTAGAGGACCTAAAGTGTTATCAAACTAATTGAGAATATGAGAGTGCATGGTGTCCAATAATCCTTTTGCTGTGATACCAAGTTGTAACACCCAAATTTTTTTTATACACATTTACATGAGAAGAAGCATCAATTCCTAACTCATAATACTGTTGGGGTACCACAAATATTGAATATCATGCATAAGAAATAATAGAAAGCTTAATTATCACATGATTACATTTTATTTCTCATTCTCAAAGTTTACTTAATAGGAAAACTTATTACAAACTAAAGGCATATTCTTAGTATCTATACATGAACAAAGTAGCCTTAATGCATAAATGAAGGTTTAGGTGGATAATGATACTCCACCAAAACACTCTCTATATCCACACTACATCCTATCATGGAAGTCTCTAGCTCTATATATTCTCCCACTCCTGCTCCTTCTCCTCACCTGCTAACATCTCATCCCCAACCATGCATTAGAAAAACAATTATTAGTAAGTGGCATGAGAATTCTAGATATGAAATAGATGAAGTGAGAAAATATTATACATTATTCTTAAATATTATGTGTGAAAAACTAACATTTAAATTTATGAAAACTTGCACATGAACATATAGTCTTTCTTTAGTATTAGTTCTTATCTTTTTTACACAAATCATGCTGGATATCTGTACTCTGGTACCTGGGTCTCATGACCTACACTCTGGTGACTAGGTCATCTTATTTGAGTCAGCCTGCACTAAGGGCCTAGGCCTCATGACCTACACTTAGGCCTGGGTCATTCTTTTGAGTTGACCTGCACTAAGGCATGGGTCAAACTCGATAATTTGATGTCATCTTAATTCTTATCTTAACTTGAATTAATGCATGAATCTTAATTGGGTTCTTAATTAAAATATTAGCTTTAAGTCTTAATTAAATATGGTACAATAAATCTTCACATGAATTCTTTAATCATAAACTTTGTTGAGAAACTTATAAAACATATCATTAACTTGTAAAATTGAAATATAAGAGCATATAAAACATGAATATCTTACTTGACAATATGAACATGTAAAGATGTAAAGAAAATAACAAAATATTGAATACTCATGGGAATGAACCACTTACCTAATCAGTAGGAGGAAATCCCTCAAAAGTTTACTGATCTTGAATATCTTAACTAAGCTAAAATACCCAAGTACCCTTAATCATGATCTTATAAACCCTAATTAATTTAAGTATGAATATTTGTGAATATGGAACCGATACAGTCTCTGTATCCTATCCTTTTGTCTAGATCTAAAAAAGTTGATCAAAATTCTAATAAGGGTTTTCATCATCTGAACTGAGTAGCATTTTCTATGAATTATAGAGTATCAGACTCATATAAACCAATCAGAAATGAGATAAATACATTTACATCATTACTGGAATCTCGAAAAAAAAAATATTTGAAGGACCGATATATCCTTATCATTATTTCATTATTGTGTTTGTGATAGGGGTAGGCATGGTCAAATATTCATTTAATTCAAAGGCGCAATTGATGTCAAAATGAACTAGTGAAAAATCCTAAGTAACCATGGTAGCATGACACAAATATTGACATCATGAAGACGTGAAAGTCATTTATGCACCTAGTTTCTTTCAATGCCCATGGCTCATGGAGAACTAAGGATTCAACCCCCAAGCTTCGCTTGAGACCAGGACCTCATATTGAAAAAGCAACTAGTCCAAGAAGCTTCCTAGACATCAATGAACTTGAGGAACCATTGAGGAGATCTAATTCTGCCCCTTGATGTGTGAGAAGATTAGAGGAAGGAGATGAAGTCTTCATCATTTGATCTCCACCCAACGATTCTAATAGAACCATGATAAACAATAGCGTGTGCTACACGTTGACATAGCTATAACTTAGGAAAATAAGTTTAATTGGTTATATCAATCATCTAAATAGGCCATTTGTCCATGATTATTCACCATTTTATTCCCAATATATATTGGCATAGCTAGGGCTATTAAAATTAGTGAAAATTGGTACCTTACCTAATTCGACCATGAGGAACCCAAATATCGACTCAATTCTTACATTTGAGCTAGGAACTCATATGTTTCACAACCTCATATACTTATGGTATTTAATTATTGGATTAATAGTTATTGGGGAGGAGTTATGTTACCAAAATGTAGCAAAAGATCTAATATCTCATACATACTCATGTACTAAGTAGTGGAACATATTATGAACATATAGTGGGTAATTTTCTACTCATTATTCATTACAACACATTTAGGACTATGTTATGTACATTATTAAATTGAGATAGGATGTAACTTTAGATTATCATGTGAAAGACTTATTTTAGAATTTTACATCATAGAAAGAAATGTTAATTTTGTAACTTAACACTATCAATCATGTTTATTTTAGATTTGAAATTCTAGGGTTGTTACACATCAAGCAATGAATAACCTTCCTTTGTTCTTAAAAGCAAAGCATTTGATGATGATCCATTTTCTAACTCTTAGAGAAAATTTTGTTTGCTCTAAAAATGAGCGGGAGAATTCAACCTGATCGACATTGTCAATGATTATTATATCACCCAAGTTCAAAGGGAGGACAACTTCATCAACAGACTAACTAGATAACCATGGCCTATTTTTCAGATAATGCCTCACTGTCCACATATGGGACCCTAGCTTCTAATATGAATTGAAAACCCCTCCTAAATTGGTCAAATGGGTGCATACACCAAACTTTCCAATTCACGCATATCAATAAGTCCTACTAGAGGCAATAGGGGACATATAAGGAAAGACAATCGAGGTTGATCCATATAGAAAGCTACAAAAATAGGAAGCTTTGCACGTTAGCTGTGGAACTAGACCTGCCAAACCCCTAATCCCCATTACCATAATAACTAGGACCACATATAGATCAAATATGAGAATATTCCTTTCATATGTAGCACTACAATAAAGCTGAAAATCTTGAAAAAGATTGCATGAAAATATTTGCAGAATCAAACACAGCCAGACAAGTGAGTCTTCAAGAAGGAAATATCATTACATAAGAACTACAAATAAAGGTCGGGGGGGGGTTTAAATGAGTATATACCCGCTCAACCTATCTTGAGGAAACAAAGGAACACTAAAAATAATACTCAAACCAACAAGACTAAAAATCATACTAATAGATTTCATGAACTTGCTCAATCTGATGAGGAAGAAGACCCAACAAATCATCGAAGTGGAAAATGTGGTAGAGAAAATAACAAGAAGAATTAACTAGGGCCAAAGAAAGAAGTATAACATGTGAACTGACTCAAATAGAAACTCTAAGGGTCACAACTACAATAAGAATCAAGAAGATAGTTACATGACTGAACCTCAACAACCTAATTTAGAGTTAATTTTTTTCCTTGAAACAAAATGAAAAAACTATAGGGCAGCCTACCAGAGACACAGTAATATTGGGAATAGACATGTTCGACCGTACGTTCCTATTCTCAAGGTTCAACATTATTCTTGCTGACCCAGGAGGGGGTTCTACAACTCCAAAGAAAGGTAATAAAAATAACACAATGGGTATTCACTTGAACTACCGCAAAGTGATACAAATGGGAGAATCTAAGAAGAGGGGTAAACAATCCCTTTTGCAAGAACTTAAAGTAGAAATGCAAGCAATGAGATCTTTTACTATCCTAACACCTGATAAATGATTTTTATGAGTTGGAATATATTGGGTATCTAGGACAAAGGTAACCAAAACATAATAAAGGATTAGTAGTCAAATGTCTTGTCTCTATACTAGGTATCCATGAACCTATATGTAGTGGTTGCAAGCATCATAATAAAATGGATTCAATAAATTAGATAGTATAGAAGAAGTGGGGTTCTCCGATGATATTTGGGTGTTGTGGAAAGGAAACACTATTATTGAAATCCTCATATCACCTAATTAATTTTTTTACACTCTTAGATTAATAATAAGAAACTATATACCTTTGTCTATGCAAAGACCCGATCTTTATGGTCGAATATTTACAGAATAATATCAAAAACATAAACAATCTTTGTTACATTCATGCTTGTACATCAAATTAAGTCACATAAGCTTACAAATATGATTACAAGTTTAAGAAATAAAATTCATTCCTATCTAGTCTTCAACGAAGGACTACCCAGTGCATGTCTCTTCAAGCTCTTCCATCTATCACCTGCCCATGAGTTCCTAAAGGGAACGAAACCACACATGGACCCCATTGAAGGGAAACAAAGGGTCAGCAAAGCTGGTACTAAATTCTTATATCGAGCTATTTGCAAAATATAGGTTCTAAGTATAAATCAAGGTAATATCAACTCTAGGTAAGGAACATTTGACTATTCAAAATAGTTCAATATACCAAATTATCAAAATATTTGCAATGATCAAATTTTGAATGTTAAGGTTGAGCACTATCATATCATTTTCTTCAAGGGAAACAATGCCTTATGTTCAATCATCTATGAAAGAACAACATTGAGCCTAATTACTATGTTAACCAGTTGACTGGGGGACAACTAATCCATTACACCTATGCACAGGGCGGCAATACATACCCTACCTCAAGTGAGCCAAAGCTATAAGGGGCCAAATCCCAAAGGGACCAATGTCCAGGGAGTCAAAACTCCAAATAGATCAATTCAAGTGCTATTATAATATTCAATGCATTCAAACAATAATCAATCTGAGGTGGTGAACTTTCAAAGAGGTAGGAAAGGCTTAAACAAGCATAGGGTTCACCACTAAACAATGTACACGACATTCAAGAGGGAAATGAACAACTCAATATAAAAATAGAGAATCTAGTACCTCAATTTATCCAAGACTCCATAGATTGTATTATCACCCAAGAATGGCTCCAAGAGCAAGAAATCTACAAAGTGTTGTACAATTTTGTTATCATTTGGCTTGGAACCAATTACTTGTTCAAACTGAGTTATTTTGTGATCAGATTTCCATCTAAGATTTCTATTCCATATTCTACCCATTGTTATAATTTCTATATTTCAATCTAGGCTTCATACTCCTAATATAGTTGTTTCCTTTATTGTAGGTCCTAAAATGTTATCCTCTCATATACAAATATCTTCAAAATAGATTAACTAGGGTACGTATAATCCCCATATCCATACTCTATTCATAATAAGAAATATAGTTGTATATCTATACATATGCATTCTGGGTCGTGATTACTATGCGACATACATTTAATATGTTAGATCATCAAGGACAAGTTAATTTGAAATATTATGAGCTTATGTGTATAAATAGAGTTATTACATAACGGTGCTAAACTATCACTAAGACTATAGTATTCAATGACAATAAGATTGTATTTTTTCTATTTATTGATCTGAATATAGTAATTCGTACTACTGATTTCATGTTTCATATCGTCAGATAGTATAAGAATATAGTATGTCAAAATATGTTATATAATAGATTATTGCTTTTCATAGGACTTTTCATCTATTGGTATGCTAACCCATACATGCACATATTAGGATGATATGATCATATGACATAACAAATAATTAATAAGCTTGATGTACTAGACAAACAGGTTATTATAGAATCTCTCACATAATATATAAACATTATTACAAGAGATGCGTTTACTAAAAATTCCAGTTCATTATCTGACTATTGAAAATTATTTAGAAATTCAGTATTATAAGATGTATACTAATATGAGTACTCTCTTCTCAGATTATTATAACACTTACATTATATATATAAGAGGTTTTGATTAGCATTCACATCTTAAACGTCTGCACCCATTAACATTTTATCACTAGATAGTAGATACTGACTCATATAGTAATTATTAATAGTTATATGTATGCTAATATGAACACCTCAACATAATTAGATAGGGTTGGATGACTACATAACTATGGGTGATATAATCATATTGGTTATCTGAATAGGTATTATCTGTAATCTTAAGACCAATTTCTACCTTCTAGTTTTTGTATATTACTGTACATGCATTTATCTAGGTATGTGTATACACCGCCATAAGTATATTTATATGAGCCTACATATCTGATATAGGACTAAGTTTTACATTTTCATGTTAAGATTTGTACCCAATCCCTTAATCAATATCTCATCTTATTAAACAAAATTAACAAATACCCTAGGTACAGAAGCATAACCAAAAATTGACTTACCCACTGCAGATATGTATGAAGGAAGCAAGATCAATTTTAGATCTACTGTGATGAATTCATATGGCCAGTGGCAGTGGCACACTAGGATGTAGATCTGCATTAGGATCCTTTTTTCCTGGCCTGGAGTTGGTGGCACGATGGTCTGAAGAGGGTTGGTCAGGAAGGTTGAAGCAAGATGTTGTGAGACGACGAGGTTCATGGCGGCTAGCTGCGAAGTCCAATGATCTAATAGGGGTTGAGGGTCCCTATAGCGGCATGGTTTGTAGCTACAGGTCCCCAGATCCAACCCGTACAACCGAGATGTGATCCATCGTCAGGTGATTGCAGGATGATAGCGAGATGGTTGCAGGTCTGGTCAAGGTTGGTGTCGTGGCGGGGAGGTCTGGAGCAGTAGGCGCCATGGTGTTGGTAGGCTGTCATCTGCTTTGTCAAGACCAAGTAATGGTGGTAGATTAGGTTGTTGTGATGACAGACGGGTGACGACAGTAGATGGGTGGCTTCAGGTGGTAGTGTTGATTATATGAAGTTGAAGGATCTCTGTGCGGCAGGGGGAGCAGGGTGGCATCTGCTGTGGTGTTGCAGATCGTCATCTACTACCGAGATCTAAAAGGATTGTAGCCACCATCGGCAGATCTAGATCTCGTGTTGGATGAGTTGCAAAGCTAAGTGGCGGCCAGGTCAAGGTGGGAATCAGAGCATCATGTTCTGGCCACGATCGCAATGCTTTTGGCAGTGAGCAATAGTGGTGATTATCGTGTGGGTGGCACTGAGGAACAACATACCTGCTATTTTGTGTGGTGGTCGATTAGGTGGGGGAGCATATCTAGTCATAAAAGCCTAGTTGGTGATGGGGATTGGAGATTAGGTATGGGTTCTGGAGTTGTAGATGGTGGTGGTGGTGTTTTGCAAGCCGACCATCGGGCTGGCCTAAAGATGGGTCTAAGCTTCCAACCTTCTTATTTGGGTCTTGCTCTCTCTCTCTCTAGAGCTAACCCTACAAACAACCTTGCCACATGAGGTTCTCTCTCTAAAAGGGTGGATCAAGCTCACATGCATACACTTACATGGGTGAAACCTACAGTTGCTCGAGATTATCTATGGCTCTTTATGATCAGCTCATAATCTATCCAACATGACCTTCTGGCCTGGGTTTCAACCTACTGCCAGCACTTACTAACGTACTCTAGGTGCTTACTATGCCATGTTCATATTAGCCCATAGGGTTTCTATATGGTCATCACTAACCTCATCAATGAAGGACTTATCCTTCACCCTAACATGCACAACCCTTCCCAGGGTTGGGTCGCCAAAGGTACTAGGTCAACCAACCTCACATGGCTCATATCATCATGGGTATCCAAACCAAAAGCATGTCCACCCACACACATGGTCTACCATGACATCTCGTCGTGTCATCCCTCTCTAACCACCACTTAGGGTTATGGTTAGCATCATCCTCAGAGGATGTGCCATGTCTCTACCTTTAATGGAGGTCTCTTCCTCCAAGACCAACTCTCTACTCGTCCTCCTAACCCGAGGGTCTAACCTCAGGTCTCTCATGACAACACATGTCATACGACCTAAGCATGCAACTATTCTTTAGTTTACGATTAAACTATTAGGCTTATGTCCATGACATCTTATTTACATACTTTTTATTAATTTTAGTGGAATATTCCTTAACCTTATCATGCATACCCTATCCTCAAGAGGGTGAGGAAGAGAGAGAAAACCCCTAAACCTTAGAATCTTAATAGAATTAGGGTTGAGAAGGGATGAAAATAGACGAGAGAGTCCTACAGGTATCTTATTTCGAGTCAGATCCTAAGACATTGGCCAGGTAGTCACACAAATATGAGAGTCCTCGTATTCCGACTAGTGGTACAGAGGAAAATATTGCCAGCCCCCGGACGTGATCCTTTTCTAGACACCTCTGTCTTTCGGAAAATACTCTAATAACTCCCTCATTTCTATGAAATTTGTAAAATTTAATAATTACTAAAGATTAAATGAGGAACCAATGCTCTGATACCAAATGTAACGACCCCGCATGTCGGTAACCCCCAATTAAGGGAGACCAAGAGGTCAAAGCCGTTATCGCAATTTCCCGGATCATAGGTTCGATAAATAATCAATAATAATTATTAAATTCTACCATGACTATACTGAAGCTAGAATAAAATAAAACTTTTCATATCTTTTTCAAAAACTTGGATATCTAACTTCTATCCACATCTGGACTCTATTTTAACTAATCTTCCTTGCACTTTATTTCTTAATTTCACAATATGCCACTTTATTGTTTGTCCTTTTGCCGACAAACAAAATGTCAGTCAGCATAAATGAATATGTCGGTATGTGAGGGAAACAATAATCGTGCAATTAACTGTAACAACATATTGTAGTCAACTATGATTTAACAAACAACTTTATGTTTTAAACGTAACTGCTCAATCCATACATACCCTAGCCTCTGCGCTGTCCCTACAGTGGACCTGGATGCTACCTTTCTTATGGTAGATCCCCATTAAACCCCTCATGATCCTACCTAACAGGTGAATCAATTTCTAGGGTTGAGTCGCATGGCACTACCCATAGGTAGCCCACTCCTTAACTCATGGTGTGCTAAAGAGTTGCATGGCACTACATATGGGTAGCCCAATTCCTAACTCATGACAACCTGATGTCTTACTTACCAAGTAGGCCATGTACCATGTTACCCTTTTCATCATTAGAAAATCCACAAAGGAGGACTAGGATCTGAGCTAGTCATGTATATACATTTAAGGTGATAATCATAGTCACTTTATAGTTGCATGAAATAAAAGTCATCCAAGCAATTATTTTCAAGAAAATAATAAAACATCGGGGAATCACCATGAAACTAAAGCGATTAATTAACCATAAGCATAACCACATACCTAATCCAGAGTAACTTGATGTCCAATCATTAATATTCAAGACAATCAAACAAGCAATCAACAATATCCTAAAATTAATGTATAATATCCAAGTGTCATTATTTTATCCAAAACATTCGCAAGATCGACTTGGATTCCACCTTAGGATTTCTAGGACAACTTTAGGGTTTTAGCCTCCATAATACTTTTATCACATTTAATGCTCTCTTGGTTCACAAACCCTAATTTCCACATCATAAGCCCAATTAAAGTGTATTATTTCTCTTTTATACTAAAGCTACCATATTTGTACTTTTAAGTCATATGCAGATCATTAAGGCTAATTATCATCTTAGGTTTCTTTCAAATTATAGTTCAATTCACATATATGAACCCTATTTATCACTAATTCCACATTTACCCACTAGGAAACCCCAATTACCAAATTAAGGGTATTTATCCACAATTAGGAACTTTTATACTCAAAATAGCTTAGAATCATCATATCCCAATTTTATTCATGGATTTGAACAAATAAATCCATTAAGAGTCATAATTACGAAGATTAGGGTTTCAAGGCCCATTAAAGCATATTCATGTACATGGAACCTTAAAATAATCAAACTATGCATAAAGATTATCTTTTTCCCAACATGATGATATTCTGATTTGGTCGCTTGAACCTCATGGCAGATTCTCCATTGGTTCTGTCAAGAAACACATCATCTATGCCGAGAATCCTCCTTCCTCCCCGTTTCTCAGGGATGTTTGGCGCCTTCCTTTTCCCAGGGTCGGCGCCCTCTTGTGGAAAATTGCACGTAGAGCAATTCCTACTGATGACATGATTACTAGATGTCACATTATGATGCCATCAAGATGTTCCTGATGCGATACACCTGACACAGAACCGCTACAACATTTGTTCATCCACAGCGAGATTGCGACGTTCTTTTGGCGGAAGATTACTCTTACTACTGGCCTCCTTCCCCCTTCTGATGTCGAGGACATGGTTCGCACAGGCGGAAAGAGACTACATCATACCTCTGCCGAGATTTGGATTCATGGCTTTCTCATTGCCCTTGCAGCGTGGACCATCTGGAGCTGTAGGTGTGCTCGAAGATTTGAAGATAAGAGCCCCAACATTCATTCTAAATGGCGCAGCATGATACACATCCTTAATCATTTATTGAAGAACGCCGCCTTCTCCAGAATCGAATCGGTGGAGTTCTATAAGAAACTAGATGATCAGGGCATTATTGAACTGAGATCTAAGATTAGAACGATCTCTCTCATCAGATGGAACCCACCCGACATTGCTAATCTTAAACTCAATGTTTCTGTTGGTCGAAGCAATGATCCTGGCAGGCACGCTAGAAGATGGGCTGCCGACCTAATCAGAGACTCGAGATGTAGAGTGCGTCTTGCTTTTTGTGTTTGGCTGAAAGATGATGATTACCATGTTGCATATTTGGCTGCTTGTGCAGTAGCACTTAAGATCGCAGACAGCCACAATCTCAACGCTGCGGTGATCGAGGTAGATGACACGCGCACACATGATATTTTGTGGAGAGGTAAGAGTGAACCATGGAAAGTGGTTCATTTTACCAGAGATCTTCGAGTTTTGCTGACTGATCAAGGGATTACCGGTTTCTGTGTTCCCAGATTGGCTAATTCTGCGGCTATTGAGCTAGGCGTTTGGGGGAACTTCTTTGGCGGGTACCTACATTACCACTGAGCAGAGCCTACTTCCCATGAGAGTCAGAGGCTTGGTCAATTTAGATAGAAGAGGGATTCCATATGTTGGGACCAAATTTTGTGCTTCATAGAGCCAAAGACTTCCTTTTTGTGTGTTTTGTTTGATGTTTGTTAGGTGTTTGGTTGGTCTTATACCCGAGTTATAAGAGCGGGAGATGTATCCTTTTATGATGTTGGCCCACCTGAGGGGTGTGGGATGAATAAGAGCTACCCCTGGCTTTAACTAAAAAAAAGATTATCTTTTTGGATCTAGTGTGCCCATTTTATAATCAAAAGGTTAATATCAACTTTAAACATCCATATAACCCTTCCTAATTCATTAATCATCAAATATTAGGGGTTTTCATCAATTAAACCATTAAAGATAGCATCTTTTCATACTTTTTGAATTGCAAGCAGAATTAGGCTTCAAATATAATTTTTTTGTTCCTTTGGTTATGAGGATCAATTTTCATATATAACACTTTGATTTATGAGTTACCAATCTTTTCCTATGATTTTTGCAAGTTAATTACTTTTAAGACAATAAGAAAGTGACACATCACCAATCGAGACTTACTTTATTTATCCGCACAGATTGGTTGATTACTTTTCTACCCTTGATCCCTTCTCGTGGTTGCAGGGGGTCGGGGAGTCTTTTCTCCCTTGCTCATCTTCCTCCTCTGCTTTCTCGACGCAACGCCATGGAAGGTCAACACAGGTGTTGACTTCCATCGGAAGGCCTCCTTCCTTGATCCAAGCCGATCCTCTGCCTCCGCCCATCCCAACCGAAGTCATCAGTGGTCGTAATTGCTCCAGCCATGACCGGAGTTGCTGAGACGACATGAGGGGTCTCTGGCGGCAAGCCAGGGAGGTCCGTGGTGCAAGAGGGGTTCGAGAGGGGAAATTGGTGGATGATACTCGACCTGAATGTCCTATAGCATCTTGTGGAGCTGTGCATAGTCTCACAGAGGGGATACACCCCCTTATATAGCCCGTGGCTATGGCGTACAGCCGGCGAGATCCTTGGGTTTTAGGGGATTCTTCTGGAGATCCCTAAGATAGGCAAGACCTAGGATATATATAGCCGCAAGAATCTCACGAATCCATCTAGCATGTTTCCAAGTTTGCTCGCGCATGATCGGCAAGAAAATCGGCCAAGGAAAGTCTGAGTCCTGTCCTTACTTTCCCAGCCAGACGCGAGCTAGAAGATGAGTTCATCACGGTCGGATCCTAGATCTGACGACCCTAAAAGCACACGCCAAAAACATAATAGGAAAAGGAATTGTGACATTTAATACGATATTCATGATTATCCACTCACTTTAAGAAAGTTTGTAAAAATTGTATCTCTCTCCTCGTTTGCTCTTTTCCAACCAAATTTTAGGGAAATCTTTAGATTTGCATTTTCTACCTTTATTCCAATTTTGAGCCTTAAATTCGAAAGGAAAGAGGTATTTTCTTCTCATGCAAGTAATCTAATAATAAGGCACATGTTAGACATATTTTCTCTCTCTTATCTTTCTATTTTCTTTATTTGAATTCACTTTACCATTAGAAACCTTATCGATACGAAAATACACTCATGAAGACTTAATCATACATCTTTCCACTTATTTACATATCTAGTCATTATCTCCAATTTCCTTCTTAAGAAAGCAATAATTACTTGATCTTTTCTCTTTGTTCTTGCATTATCTTTGCAACTTGGACTCCTTGGAACCTAAGGAACCCAAAAGGCACAAAATTCCCTTTTGGAGGATATTCCTCTACCTTCTATGGGTTTCTACCTCTCCCTTATCTATTTTTCTTATTTATTCATTTATTATATGGATTTCCTTTTTCTTTCTCTTATAATTGAGCCCAATAGCCCATAAGGCTCACAAAGAAACCAACAAGGCTATAATAAACGAAATTCATAAAATCCAATCAAACCACATCATTTTTTTTCATATATTTTTAATAGGAGAAATTGCATTTCTCACCAAAAGAACCCAAAATTGGGGTTGTAACATCCTTCCCCTCTTATAGGAATTTTGTCCTCAAAATTCCATCAAGCATACAAACAAACCAGGAAGACTTTCTCATGTCCATCATAGCTCCCATGTGGCTTCACCCTCTCCATGGTGCTTCCCAAGAACCTTCATCATCTTATATTCTTACATCTGAGTTCTCTCTCACATTGGTATCTTTTACCCTTATAGGCGACTCAAGACATTTCAACCTCTCTTGAAGCTTAATAGGTTCATGGATCAACACATGGCTTGGGTACCTCACATAGTGCTCTAAATTGGACACATGGAACTCATCACACATCACATTATCCTGAGGGGTAAGGCTATATACAAGCATCTCCACCAATCCATCTCAAATGGACCCATGTATCGGGGACTCATCTATCTCAGCTCTAGCTCAGAGGGGTCGGATTTTCATATCACATATTCTCCCACAGTGAACTGCATGTTAGTCTACTTTGAATCAGCTCACGACTCATGTCACCCATGGGTTCTCTTTTATCCATTACACGATCAAAGTGACTTCACCTGCACACACTGTGACCCTTGTCTAACCTTCATGAGATCCCTTCACCAACATCATCTTAATGAAGTGGTGACTGACACAACCTCTCTTACAGAGCTTCTTATATCCCAATACTGGCTATGGTGGCTAAAACTTTCATAGGATGAGAATTGTCCCCATATATCACCCTAAGCGAGCACACATGCTTTCATCAAACCCTCTAGTCTAGATCATACTAACCATTAGTTAGGGGTGATAAACTGTACTAAACTCGAGTTCTTCATGTACCTACTTCCACCGCATGGAATTAAACCTTTAGGTCACACTCAAGAACTTTTGAACTCACATCATGGTGTAGTTGAACCATCTCTCTCTCTCTTGCATGTAGTTCAACTAGATCTGTCCCTTGACAGTACTCTTTCTTTTCTCTTAGATCATGTCATCTAGGCATGGTGATCTACCATAACCCATATTGCATCTTGACCTTCCTTGGTCAATGGGAGACTTACCACAACATCCATAGTGATGAACTCCCATTCCCTCTCGGGGACTCTTTATCCTCTATATCAATTCATTGGGTTACTGGAGTTTGTCCTTCACCTCCTGGCATGCATGGTGCAAGCCACATGCAACTTCATCTTAGGCATCCAAAGTACTACCACAACTTACTATATTAGTAGCACATGGTGTATGATGATGCGATGATTTTGAGTCACATTTATAGACTTGTTTGATATGTGTTTTATGCATTTATTAGTCATTTTCATGGTTAATGTTGCATAATTCATTCATTTTGGTCTATGCTACTTCTTTATGTCAAATCCCCTTTATTTAAGTATTTTGAGTATTAATTATCAAAAGAATATATTTTGTGTGAACTTATGTGGTTTCGTGTGTTAATTTTAGGAAAAACAAGTATCTGCTGCCGTCGATACCATCGACGGTGGTCGATACCATCGACCGGACCACAGGTTGCCAGCCGCAAGGACCAGAAGAAAGTCGATACTATCGACAGGGATGTCGATGGTATAGAGATACCATCAGGTTGCTGGTGAGAAGTGTGTCGATACTATCGACTGGTGGAGCTACAACGACACAAAAATGACAAAACCGTCGCTATAGGTTCGTCGATACCATCGACCCGCGTCGATGGTATCGAGATGACATCAGGCGCACAGACGAAAGAAAAGAAGGATTGCCGCTATCATGCTAGGTCGATACCATCGACCCGCGTCGATGGTATCGACACCGTCAGATATGAGTTTGTTTCAGATTAATCTTAATCGGATGGCTGTGATTAGTTGGCGACCTAATTTGGGAGATATACCTAATGACGTCGCCCTTGACTGGAAAAAGATGTCATTAGTTGCTGCACACATCCCGGAGAGCAAGGAGAGAAGAATGGAGCAAGAGAGTACGCCCCAGCCGATCCGGACGCTGAAGAAGACGAATTCCACCACCGAAAGGCGGAAGAACACAGATTCCACGCCAAGGATCGATTGGACCTTCTCCGTTCAGGGGTTTAATCACTCAATCACGTTTTTCTCATGTTTCCCTTTTTCTTCTCCACATTGTACTTTGAGATGAACATGCAGGGCTAATCCCCTTTGTCTTTAATACCGGGAGTAGCCCGGGGATTCATTGTATGATGATTTTATAATAGTAATTCATATCTTATCTCTTAAATCCGTGGTATAATTTTGTTTTCTCCAATATATTGTTATGCTTGATCACCATAATAATAACCTAATGCCCCTAATTGCTTTGAAAGAAGAATTAACGGTTAAAAAGAGACAGAACTTACATTAATTTACAAATCCCTTGAACAAGGTGGTGTAAGATTGATGGTGGATACCGAGAGGTCGTTCCTAATGCACCTAGTTTAGGGTATAGGTTACTACGACGGTGGAACCGACCTAGACATAGGTAGTGAGTTGTACCACGACAGTGGGAAATTCTGATTTCAGGCCACTACCCAGATAGAGAGATAAAATTGAGTAGCTATATAGAATTTAATACAATGAAAACCCGCGGTGAAACCGCAACCCTAAGGATCTTCTTTGAATTGATTAAACCAACATTTAATCGATTGATTGTTTTGTTTTATTTTTATTTTCTTTTAATTTTAACAACAGCTCTCAACTATTCAATCGGCTTAGCTGATCGCGAGTAGTTAGTAGGAGTCCCCGACGATTTCACGTATCCCTGAGTTTGACTCGGGCCTCACAAAGGCCTATATTACTTCAACGCGTTCACTTGCGTTTCTACGCACGGTAAATCTGCGTCAAGTTTTTGGCACCGTTGCCGGGGATACGACAATTTTTCAGCACTTCGAGTGCTGCGAGCGGCCACTCTAGGCCACATTTTTATTTTTTTATTTTTTTTAACATTCCAAAAATTTATAATATATTTTCTAAATATTTGCAATCGTCAAGCACTGTACTGAAATTAAATTTCACTATTTGTAGGTACTTTGCATGGTGCATACGCGTAGTACAGATTACACGCAGCACGCACCTGAGGTTCCACTGTCGGGACCGGAAGATGAGGACGACAATAATCAAGACCATCTTGAAGAAATAGATTCAGAATTAGAACAAGAAGAGATGGACGAGCCACATACAATATGGGATAAGATCAAGGCGTCTTCCTCATCCGCTTCCAAGGGGCCGATCAAGAAGCAAGCGGTTAATATTCTGACATACAAGATTGATCCGGCTTTAATCAACTTGGTGAAGTCGAATGCTTTCCATGGGCTCAAAAATGAAGACCCCATCGCGCACATAAGTCAATTTGTGGAGAATTGTGATATGATAAAAATCGACAGATTTCCACAAGATGTGCTCTACTTGAAGATCTTCCCGAGTTCTCTAGCGGGAATTGCGTGTGAATGGCTACACAACTTGGATGATGAATATGTGGAGTCTTGGGACCACATGGTTGAGGTTTTCTTCGAGAGGTTCTTTCTGCCCGAGAAGACCAATGACATGATCAGAAAGATCCACAACTTCACGCAACAAGCAGGAGAGACCTATTCTGAGACCTGGGAGAGATTTCAGATCATGCTCAGGCGATGCCCGCATCACGGGCTTGATAAGGAGACACAAGTAAAGATCTTCTATTTCTCTCTCTCTGATCATGATAGAAGTAACCTTGATTCAGCCGGTTCTGGATTCTTCCTGAATAACACGGACACTAGATGTTGGGAGATCCTTAAGAATATGGCTAAGAAACAATCATGGGGTGAAAGAGGCACTGTGGAACAGGTTCGAGTGGCAGGTGAATCTAAAACAATAAAAGAGCTGAATGACAAGTTAGATCTTTTAGCCAAGAAATTGCTAGCTAAGGAAGATGCATTCGAGGATGAGGAAGCCCAAGTAAAATTCATGCAACAATAGGGCTACAGAAATAATGACTATTCATGGACAAAAGATAAAAAGTTCTCATGGAAGGATCTTAATAACTTCCTACAAGATCCAGATGCAAAGCCACAACCAAGGGCTGACGATAAGAGCACCGAATTGCTTAGTCAAATGGTGCAGCAAAATTAGGAAATGATGACTATGTTTGGTAAACAACTGCAGTCTCAGGGTGACATTTTGACCAAATTTGGGCAGACGCTGCAAAGCCATGGAGCACAAATGCGGGCGTTAGAAACCACCGTGACCCAGATCTCAAATGAAGTGGCAGCCATCAAGCACGCCAATCAGCAAAGATATGCCGGGAATGCAGATGTGGTCCAAGCACATCATCAAGTTAAATACATGGCTGTGATCAATGAGGCAAAACCCCAGGTGGCAGAGATAAAGGATCAAAGCAAATTGATGTTTGGTACGGAGGCTACACCAGCAATACCGTATCCTCGCAGTCATTATGGACTGCCAGGCGGATACACTCCTTTCAGGAAATCCCGCCAAGAGCCCATGATGGTTGCGTCCCCGCCAAGGCAAGAAGAGAAAGTGAAGGTCATATGTCAAGGTGCGGATACATCTATTGCGAGAGAGGAACCACATCAAGTTATACATGTTGATGATGTTCCGACAAAGTCTATGCTAGAGGGAGCCTTTGAAGCAAGCTTAGGGGAGCTGGCCCCGAAAAGCTCATATGTGCCACCTCACAAGCGTGTTAATGCGGCAGTTGTGTCAAGTCTGGATAGCCCAAAGCCTAAGAAAGAGCACCGACATTATAGAAAATTCTTGGAGATGTTCAGAAAACTTCATATCAACATTCCATTAGTAGAGGAGATTGAGAAGATTCCCGCCTACAGGAGGTTTATCAAAGAAATCATCAATAAGAAGAGGTGGATTAAAGACACAGATGTAGGCCGGATGAATGCCAAGGTGAGCTCGATCATCCATGGGAGTTTTCCATAGAAGAAGAAAGATCCAGGGAGTTTTTATATTCCATGCTCGATAGGCGATAGACACTTTCCACGAGCTCAATGTGATTCGGGCGCGAGCATAAATCTCATGCCGCTGTCCACATTTAAAAAGCTGGGGTTAAAGGACATGAAGAAGTCAGCGGCAACCATTGAATTGGCTGATGGATCCATAGTACGGCCATACGGAGTTTGCGAGGATGTACTCGTCAAAGTTGACAAGTTCATTTTTCCTGTAGATTTTGTCATCATGGATATGCCGCAGCTTCATAGTTGTGAGATGCTACTGGGTAGGCCATTTCAAGAAACGGCCAATGTAGTAACTGCAATCGGGAGAGGTACGCTGACGATGGGGATTGGTCAAGATCGTGTGGAGTTTAAGCTACCGCACGATCCTTTGAGCACTTTCTCCACATTACCAAGTGGATGACAAGCTTCAAGTCGTCTAGCTTAAGACGTTAAATAAGGGCACTTGTTGGGAGGCAACCCAACCATTGGTACCTTAGTTTAGTTCATTTACATTCGTAGTTTAATGTGTTTTCACTTAGTTTGTAGTGTAAAAAAGATACCGTGATCGTTTGTTACATGTGCATGGCTGAGGCAAAGTCGATACCATCGACCCTTGTGTCGATGGTATCGACCATGGTACAGGTTGGCGACTGCAGGAAACAGACTGCGTCGATACCAACGACGGCCTCGTCAATGGTATCGACATACCAACAGGCAGATCGCAAGAAGAAGTCGATGGTATGGACATGGGTGTCGATACTATCGAGATCTCTGAAGATTTTCAGAACAAATCGTCTCAGGAAAGTCGATACCATCGACGGGTGCGTCAATGGTATCGACACATTCATGCAAAGAAGGCGGCGGCCGGGCCTTGCGAGGGTTTGCCCTAATCAGAGAGTCGATACTATCGACTCGCGTCGACAATATCGACGCGCCACGTCAACGATCCGTGAGGGAAGATCAACGGCGATCGCAACAGCCAAGAAGTCGATCCGGGGGATGGGTCGATACTATTGACCCACGTCGATAGTATCGACACGTCAGCAATCCGGGCCCCGCAGATCCAGCCATCGACAACCGTCGATACTCGCGGAGGTACATATTGTGCTACTCGAGTCGATACCATCGACTCGCGTCGATGGTATCGATGGGCGGACAGTAGCGTCGGCCACGGCTATATATGAGGAGTAGTTGCGTCAGATGACATCACACCTTCAGTGCAATCTTCCTCCACTTGTGCCGAGCGTGTTCCAGAGCTATCCAAGCCCAACGATGAACAACACCGAGCTAGTTCTTCATCGAGCGGAGATTCTCTTCTCCGATCTTCACCGAGCTCCCTTTCGATTCCTCCTTCTCTCGCAATCATGGTGCACGTAGTTGGTGCGCCTTCTTCACGTACGAATCCGATGGACATCCCCGAGTTCGTGCCACCTCCGACTGCGTTAGTTGCACGCCCGCGATAGATTCATCCATCTGTGGAGGTGAAGAAGATATACGAAGAGATTATGAAGAGGAAGATTGAGTCAACCCATTATGTTGAACGGGACACCATCTACAACCTCGGGTTCGAAGTGAACCTTGCCTACGTACTGAAAGGACAGGCCTGACACACGGAAAGACGACCTGATGAGTTGGAGTATCATGCTGATGGCCAGCCATTCTTCAGTGAGTGGCCCATGTACAAGGAATTGGTGGCTGAGTTCATGGCATCACTGGATGTCTGCGTCATGCCCAACGACGTCATAGCCACCGACTGCGAGTGGATTAAGGGCCGGGTGTCGTTCCGATTGTACAACAATGACTACACCCTTCAACTGGAACCACTCACGGTCTGACTACCGGCGCCTGGAAAACCGCACCGACTACGACACCATCTTCACCGAGCTGGTTACGATGCCGCCGGGCAAGTCAGTAAGCTACTATAATGCTGCAGTAGCTGATTTCGAGCACCCTTTCGTCCGGATTCTGCATTGGATGCTCAGTTCAACATTGTTTTCTCGGGGTGATTTGGCCCTCAGCAAGTTTCAGGAGATAGACTTATTCTTTTTGTATAAGCTCCTGAAGCGTCAAGAATGCAATTGGGGTGCCTTCTTTCTGTAGAGAGTTTTGGCGGTGAAGAGGAGTACGAGGAAAGTGCCGATTCACTTCGGCGGGATCATCACCAAACTGGCTTCATACCTCGGTTTGAATTTCCAACAGCTCACTCCTCTATCCAACAGGAGCAAGGTGAACTTGCAACATTTGCGCCGGTCCAATCTCATTCTTCTTCGAGATGGTTTGGCGTATGCGCACTGCCACGTCAACCACGCCTACTAGGAATGCTCACTGCCCGATCCGGTCTTCAACATCGAAGGGGCGCAACACTTCCGATGGCCAATCATAGCCATCGCCGACTCTGATGAAGAAGGCGGCAACGACGGCGGCGACAACGGACATGACAACGAGGCTGAGGAGGAAGAGGAGGCATTTACACCTCTTCGAGCACGAGTGGCACCACAGAAGCGTCCTCGGATGCATCCGGGTGCATCTTCATCATCACAGCCTACGCCGCCACCACCACCGCCCTCACAGCCAAGCGAGGAAGCCTATTCTATGCAGGGTATGTATACTATGCTGCAGGACATACAACAGACGCATCAACATCACATGGCGATGTACAGTGGTATTCAAGACACTACAAACTAGTTGCTGGACAATCAAGGGCAATGTTCAAGAATGAGCGTCTTCTCTTTGACAACCAACAACAAATTCATGATCGGTTGTAACGGATGGAGATGCAACAACAACCCTTCTACGACCACTATTGGAGCCAAGATTACTTTGGAGGCTATCCACAACCTCCACCTAGGGCCCAGTTTGATCCAAGCTTCCAGGGGGAGTATCCGTCCTGGGACCCTACGGCTCCACAGTACCCGCCTCCACCTGAAGGGTAAAAGCGGTATCTCTGTTCCAACCTTTAAGATTGTTTTTGACTATGAGGCCATAGTCGAATTCAAGCTTAGGGGGGGTATTGGAACAGTTCTATCTTTCATTTTCTCTATTTTTAGTTTTATTGCTTTTGTTTCCTGTCATTTGTTTTCTGCAATCTTAGTTTGTTTTAGGATCCACAATCTATCTAGTGTAATCGTGGATGTCTTTAATGTTGAGTCATCTCAGTTGCATGTGCATGGGGAATTGAGGGAAACTAAAAATTTTTTAGTGTTCACAAGCTTGAGTGTTGTTTAACCTTGATCACCTGACTTAGAAAATGATTGGTTTTGTCAACTTTAAAATAGGAAATCATGACTGTATATTCCTAATGATTCATGAAAGTGGGCGACATTGGTTGTTTGAGCCTAAACTGACCAAATGACAATGAGACTTTAATTTGAAGTAAGAGAGAAAAACCTTTTAGTTACTACACAGGTCAGTAAGGAGGGACACATAATATTTTTCTAAGGTTCAGTCAACTAGTCTTGTGATCTGTCCACCTCATTGTTTTTACCATCCACCCAAGATTTGGAAGTAAAGTATGGTTTTAACCTTTTTGATTGCATGACATGTAGATAGGACTTGCAGTGCAGCAACCTTCATATGTTTGCATGAAAAATAAGAGAAAAATTTAGAATAGGTATACATGCACATTACCCTTAGGTGCATGTCATGTAGTTGCATTCATAACTTTTAAGCATAAAGTGTGTCATGTACCTTATTTATTCTTTAATGGTGAGTTAAATTGTTCCATACCTTCCAAATAGTGCAAATATTTGAGCTATGTAGAAAATATAAGCCCAATAAGTATTCATTGTCAATTATGGATATAAGGGTTTGTAATAAAAAAAGAAAGAAAAAAAATCTGAAAAAAAAGTTATTCAGAAGCAACAAGAATAAGAAGGAGAAAGGAACATAATCTCACCTGTATTTCAAGATAAGTGAGTACATGATGTAGTTTAATTAGATATCCATCTCATTTTGAGACAGATGGTTAGTGCATGCATTATTCCACCCAATCTTAGGCATTAGGGCATTTTTCATGTGCATTTGCATCATTTAGGGCATTTTTGTTGTATGCATGTTGAAATCGTATAATGTTTCTACTTCTTCCATGAGCCACCTATTTCATCCACCCGTTGCTCAGATTGGTAGGCCACCATGAATTTCTCCTCACTAGTGAATATCAGGAGAACTGCTTCCATGTAGATGGTAGCTAGGGCGAGCAACATAGTTTAGAAGATCACAAGATGCACTAAGTCTGGACCGGCGAATTTTATTATGTTAACTGCCTTATGTGATAGTGTTCATCAATTTTAGGTTAATATCTTTTATGGATGATTACTGTCACCTTTAGGGTAATTATCATTCTGTGGTTAGTGAGGGCCGGTATGCGAATGTCCGGTGGGAGTCATGTGGGATGTTTGTTGTGATGCTTTGTTCTTTAGTTGACTCTGGCAATTCTATTCTAAGGTTTAGTTGCTCGAGGGCGAGCAATGTTCAAGCTTAGGGGAGTTTTATGCGATGATTTTGAGTCGCATTTATAGACTTGTTTGATATGTGTTTTATGCATTTATTAGTCATTTTCATGGTTAATGTTGCATAATTCATTCATTTTGGTCTATGCTACTTCTTTATGTCAAATCCCCTTTATTTAAGTATTTTGAGTATTAATTATCAAAAGAATATATTTTGTGTGAACTTATGTGATTTCGTGTGTTAATTTCAGGAAAAACAAGTATCTGCTGCCGTCGATACCATCGACGGTGGTCGATACCATCGACCGGACCACAGGTTGCCAGCCGGAAGGACCAGAAGAAAGTCGATACTATCGATAGGGATGTCGATGGTATCTAGAAACCATCAGGTTGTTGGCGAGAAGTGCGTCGATACTATCGACCAAGATCTCGATACTATCGACTGGTGGAGCTACATCGACACAAAAATGACAAAATCGTCGCTACAGGTTCATCGATACCATCTACCCGCGTCGACCCTATCGAGATGACATCAGGCGCACAGACAAAAGAAAAGAAGGATTCCCACTATCATGCTAGGTCGATACCATTGACCCGCGGTGATGGTATCGACACCGTCAGATATGAGTTTGTTTCAGATTAATCTTAATCGGACGGCTGTGATTAGTTGGCGACCTAATTCAGGAGATATACCTAATGACGGCGCCCTTGATTGGAAAAAGACGTCATTAGTTGCTGCACACATCCCGGAGAGCAAGGAGAGAAGAACGGAGTAAGAGAGTACACCCCAGATGATCCGGATGCTGAAGAAGACAAATTCCACCACCGAAAGGCAGGAGAACGCGGATTCCACGCCAAGGATCGATTGGACCTTCTCTGTTCAGGGGTTTAATCACTCAATCATGTTTTTCTCATGTTTCCCTTTTTCTTCTCCACATTGTACTTTGAGATGAACATGTGGGGCTAATCCCCTTTATCTTTAGGACTGGGAGTAGCCCGGGGATTCATTGTATGATGATTTTATAATAGTAATTCATATCTTATCTCTTAAATCCGTGGTATAATTTTGTTTTCTCCAATATATTGTTATGCTTGATCACCATAATAATAACCTAATGCCCTTAATTACTTTGAAAGAAGAATTAACGGTTGAAAAGAGATGGAATTTACATTAATTGACAAATCCCTTGAACAAGGTGGTGTAAGATTGATGGTGGATACCGAGAGGTCGTTCCTAATGCACCTAGTTTAGGGTATATGTTACTACGACGGTGGAACTGACCTAGACATAGGTAGTGAGTTGTACCACGACCGTGGGCAATTCTGATTTCAGGCCACTACCCGGATAGAGAGATAAAATTGAGTGGCTATATAGAATTTAATACAATGAAAACCCGTGGTGAAACCGCAACCCTAAGGATCTTCTTTGAATTGATTAAACCAACATTTAATCGATTGATTGTTTTGTTTTATTTTTATTTTCTTTTAATTTTAACAACAACTCTCAATTATTCAATCGGCTTAGCTGATCGCGAGTAGTTAGTAGGAGTCCCCGACGATTTCATGTATCCCTGAGTTCGACTTGGGCCTCACAAAGGCCTATATTACTTCGACGCGTTCACTTGCATTTCTGCGCACGGTAAATCTACGTCATATGATGAACTTAAAATCATGATCTCCTAAATGTCATGATTCCTCAAGGTTGATTCCTCAGAAACCCTAAAACACTCTAGTCGTAGGTTTCATCACCTCCTTTTCCATAGAAGTGCATCTGAGGTTCTACAACCATCGTTCCATCACGACAAGCCCTAGGATAGATAACTAGGCAACCACTAACTCGATCAACAGTTCTTGTTACGTCTGAGTGTTAGACAAACATATCTCACAAACTTAGTGTTCACCGAACCCCCTCCTCTAGCTTGTCCACTAGCTAAAATAGATAGCTGCCTCTCAACAAGAGCATCCATTACCACTTCACATCCTTATGTGTTAGGTAATGTTGAAGACATACACTTCCATGTATTCCACTTACTATCTCATCTCAGACTCTAAGTCTATCTTCATCAAGAAAACTCAGAGACCATCCTCTTGGTTATCGAACTCACATAGCTCATGATAAAAACAACCTCATAAGATGACTACCTTAATTCTCTTGATGTTTGTAAACCATCCACACGTCATACACTCCACAAAGGTATCTCTATCCTCATATCTCATAGCAACGTTTCAACTCACATCCTCTTTATCCTTAGTGTATGGAATGCGTGCTACCTTATCTCTCACCCCCATAATGAGAGGAAATACACATTTGGAGGCCGTCCAAACATAAAGTTCTTCCCATTCCAAGAGTAGAGATGGTGCATCCCACCTTGCAGGTACACCTTCCAATTTAGGTTGAAACGTGAAACACATGTCTCTGCATCATGATCATCTCGATATCAAAGTTACTTCCATGAAAAACTGATCTTGAACCCACTGTCATCATACCATCCTTGGTCATCTCCTCTAGGTCTGTAGGGTGCCGAAACTTTTGGGGTCATCCCTCTTCCCTTATGCATCAGAGAGTTCCCTCTTCATTTGCCCTTTGGGTCCCATGAGTTCATGAAGGTGATCAATCTCCTAACCCATGGTCCTTAGACAATGATAGTTGTTATCTCCCGACCCTATGGTCACGTGCAACTAGGGAATTAGGCAACTCCTACTCCCATCGGTCTTATCCCCACCTGACCCTAGGGTAGACTTAGGATTCTAACATAGTATGTATCCAACTTGAAACCTTACCTAAGTCTCCATCATCTCTCTCAACATTCGTGGTCTGACTTACGTCCTTTCATAGGGGTCATGTTGACCTATCTACCTCAGTCAGGCCCCATACCGGTTACCTCCATGGTAACACATCCACATGCACTCATGGATGATCATCTATGGGTCTACAAGTTCACTCTTATATGTCCTTTCATAGGGGTCATGTCAACCTATCTACCTCGGTCAGGCCCCATACCGATTACCTCCATGGTAGCACATCCAAATGCACTCAGAGATGATCATCAATGGGTATACATGTTCGCTCTTATACTATGTACTCTCCACTTAGATTCTCAAGATTCTATGAGACCTCTTAGGGTTTCCTCAAACCCAACGAAAGCTGGTATACACCCTACAAAAGGGTCCCTCTCCCAGGATGGGAGGAAACTACATCTTGATAACAAAGGTCACAACATCCTTATGTCTAGGGTTTACCTTCACATGAGCATGATTAGCCCTAGCAAGCTACTAAGGCACATAGTTAACAAACATACCACCTTCTAAACCATGCTATGTCTCTGTAACACCCTCCCTAAGCACAAACATGCACGTAGTAGAAGTAACATAGAGTTATCCATAACTCGTGTGCTCAAGGGGGCATTACATAAAACTTGCATTCATAACAACAATATAATCAATCACACAAATTGAAAATAAGAAACATTCTCATAATTGTTCTTACAAAAGGAACATAATGGACATCACAAGGAAAACTAACTCAAAATCTTAAGACATAGTATCTACTCTAAAGTTAAAACATTTAAAACAAAGAACTGAGTCTATGAAACTGAGGATCATCTTATAGTTGGCACCCCACCAGGTCTTATCATGCTCTGTCTTTGTTCTCGAAATCTCTGAGATTTATTCTGCTCCTGCTCTCACCTGCAGACATGTCATCCCCAGTCATGCATTGTAAAAATGATGTTAGCGTAAGTGGCATGAGTATTGTAATATACATATTAGAATAGAGATAAAATGCTACAAAATATCTTTGAACATTATAACAATGAATCCAACATTAAATGTTGTATAAGATATGAAACATAAATATATCTGTTTTCTTTAACTTATCTCTTATCTTTTTACTTTATCTTATCTTTCTCTGGAGACCTGTACTCTGGTACTTGGGTCTCATGACCTGCACTAAGGTGCCTGGGTCACATAACCTGCACTCTGGGACTGGGTCATGTTTCTCTTATCTTAATCTCTTTTACAAAACTATAGATGAGATTATGTACATTCTCTTAACTAAGACATCTTTTATTTATGACTTTTATCTGATTGTGGCCACCATTATATAATAAGTCCTCCTAAATTGGCATATTTACACTATGAATTGGTACCGAAATACCCTGAATTGGCACTACATGCCTCTGAATGACACTGAGGTGTCTCTGAATTGGCGTAACTACACCCTGAACTGGTGCTGCAACACCTCTGAATTAGAATAAACACTCCTCTGAATTGGCAACATATGCCTCTGAATCATCCCGAGACTACTGAATGAGGACTTATCATATAATGTCTTATGTGAAGGTTTTGATTTATTTATCTTAAGTCTAAACTTACTTAATTCTTAATCTGAACTGAAGCTGAATACTGATAGCTTTACTGAATACTGAATCTGAACTTATCTTATATTAAACTAAATACTGATAACTGAACTTATCTGAAACCGATTACTGAGTATTGAGCATGTACTGAATTCTAACTCTGAATCTCTGCTCTTAAATTATGAACTGAATCTATTACTGGATTTGAATATGTATCTCAAATTACAACTTAATAGAGTTTGGGGCTATAATACTTAGCATGTATCTTAATTCAAATATCTGGCTACCCACATGTTTTGTAGTCTAATTTTGAATCAAAATCTGAATCTTACCTTAAAATCTAAAGCATACATATTAACGCACTTGCATCATAAATCTTAAAGCATTTTGTTCTCGTATTCTTATCATGACTCAAATCATAAATCTTAATAAAATCTAATCTTGGAACTTTATCATGACAAAGTACATCATAAGCTTATAACATCAACATGAAATGAATTCTCAATACATCTGGATCATAATAGAGTTTTATCTTGAAAACTTAATCACGTCTTAATATGTTCAAAAACTTATATTCTTACATCATGCTTAACTCTAAAATATGAATCATTCTAAAAAAAAACTAAATAACTTTTTAGTTATCATATATTTATGTATATAAGAAATCTTAATAGCATATGTCTACTTGAAATCTTACTTACATGGATATATCATATAATCATAGAAGTATGACAATCTTAGTTGCATATGTTATCTTGTAGTCTTATTCATCAATATTATTCTTTACTGAGAAATCTTATAGGAATATGATACTTTAATTTCCTCATGAACCTGGTCTATGAAACTCAATCATTCTAAGAAATCTGAATAACGCATCTACTTGAGATATTGAGTATATGAGAGAACACCATCATGGAGGTGTGAAAGCTTTGATTTCACATCTTACTCAAAATCTTGGAATAATAGAACACATAAATCATAATGTCTTATCTGAGAAACATGTAAATATTTTGAGATTAATAAATATGAATACTCATGGGCATGAACCACTTACCTTTGTTGTAGAAACCTATGTTTAGTCCTCAAACCTTTATATCAAGATCCTACTTCCTGAAAATATCATGAGCAAATGATGAATAGCCATTAAACAAAAAACCCATTATTCTTAGGTCTAATTAGGGTTTCCATACCATCTTACATGTGTAGGAGAATTTACCAAAAGTTGCTTCACTTATACATAGTTACTGGTCTAATATGTTATACATATGTCCCATATGTTCCACTAATATTTTGGTGATATTTGAGATATTTACTTATCATCATACCATTTTCTTCAATTAGATAAGGGTTACCACTCATAATTGAGCATTCAAGCACAACAATATGAAGTCTCACATCATTCATTATGATCAGATGTATTATACCAATTGTAGACATCATTAGTAGTCTAAAATATTTTTTTTCTTCTAGGATCTAATGACCCATTACAACTATTTATCACCAAAAATCCATAATTATATGAATGCATCACTTATCATGAAATCCATGACTATTTCATTAGTCAACCCCAAAAGCTGACATTTTTATGAAAATCTAGACCTCAAGAGCTTTCATTCGGTACCTTACACTCAAACAACTGTCTACCAATCATAAGATATGATTTAATCAAAACATTACCTTTCTAGCCATCCATGCATAATCTAGCAATTAGGATTGAGGTTCCTCCTTGTAATGGATTTCAAGCCCTGGATCCCACATAGGATCCACTCACAGTTGGGATCCGCCAACCTGTAGAGCGTGGCTCGCCATCTACCCAGGTACGAGAAACCTCTGTTTACTCTATAAAATAGAGCAGTGCCGCGGGCAGATCCTCTGGTGAGAATCCATGGGTGCTCAGACGCTATGGCTTGAAGAATGACTTTTCCTGGTCCTATCCTAACATCCGCACATCACTTTCATATAATCTTCAATATCTCTCCTCAGGTCTCAACGCCCTCCTCTCTAGCACCACCAGGGACAATGCTGTATTACAGATCTAGGTCACTCGACCATGGTTGGTTTTGGAGGCTAGGAATTCAGATGTGCATCCTTGGATCTGGAAGCAGAAAGGCACCAAACTTCTTTGGCATCTGACCGTCACCCCTCTTTGACTTGATACCCTCTGGATCGAGTTCATGTATCATGCTTGAACACTGAGTACCCTTCATCCAGGGTAGCGTGACAGGAAGACAAGCCGCTGCCAAGGTGGGGTGGCATGTTGCTCGTGGGTGTGGTGGTCTTCATGGAGATGGGTGGTGCTAGACCAGTGGCATAGAAGATGACGAGTAAGAGCATGATGATACAAGAGAACATGTAGCTGACGGTGAAGACCCTATCAACGTGGGTCATGAAGGTATTCGTGGGAGGAGGAACTCGATGATGAGGAAGGTATCAAATTAGGGTCTTCTTATATAGGTGACAGTCAAGGGGCGGCATGTTTCCTCACAAGTTGCAGAAGGTCGTAGGTTTGATGGATGTCGTCTAGGCGTAGGGAAATTAACATATATAAATGTTAGGGTTTTGTAGATGCGTAGAACATCTGACTAAATCAACACCGTAGCAAACTCTAGGAAAGAGTCCGAGACATCACATTGGGTGATGATAGGTAATTAAAGACCATACACATAGATAGATATATTTTGAGTAACAAAATTATGCTATTTAGGATTTTATCATATGCTTTATTTCCCAATCACTTGAGGACTTTAGGGTCATCTATATGAGACCATATCTTTCACGTTACTTAAATTGAGTGTGAGAAGTATAAAAATCTAGTTACATTTTAGTTTTAAGAGTCACAATATCTCATTAGTCCCTTTTTGAGTTAAACATATACTCAATCATCCAATATTGTCTAAAAAGTAGGGGCTCATATTTGATGAAATTAAAGTACAAATCGATTGTTGATATCCAATTATTTCTGAATTAGTAGAACATGGTTTCAACATTATAATTAGTTCATATTTTCACCTTAGGGTTCAATTGAAGCATATATTCCTATATGTGAAATTTTGGGTTTATTTGCATTGAAGTACAAGATCTATTAAGACCGAAATTTTATTTTAGTCAAAATTAGGATGTTACAATTCTACCCTCCTTATAGGAATTTCTTCCTCAAAATTCAATTAGTCTACCCACCTTAGGTTTTACATATTTTACATACAATTACCTCTAATATTCTTTTAACTGGCTCAGTAGAATGTTCATGGTGTAAATTTCTCATGGTTATCATTATCAAGCGTACATGTGCATGTACTACTAATGAATTTTCAGATCTAAATTATACATTCACCATATATCATGGAAAGGACTCTAGATTGCCCCTTCTCTGTTGTTGGATTTGGATTCTGGTTTACTCAAAACTAACTCAGTTATCTATGTCAAAGTACATTCCCTTTGTATGCATTCATGGTCTTATTGCGTATATGATTAAGTTTAGGTGACTATATGTCTGGAACTTTTAATGCCAACTCTTGATTCTTTGTCACCTTTTGATAGATGTCGGCTGGTCATTTATTCAGAGGTGACATTTCTGATCACACTTATCTTAAGACTTCCTCATCCACATGTCCCATACCACATGCACTTGAAAGGAAAAGACCTGCATGATTATGCACATAACATTCTCTCTAAAAAACCCCATAAGCCTGTGTCCCATATCACAAACATGTGGGAAAAATAGGGAGAATGTTATATACAATTCTAGAGTTAACATAAAAGTCCAAACCATCTAGGCACATAACCTTAATCCATATCTAAACTTATGTCTCTTGTGTGGACCTTTACTTTAAGTTCTAATATCTTTCATGCACTTCTTCCATACCTAGGGATACTACTTAACTTTCTGAATCTTTACTCTACTCTCACTTAGCTCCTTATAGGGCGGTCTTAAGTAAGAACACGAGAATTCATCTCGTGGCCAACTATAATGTTGCTCTGATACCATATTGTAACACCCTCCCTAAGAACACACATGTACGTAGTGGAAGTAGCATAGAGTTATCCATAACTCGTGTGCTCGAGGGGGGCATTACATAAAACTGGCATTCATAACAACAATATAATCAATCACACAAATTGAAAACAAGAAACATTCTCATAATTGTTCTTACAAAAGGAACATAATGGACATCACAAGGAAAACTAACTCAAAATCTCGAGACATAGTATCTACTCAAAAGTGAAAACATTTAAAACATATAACTGAGTCTATAAAACTGAGGATCATCTTATAGTTGGCACCCCACCAGATCTTATCATGCTCTGTCCTTGTGCTCTAAATCTCTGAGATCTATTCTGCTCCTACTCTCACATGCGGACATCTTGTTCCCAGCCATGCATTGGAAAAATGATGTTAGCATAAGTGGCATGAGTATTGTAATATACATATTAGAATAGAGATAAAATGCTACAAAATATCTTTGAACATTATAACAATGAATCTAACATTAAACTTTGTATAAGATATGAAACATAAATCTATCTGTTTTCTTTAACTTATCTCTTATCTTTTTACTTTATCTTATCTTTCTATGGAGACCTGTACTCTGGTACATGGGTCTCATGACCTACACTAAGGTGCCTGGGTCACATAACCTGCATTCTGGGCCTGGGTCATGTTTCTCTTATCTTAATTGCTTTTACAAAACTATATATAAGATTATGTACATTCTCTTAACTAAGACATCTTTTATTTATGACTTTTATCTATTTGTGGCCACCATTATACAATAAGTCCTCCTGAGTTGGCATATCTACGCCCTAAATTGGTATCGAAGTACCCTGAATTGGCACTACATGCCTCTGAATGACACCGAGGTATCTTTGAATTGGCGTAACTACGCCCTAAACTGGTGCCACAACACCTCTGAATTGGAGTAAACACTCCTCTGAATTGGCAACATATGCCTCTGAATCGTCCCAGGACTACTGAATGAGGACTTATCATATAATGTCTTATGTGAAGGTTTCGAATTATTTATCTTAAGTCTAAACTTACTTAATTCTTAATCTGAACTGAAGCTGAATACTGATAGCTTTACTGAATACTGAATCTGAACTTAGCTTATATTAAATTGAATATTGATAACTGAACTTATCTGAAACTGATTACTGAGTATTGAGCATGTACTGAATTCTAAATCTGAATCTCTACTCTTAAAATATGAACTGAATCTATTACTGGATTTGAATATGTATCTCAAATTACAACTTAATAGAGTTTGGGTCTATAATCCTTAGTATGTATCTTAATTCAAATATCTGGCTACCCACATATTGAGTAGTCTAATTCTGAATCAAAATCTAAATCTTACCTTGAAATCTAAAGCATACATATTAATGCACTTGCATCATAAATCTTAAAGCATTCTATTCTTGTATTCTTATCATGACTCAAAGCATAAATATTAATAAAATCTAATCTTGGAACTTTATCATGACATAGTACATCATAAGCTTATAACATCAACATGAAATGAATTCTCAATACATCTTGATCTTAATAGAGTATTTATCTTGAAGACTTAATCATGTCTTAATATGTTCAAAAACTTATATTCTTACATCGTGCTTAACTCTAAAATCCGAATCATTCTAAAAAAAACTAAATAACTTTTTAGTTATCATATATTTATCTATATAAGAAATCTTAACCGCATATTTCTACTTGAAATCTTACTTACATGGCTATATCATATAATCATAGAAGTATGACAATCTTAGTTGCATATGCTATCTTGTAGTCTTATTCATCAATATGATTCTATACTAAGAAATCTTATAGGAATATGACACTTTAATTTCCTCATGAACATGGTCTATGAATCTCAATCATTCTAAGAAATCTGAATAACATATCTACTTGAGATATTGAGTATATGAGAGAACACCATCATGGAGATGTGAAATCTTTGATTGCACATCTTACTCAATATTTTGGAATAGTAGAACACATAAATCATAATGTCTTATCTGAGAAACATGTAAATATTTTGAGCTTAATAAATATGAATACTCATGGGAATGAACCACTTACCTTTGTTGTAGAAACCTATGTTTAGTACTCGAACCTTTAAATCAAGATCGTACTTCTTGAAAATATCATGAACAATTCATGAATAGCCATTAAACCCAAAAACCATTATTCTTAGGTCTAATTAGGGTTTCCATGCCATCTTACATGTGTAGGAGAATTTACCAATATTTACTTCACTTGTACATAGTTACTGGTCTAATATGTTATACATATGTCCCATATGTTCCACTAATATTTTGGTGATATTTTAGATATTTACTAATCATCATGCCATTTTCTTGAATTAGATAAGGGTTACCACTCATAATCAAGCATTCAAGCACAACAATACAAAGTATCACATCATTCATTATGATCAGATGTATTATACCAGTTGTAGACATCATTAGCAGTCTAAAATCTTTTTTTCTAGGATCTAATGACCCATTACAACTATTTATCACCAAAAATCCATAATTCTATGAATGCATCACTTCTCATGAAATCCATGACTATTTCATTAGTCAACCCCAAAAGCTAACATTTTTATGAAAATCTAGACCTTAAGAGATTTCATTCGGTACCTTCCACTCAAACATACAGTCTACCAATCATAAGATATGATTTAATCAAAACATTACCTTTCTAGCCGTCCATGCATAATCCAGCGTTCAGGATTGAGGCTCCTCCTTGTAATGGGTTTCAAGCCCTGGATCCCACATAGGATCCACTCACAGTCGGGATCCGCCAACCCGCATAGCCCAACTCGCCATCTACCCAGGCGCGAGCAGCCTCTGTTTACTCTGTAAAAGAGAGCAGCGCCGCAGGTAGGTTCTCCGGTGAGAATCCTTGGGTGCTCAGATGCTATGGCATGAAGAACGACTTTTCCTGGTCCTAACCTAACATCTACACATCACTTTGATCTAATCTTCAATATCTCTCCTCAGGTCTCAACGCCCTCCTCTCTAGCGCCACCAGGGACAATGCTGTATTGCAGATATAGGTCACTCGACCATGGTTGGCTTTGGAGGCTAAGAAGTCAGATGTGCATCCTTGGATCTGGAAGCAAAAAGGCACATAACTTCTTCGACAGCCGACCGTCGCCCCTCTTTGACTTGATACCCTCTGGATCAAGTTGATGTATCATGCTTGAACACTGAGCACCCTTCATCCAGGGTAGCGTGACAGGAAGACAAGCCACTGCCAAGGTGGGGCAACATGTTGGCGTAAGGTTTCCTCACAAGTCACGGAAGGTCGCAGGCTTGATGGATGTCGTCTAGGCATAGGGGAATTAACATATAGAAAAGTTAGGGTTTTGTAGATGCGTAGAACATCTAATTAAATCAACACCCTAGCAAACTCTAGGAAAGAGTCTAAGACATCACATTGGGCCGATGATAGGTAATTAAAGCCCATACACATAGATAGATATATTTTGAGTAACAAAATTATGCTATTTAGGATTTTATCATATGCTTTCTTTCCCAATCACTTGAGGACTCTAGGGTCATCTATATGAGACTAGACTTTTCACGTTACTTAAATTGAGTGTGAGAAATATAAAAGTCCAGTTACATTTTAGTTTTAAGAGTCACAATATCTCATTAGTCCCTTTTTAAGTTAAACACATACTTAATCATCCAGTATTGTCTAAAAAGTAGGGGCTCATATTTGATGAAATTAAATTACAAATCGATTGTTGATATACAATTATTTATGAATTAGTAGAACATGGTTTCAACATTATAATTAGTTCATATTTTCACCTTAGGGTTCAATTGAAGCATATATTCCTATATGTGAAATTTTGGGTTTATTTGCATTGAAGTCTAAAATCTATTAAGACTGAAATTTTATTTTACTCAAAATTAGGATGTTACAGTCGCCATGGTAGGTCCTACTTGTTTCTATTCCTTCACATTGGACCATCATCATACCTACCCATGTCACCAACTTATAGGCGAGGGGTTCATCAAACATACACCTTAACCAAGGGGTTTCCTTTTCCTCCAAACATGAGGGGTTCCATTCTCAAATCTATGGAAACTCAAAGCTCGTCATGAGCATCAGGTACACCAAGCACTACTACTTCCCTTCTTAGGTTTAGGAACCCTAGGCTCACCTTTCTTATGTCCAACTGCCTACTCAACCTTTTAACCACAAACCAAGCATGTACAGGGTATGACATGCACTTCCAATTATCCTTCTACGCAAGCAACACCTCAAAGTTGAGTCCTCCTCAAGGACAACCAACTAGGTATAAGGCCTCACAACTTGCTACTAAACCTCCTCAGGATTTAAGGAACTCTTCTTCCTATACCTAGAAGGTAAGCACCTATATCGTCTGCACATAGGTACCAGCAACCTCATCTTTCTTCTAGGGTTTAGTTCCTCTAAAGGCAACCAAGAACCACAAGGACAATGCATGAGGCAACCACAACCATCCACTTAGGTCGCAACATACCCAACTTCTTAGGGTTCCTCATAACCCAGAGTCTAAGCTTCCAACCTTCTTATTTGGGTCTTTCTCTCTCTCTCTCTAGATCTAACCCTACAAATAACCTTGCCACTGGGGTTTTCTCTCTAAAAGGGTGGATCAAGCTCACATGCATACACTCACATGGGTGAGACCTACGTTTTCTTGAGATTATCTACGGCTCTTTATGCTCAGCTCATAATCTATCCAACATGCCCTTCTGGCCTGGGTTTGGACCTATTACTATCACTTACTAATGTACTCTAGGTGCATACTATGCCATGCTCATATTAGACCATAGGGTTTATATATGGTCATCACTAACCTCATCAATGAAGGACTTATCCTTCACCCTAACATGCACAACCCTTCCCATGGTTGGGTTGCCAAAGGTACTAGGTCAACCAACCTCACATGGCTCATATCGTCATGGGTATCCAAACCAAAAGCATGTCCACCCACACACATGGTCTACCATGACATCTCATCGTGTCATCCCTCTCTAACCAACACTTAGGGTTAGGGTTAACATCATCCTCAGAGGATGTGCCAAGTCTCTACCTTTAATGGAGGTCTCTTCCTCTAAGACCAACTCTCTACTCGTCCTCCTGACCAGAGGGTCTAACCTCAGGTCTCTCATGCCAACACATGTCATACGACCTAGGCATGCAACTATTCTTTAGTTTATGATTAAACTATTAAGCTTATGTGCATGACATCTTATTTACATGCTTTTTATTAATTTTAGTGGAAGATTCCTTAACCTTATCATGCATAACCTCTCCTCAAGAGGGTGAGGAAGAGAGAGGAAACCCCTAAACCTTAGAATCTTAATAGAATTAGGGTTGAGAAGGGATGAAAATAGATGAGAGTCCTAAAGGTATCTTATTTCAAGTCATATCCTAAGACATTGGCCAGTCAGTCACACAGATCTGGGAGTCCTCGTATTCTGACCAGCGGTGCGAAGGAAAATATTGCCAGCCCCCGGACGTGATCCATTTCTAGACACCTCTATCCTCTGCCTCCGCCCATCCCAACCAAACTCATTGGTGGTCTTAATTTCTCCAGCCATGGACGGAGTTGCGGAGACAACACGAGGGGTCTCCGGCAGCAAGCCAGGGAGGTATGAGGTGCAAGAGGGGTTCGAGAGGGGAAATTGGTGGTTGATACTCGGCCTGAAGGTCCTATAGCATCTCACGGAGCTGTGCGTAGTCTCACAGAGGGTATACACCCCCTTATATAGCCCGTGGCTATGGCGCACATCCGACATGGTCCTCGGGTTTTAGGGGATTCTTCGGAGACCCCTAAGATAGACAAAACCTAGGATAAATATGGCCGCAAGAATATCACGAATCCATCTAGCATGTTTCCAAGTTTTCTCGTGCATGATTGGCAAGAAAATCGACCAAGGAAAGTTTAAGTCATGTCCTTACTTTCCCAGCCAGATGCGAGCTATAAGATGGGTTCATCAACGTCGGATGCTAGACCTGACGGCCCTAAAAGCATGTTCTAGAAACATAATAGGAAAAAGAATTGTAACATTTAATACAATATTCATGATTATCCACTCACTTTAAGAAAGTTTGTAAAAATTGTATCTCTCTCCTCGTTTTCCCTTTTCCCACCAAATTTTAGGGAAATATTTAGATTTGCATTTTCTACCTTTATTCCATTTTTGTGCCTTAAATTTGAAAGGAAAGAGGTATTTTCTTCTCATGCAAGTAATCTAATAATAAGGCATATGTTAGACATATTTTCTCTCTCTTATCTTTCTATTATCTTTATTTGAATTCACTTTACCATTAGAAACCTTATGGATACGAAAATACACCCATGATGACTTAATCATAAATCTTTCCACTTATTTCCATATTTTATCATTATGTCCAATTTCCTTCTTAATAAAGCAATAATTACTTGATCTTTTCTCTTTCTTGTTGCATTATCTTTGCAACTTGGACTCCTTGGAACCCAAGGAACCCAAAAGGCATGAAATTCCCTCTTGGAGGATATTCCTCTACCTTCTAGGGGTTTCTACCTCCCCCTTTTCTCTTTTTCTTAATTATTCGTTTATTATCTGAATTTCCTTTTTCTTTCTCTTATAATTGAGACCAATAGCCCATAAGGCTCACAAAGCAACCAACAAGGCTATAATAAATGAAATTCATAAAATCCAATCAAACCACATCATTTTTTTTTCATATATCTTTAATAGGAGAAATTGCATTTCTCACCAAAAGAACCCAAAATTGGGGTTGTAACACATAAGGAGAGAGAAAGAGAGACAACATATGGTGCAATGATAGCACATTGCCAAGATGAAGGATGCTCCTTCATCACTGGCTCTCAGACAAGACGCGGAGTTCCTCTCGCTTGCATGGATGATATAGAGAAATAGATGCATTGATGCAAGAACATCAATGAAATCTTCCTCTATCTATATCCTTGTGAGCTCCATTTCTAGATTTCCTTTGTGACAAAGGTATAACTGACATCCCTTCCTTTCCGTACTTCATTGTTGGTGAGATATGTTCAAGGGAATGTGGGCAAATATCTTTTTATTTCTTCTGTCGAGTCTTTGCATCCATGGAACCCTACATTAAGTTATATTGGAAATATGACATTCGATAATACTGCCATGATGATGATGATTCGACAAATCAAAAATTCATGGAATAAATATAAATACAAGACTCTTAGAATATATATTTATTTTGTATACTTTCACATATAATAGTCTCTCTTCTCCAGAACTCCTATCTCTTACCCCACATGTAAATATGACAAAAACCCATACTCAGTTTACTATATGGAAGTTTGGTTATGTGTTGCATCTTTATATATATGTTGTGATCTACTTAGGGAAAATAATATTTCCTACCATTCACTATTTAGGGTCCAACATAAGATATGGGACAAAAGATTAAAAATTAGTATAGATGGTATTAGGGATAGACACATATGTTAGTGTGATGTGCATTGAATAATAATCTATACCACATATAGAGTTGTGGTCACCCTTATTTAAAAAGAACTTATTTTAAGGCATCTAAGATGACTCATGTGATGGTTATAACATAAGACTCCCTGAAACCTAGTGACATGTTGACCCTCAATAACCATGTAATCTAATTCTCAAGGCAAAAACTTGATATAAATAAGGACACCCATATCTTAGATAAAATCAATATTATCATCTCTTATAAGTTGAAGACAACATGTAGACACCTAGGCAAAGAAGAATTACATGTTAGGCATCTCAACTTTGTTCTCTCTCGCTCTCTCCATATGATCAATATCAATAATCTGTCTATTTTTTGGCTTATTAGGAGAGAAAGGAACAACTAAACTACATAAAATAAAAAAAAACTAATTAATAATGAGATATTATCATTGTTTGTGTTACCTTATCTTAACTAATAAAGAAAACAAGCCTAGTTGTAACAATATAACAAATGCATCCTAAAGTTCTATCAAAGATGAACATGCACTGAGGGGTTTTCAAACTGAACATACCACTAAGAAGAGATCTGGGGTGAACAAGGATCAACTCACTACAATCCCTCTAAGTCATTGTAAATTAGTGACTAGGAAGACTAAAGTAGAACCAAGTTTAATGCAAGACTCAAACTTGAGTAATATTCATAAAGACAATAATTCCCCATCATCCTCTAATTTGTAAGCAACTATTATCATAGAGAATTCATTAAAATCAATGTTCAAACCTTCCGTTATGAGAACTATGACATCCCTAGATTTTCTAAAACTTAATCGAATGTGTGACGTCCAAATTGAAACCCTCACCGCAGCGATAATACAAATTCAAACACCCCATACTAGGATAAGAAGAAGAAATTCAAAGGTAATTAGAAGGAAACAACAATAGCACATGCACATGAACAATAATAAAACCATACAACACATGCTCACCATCCAACACATAATTACAACATGAATTGTTACAACATTTGATATTACATGTTGAACAACACACTTTTAGATATACATCTACTACCACTAAACAACATGAAATTAAGACAATGGGTCAACCTGTACACCTGCTCGCCACACAACTCTCAACTATCCAGGTTTTTCAAGATCACATGTCCACAACCTAAATAAAAGATTACATGTGATACATGTCAGCATAATATTCAAGAATATTGTACTGAGTATGCCTACTTGTCTTTTTATATACCTCTTATTACTAAGCTTGTAAATAAGATAAAACTAATACTTGGCAGTAATAAATAAATATAAGAAGAAGCATATACTTGCACAAAGATATTCATTAACAAAAGAGAACACATATTTTAAGCGCATTTTCCATTATATCATCCATGCATTTACTACCTGAGAGTTGAATACATTAAGTCGTTTATGATCTACTACCAAAGAGTTGGATCACTTCACAATGTGATCTACTACCAAAGAGTGGGATCACTTCCAAGTACTTTACTACCAAAGAGTTGAAGTACTTACTTTCCAGCACTTTACTACCAAAGAGTTGAAGTACTTGGATATAATGGAACAGATTTATTGTGCTTCATGTGTTCATAGTAATAAGTATGGAAAATCATGCAACATATCATACAAGAACAATCATTTCATCCAATATCATATGCCAAGTATTTTAGTACACATATAACACAAGCATATTGTATAATAAGCCAAGTAAGAGGTACTGGCGTACCTTGATCAAGAAAGACAAACCTAATCACATTCCTGATATAAAATATATCCTCATGTCAACTATATCTTGGTCAAACCCCTCGTTAAGACAAGATCACATATCACCATCAGGCTCTTATCATCTCAACCCTAGTCATGTTCATTAGGGTTCGACTTAGATCATTAGGACATTTCCTTCATTACTTGCATTATTGTCTTGGAATTATCTTACTGATGTCATATTCCATATTATTGCCTCATTAACCAATAATCAAGTTTCACATTATTGTGTACATGTATTAACCCTAGGTCATATTCATTAAGAGTATTAGGGTTTATATTACATTAAGGGAAATCATCATCGTGTAACATGAATTATGTGTGTCATAATAATCTTAGAATTAAACATGATGTTCCATATATTAATATGATCTTATAATCAATCTTCCATCATTTATTTAGCATATATGTATTTTCTACATTTTATTTAGGGTTATTAGCCCTAGATAGCTATACTAAGCAAATTACATGATTTTGTGCATCAACTTTATAAAACTGATATCAAATGGATTATAAGTCACATTTAGGAGTTACTGGAACATTCTCATAATTTTAGGTCTTCATTTAATAATTATTATCCATGAAATAGGCATTTCACAACTCACATTATATCACTAAGATTAGTTCATCAAAATCCTGATATTATACTTTTATGATGTTCTACATAATTTTTTGAGAATATTAGTACCTTATTTGCAATTTTTTAATAACCGAGCTAATTTCTATGAATTATTCAAGATCTGTAAATTTTTAAGACATTTACCTTTTTCTGGCCAATCCCGTCTTGCCACATGGCTTCAGGGTTGGCGTAGCTTCTCACTTGGACATGCTTGGTTCAACGGTTAGTCGTCCGGTCTGGTTCACTGGCGGTCACTGGTTCAGCTTAGCTGGACCACATATTTTCTTTTCTCCCTCCTCCGCGATCTCACATTTTCCTTCTCACGTTTGGGCATCTTCCAGAGTTTGTTCTCTTGGGCATGAACTACAACCATCGATCTTCTCTCCAGTATAAGATCGACCACCAGAATCTCCTCCTCATGATCCTGGGCACCATGGTTCTTGCTCCGACGAGGGAGCAAATAACATCGCCTCCTCGCCAACCCTGACCGACGCAAGGCGGTTTGACACCTGCTGATCATCCTGGTTCGATCGATGAGCATCACTCCCACCTTGGATCCGCCATGGCTGGAAGATTGATGAGGAACCTTCCACCAACGAGATGTCACCACTACTAGCTCACTGCCACCTCTACATGCTCTCAAGCGCCTCTACAGGTTCAGATCACAGTGAGGAAAGATCGGCAACTATTCCCCTTCATCCTTTGTTGATTCCTTTGAAAGCTTCCACGTTCCTTAGAGATGTGGGGGAAATGAGATCTCTAGTGTCATTTTCCCTTGATAAACCTACTCAGACTCTGAGTTGCATTGACGATAGACCCCTTGGCACCAATTGGGCATATTTAATCCATGTTCCTCATAGATAACACCTAAAAACTCCACCGACCTTGCATCCCCTGGTGTGTTTACTCCTTCTCGTTGAACAAGGAAATATCTAGACTTCCATTTCCATGGCTTGCGTGCTCTACATGTTGTAAAGGAGAAGACATAGAGGGTGAAGCCATTCTCCCTCATCTCTCAGTTATTCTTTATGCCTCAGATGGTTTCCACCTTTGGCCCATGATCGGCGCCCCATGATTAGCATCATGGATGTGTGTTGATTAGCATGGCCTCTCCACCCACGATCTACATTAAGATTGGGTAGGAAAAGAGCTCGAAACCTTCGTTCTTACATCTGAGGGTCTGGGATAGATCTTTTGCAAGGGCATAGATCTTTTGCAAGGGATCTACCTACTAAGACAAAGACATGATCAAATCCTAAGCTAATGTAATTGAACCATTGCCAATCATACATGATTATATACATTCTAAAATCACTTTCAAGCCTCAATATCCCCTTCTATGAGTACCCAATTGTCACCATATTTTATATATAAGCTTGATCGTCATCTAATAAACACCCCATCTAACTTTGGTGTATTAAAACAAGTGTATGAACAATCAAATAAATACCTCAAAAGGACATAAACTTAAGGATCTCAATCATGATGTCAAGACCAATTAAGATCCATATTTTTTTTGAAACACTTGAAACTCCTAATATAATACAAAACCAGGATCCATTTGTTTCATTAGGTGTCTAAAATATTAGTCGATACATCCTATACACCTTAAAAGAAATTTCATCATCAAAATTAAATCAAAATCCAGTCCATCACATCATATACATCTTAAAAGAAATTTTGTCCTCAAAATTAAGCCATTCGATACTCCAAGGAAAAACCAAGGATCTTCATTCACATGTAGGCCACCAATTCATGTGCAACATTCCCATGAACACAGTCTCTATAACAAGGTCCACATCTTTCTAGGAGGTATTATGATCATCTAGGGTGACCCACCTCTTAAAAGGTTTAGAAACTCATGTTATGTCATGCCATATTTCATATGTTAGCATCTACATCCTCATTTTAGGAAGAGTTATTTATAATTAACTCAATTTTATCCATATAGATTATAACAATGTGCCATCATCATTATGTTGTGCAAAATTTCCAGACTATACTCAACATATTTATTAAGCACTAACATTATCACTGTTCGACACATATCATTAAAATGATCTAATTTCACTTTAATATTAAGTTACAAGTTTATTAGTGGATTCATCTCTGGATTCACCAACCATATTATGTCATCACTATTCATGTAACACGTATCACTAGTGTCATCTCATTGCACTTTCTCATATTAGGTTGTAAACTCTATTAGAGATTCATCATGATATTAGCCAACTATTCATATCATCATCATTATTCAAGTATATGGTTAACCATTTATACATTGAGATATATTAGATCATCTCTAGGTTTTCCATCATGTCATATCCATATATCACATCTTGAGATTAGATCATGTTATTCTATATCATGGTTGTTCTAAACAAACTTATGTGAGTGGCTTATCAAACATATATCAAAGCTTTATCTAGCCCAATTTAGGTCCTAACCCTTACCATGAGGGTAGTGTCATGCTCAGTCACTATGAGCTAACTCAACTCAATGAGTATCTCATATGCATATATTTTATCTTTCCCCTCTTAGCCTAGGGTTCTCAGGTTACCTCATTGGAACTAGTGATCAACTTCACAAGCTCTATCCACATAAGAGCAAATCAAAATATGATGTGATATTTTCTTCATGGGTTCTCTACCCATGAGACATGCTTACCCAAAACTCTCATATATATATGCAACCACTATATTCCCACAAGGAACCACCAACTCTATCTTGAGGCTACATAGAAACTAAAACATAGTTACCTCCTCTAGGGTCTTGGGACTCTCTCTCCCTCACCCAGATGGTAGGTTCTCATATATATGTTCACATATATAAACAACCTCTCTCTATCTCTAGGGTTTGGTCTTTCCAATGACATCTAGGGTTTAACAATACTACATGAACCATGCATAACACAAACCATCTCAATCAATCAGGTTTATTCTAGTTTAGGACATATCATATCACATATTTCTCATCATTCTGATATCTTGGAGTTTAGTCTCTCTAACCTTCTCCTTGTGGGTCTCACTCTCTCTTGAGTTAACCCTATAACTAGTCCCAACACTAGAGGTCCTCCTTTGTAAAAGAGCTTGAGGCTCATGCTAACTCACATCTTGTGGTCCTCCTTTGTAAAAGAGCTTGAGGCTCATGCTAACTCACATCTTGCCTTAACTTAGCTAATCTCATCTCAAAAAAGCACACATACTTGCATCATCAAAACTTATCTCAAATCCTCAAAACCAAACCTTAATCCTAAAAGACAACATTGATCATCACAAACCATCTTATATCATTTATATAAGACCTACATCATATCATCAAAACTTAATTCATCTATACCTTCTATCATATATTCCAACAAGGATCTAGACATCTAATCTAGAACTACTCTCTCTTCTAGACTGATGCCATTCACTTTCACTTAGATTGCATGACCACCTCCTACTCGTGCATGTATGGGGACACATTTTTGTAATACTTACATATATAATATAATATTATTTAGTTTTTCTCTGATAAAACATGTGTCAAAGAAAACTATCGAGGTTTGATCCGATTGGAATAAAAAACCAAATCCAGAAAATGAGTATCCCACACATTGTAGAGGGTCTAGTGTCATGTCACCTAGTGAAAAGGGTGAGAACAGGGTGTAGGCTGGTGTATCTACCTAAAACATAGATGCATCATATGTCAAAGGTTTCTCTTCCCATGATGTATGTCATTTCCAAATAATGCAACATCCCATACCACTGCACTACAAGGAAAGAACGACACCTAAGGAACTACTATACAACAAGCACCAATCTAGGCATAGTTCTTAGACATCTAGGTGCTAACCTAGAGGCTAGGTCATATCTAGTCTCTAAAAGATGACTAATCTAACCCTAATAGTTTTTTAAATTCAAGGTTTTCTTTAGTTTTGACTTGTATAATGAGAAAATACCAGGCTTTTCTATTATCCATGCTTTGATACCACCTGTAAGATCCCCAAATTTTTGAAAACTTAATCTAATGTGTGATGTACAAATTGAAACCCTCACCTCAGTGAGAATCCCAATTTAAACACCCCACACTAGGCTAAGAAGAAGAAATTTAGAGGAAGTTAGAAGGTAACAACAGTAGCACATGCACATGAACATGAACAATAATAAAACCATACAACATATGTTCACCATTTAACACATAATTACATAATGAATTGTTACAACATTTGATATTACATGTTGAACAACGCACCTTTATATATACATGTACTACCACTAAACAACATGATCTTAAGACAACATGTCCACATGTACACCTACTCACCACACAACTCTCAACTATCCAGGTCTTTCAAGATCACATGTCCGTAACCTAAATAGAAGATTACATGCGGTACACGTCAACATAATATTCAAGAATATTGTACTAAGTATGCCTATGTGTCATTTTATATACCTCTCATTACTAAGATTGGCAATAAGATAAAAATAATACTTGGAAATAATAAACAAATATAAGAAAAAGCTTATACTTGCAAAAATATATACATTAATGAAAGGGAACACATATTTTAAGCACATTTTCTATTATATAATCCATGTATTTACTACCTGAGAGTTGAATGCATTAAGGCCTTTATGATCTACTACCAAAGAGTTGGATCATTTCACAATGTGATCTACTACCAAAGAGTAGGATCACTTGCAAGTACTTTACTATCAAAGAGTTGAAGTAGTTACTTTCTAACACTTTACTACCAAAGAGTTGAAGTGCTTGGATATAATGGAATATATATATTATGTTTCAAGTGTTCATAGCAATAAGTATGGAAAATCATGCAACATATCACACTAGAACAATCATTTCATCCAATATCATATGCCAAGTATTTGACTACACATATAACACAAGCATATTGTATAAAAAGCTAAGTAAGAGGTAATGGCGTACCTTGATCAAGAATGACAAACCAAATCACATTCTTGATATCAGATATATCCTCATGTCAACTATCTCTTAGTCTAACCCCTGGTTAAGACAAGATCACATATCACCATCAGGTTCTTATCATCTCAACCCTAGTCGTGTTCATTAGGGTTTGACTTAGATCATTAGGACATTTCCATTATTACTTGCATTCTTATCTTGGAATTATCTTACTAATGGCATATTCCATATTATTGCCTCATTAACCAATAATCAAGTTTCACATTTTGTGTGCATGCGTTAACCTTAGGTTATATTCATTAAGCGTATTAGGGTTTATATCACATTAAGGGAAATCATCATCATATAACATAAATTATGTGTATCATCATAATCTCAAAAATAAACGTGATGTTCCATATATTGATATGAGCTTATAATGAATATTCCAACATTTATTGAGCATACATGTATTTTCTAAATTTTATTTAGGGTTATTAGCCCTAGATAGCCATACTAAGAAAATTACATGATTTTGTGCATCAACATTATAATTACTGACATCATATGGATTATAAGTCACATTTAGGAGTAACTGGAACATTCTTATAATTTTAGGTCTTCATTTAATATTTATTATCCTTGAAGTAGGCATCTCACAACTTACATGATATCATTGAGATTAGTGCATCAAAAGCCTGATATTTATAATTTTATGATGTTCTACATAATGTTCTGAGAATTTTGGTACCTTATTTGCAATTTTTTGATAACCGAGCTAATTTCTACGAATTATTCAAGTTCTATGTATTTATAAGACATTTACTTTTTATGGCCAATTTCATCTTGCCACGTGGCTTCGGGGTTGGCGTAGCTTCTCACTTAGACCCACTTGGTTCAACTATGAGCTGTTTGGCCTGGTTCATTGGTTCAGCTTAGCTGGACTACATCTTTTCTTCTCTCCCTCCTCTGCGATCTCACGTTTTCCTTCTCGTGTTTGGGTGTCTACCAGAGTTCATTCTCCTGGGCAAGAATTGTCGTCATCGATCTTCTCTCCAATGTGTGGTCAACCACCATAATCTCCTCCTCTTGATCCTGGGTTCCATGGTTCTTGCTCCGGCGAGGGAACAAATATCATCGCCTCCTCGCCAACCCTGACCGATCCAAGGAGGTTTGACACCTGCTGATCATCCTGGTGCTCTCGATGAGCATCACTCCCACCTTGGTGCCACCGTGGCTAGAAGATCGACGAGGAACCTTCCACCAATGAGATGCCACCACTATAGGCTTTTTTCTTCCTCTTCCTAATCTCAAGTACCTCTATAAGTTCATATCACAGTGAGGAAAGATTGACAACTATTCCCTTTCATCCTTTGTTGATTCCTTCAAAAGCTTCCACATTCCTTGGAGATGTGGGGGAAATGAGATCTCTAGTGTCATCTTCCCTTAATAAACCTGCTCAGACTCTGAGTTTCCGTGATGACAGACCCCTTGTCACCAATTGGGCATGTTTAATAATGTTCCTCATATCCAACATCTAAAAACTTCACCGGCCTTGCATCCCCTACTGTGTTTACTCCTTGTTGAACAAGGAACGCTCTAGGCTTTCATTTCCATGGCTTACGTTCTGTACAGGTCGTAAAGGAGAAGACATAGAGGGTGATGTTGTTCTCCCTCATCTCTCGATTATACTTTATGCCTCGTCTGGTTTCTACCTTTGGCCCATGATCGGCATCCCACGATTAGCGTCGTGAATGGGTGTTGATTGGCATGGCCTCTCCACCCAGAATCTGCATTAACATTGGGTAGGAAAAGAGCTCAAAACCTCCATTGTTACATATGAGGGTCTAGGAACTGTTCACTTAAGTCGATCTGTGGCATAGAAATTTTGCAACGGATCTACCTACTATCAAGGAAGCGTGACAAAGACATGATCAAATCCTAAGCTAATGTATTTGAACCATTCCCAATCATACATGATTATATACATTCTGACATCTCTTTCAAACCTCAATATCCCTTTCTATGAATACCCAATTGTCACCATATTTTATATATAAGTTTATCGTCATCCAATAAACACCCATATGACTTTGGTGTATTAAAACAACTATATGATCACTCAAATAAATACCTCAAAAGGACATAAACTTAAGGATCTCAATCATGATGCCAACACCAATTAAGATCCATATTTTTTTGAAACACTTGGGAGTCCTAATATAATCCAAGACCAGGATCTGTTTGTCTCATTAGGTGTCCAAAACATCAGTCCATCACAAGAACCTAGGTGCAATGTTATATAGAGTGGATGGATGACTCATATCCATTGAATATGACTTTAGAGACCTTAAGGTAGTGTTTGTTTTGGGACTGAGTCGGGATTTGGCCTTGTCTTTTTGTGCCACATCTGCATAATACAATCCGGATTGAGTTGGTTTGGTGTTTGGTTGGCAATGGGATAACATTCTCCGTTTTGGATTCCGTAACCCCGAAACCCAGACTAAGTCAGTCCCGCTCTGGGAAGGATTTGGAAATCTAGTCCGGTTTACGATTGTTCTCTCCTCCCGTGACCCCGACTCCTTTCTCGATAAACTTCGCCTCTCTCCTCTCGACTTCTCTCTTCACCTCTCTCCTCGCGAATCTCCCTTCGTTGATTCCGCTGAACCACCACCCCATCGCCTCCTGCGACACCATCCCGGTCTCCCCCGACGACTCTGTCACCGCTCTCCACTGCCGCATCCGGTCCAGAAATCTTATACGGATTTCTCCCATCACACGCCGTAGATGTGTGATTTCAGATATGTGCACGAAAGACGATCATCTCTCCTGCTGCCAGTTTCCGCACGGCTGTACCAGATAACCCTTAGCCCTCTCCTCTGAAAATATTATCGTGTTTTCCCTAGGCGAATCAGTGTCCGTGAGAGGGGAGGAGAAGGCGTGAAGAAGGTTCCTTTGCTGTGTCGGCACCCACAATCAGATGGCTCGTACCAAGCAGATTGCTCGTAAGTCCATTGGAGGCAAGGCCTGGTTGTCTACTAATTTTCATCATGTCTCATGGTTTTATGTATGCCAAAAATGTTTCATGCAACTGCTTCTAACAAATTTACTTTCTTGTATCTCTATATATAATACAATAGATATTTGGTTGTCTGCTATCCGTTTATTTCATATGCCTTTCTTACTACTTCATCTTAGGCCTTTCTTACTAATTCACCTTAGGCTGCATCTTTGCTAGCCAGCTTTGATTCTCGCATCAGTTATGTTGATTGGTCAAGTCAAACATATGCCATGGATGGAGCCTCCCAATTGAATGATCACACTCATAAACTGTTTGTAAAATTGTCTGAACCAACCTGTGTCTATTTGAAAAAGAACCTGGTTGGTTGTGTCTGTCTACCATGTGTGAAATATATACTATGTAACACACCATTTGGGTAGATATGTATGTCGCTCCCAACATAATATATGTAAATGCATTACTTTGAAAAAAAATATTTGCTCTAACGACATACATAGTACCTAACATCATATGGACTTTTTTTATTTCAAACTGTTATGCTACTTGTGCGTAATTTATGTTCTATTATGACAATTTCAATTATCTTGTTAGTTACCGATTTATACAAAAATATACAAGTATGCATACATACAATAAGCACATGCCATGCAAGATAAATGTAAAGGAATATTTGTTTTAAATATACATACAAAATAATCATATTCAAACTTTTATTCACTTTACTAAAACAACAAACACTATAACTAACATCTTGTATACAATTAAATATTTATTGTAAATTTTAATATTGTATTGCAGTGGCAAAATAGTTCTATGGTCATACTTTATTTTTGTTAAAATAGTTCTGTAAGAATAGGACAGAATAAGTAGATCCTGACTTCGTTGCCAAACAAAAACAAATTGAATCCAGACTGCTAGCCAAACAGAATCAGACTGAAACCTGATTCAATCCAGACCAGTCGACCAGAATCAGACTGGGTTGCCAAACAGAATGAGACTGGGTTGCCAAATAGAATCTGATTGGATCCTGACTAACCCCGTCTAATCCAGTCCAGACTACAAAATCCCAGTCCGTTGCCAAACAGGGGCTAAGTTCCATGATGAGGAAAAATCCACTTCTATATCTTACTAACCTAAGGGCTTTGTAAAATTATTGCGGGTAATACTCTTCACACATCCCTAATTGGTAAAATTTATATTAAGGCGATATTTGAGTAATGGTTCATTCACATATATTTTAGTATACAAAAGGAGAAATAGCTCACAAAATTAGTACAAAAATCCCTACCCACAACTCATAATGTGTTGGCCTTTAGCGTGAGACCCCAAACTTTGCTTTTCTATAATCTTACTTTTTGCCTTAATTTAATGAATTTTTTAATAATTTTATAACATTATTCATAATGCTAATTAAAGTTACAAGAGCAATGACAATTACATGAATGCCTTTTTAGAAGTGCATGCAACAAATTAGGATGCCAAGCCTTTATAGATGGAGAAACTTATGGGATTATTTTGAATCATTTAAATAGTAAAATCATGATCTGTAGTAATAAATACATATGTTTTAAGTATTAAAGTTCTCCAAACTTAAAAATAAAGGTGTGCAGGGAGGGGGTAGTCAGTGCTTGCACTGATTGATGGGATTAATGGATGCAAATGGATCCTTTATAGGCTCCATGAGAGACTTGGGTGGTCCCCTACAAGTGCCACATGATATCAGTGCTTCCCCTTTGGGGTACTTATGGCCGATTGGACAGTTGATGCACACTAGAATACTATCAATTTGATTCTGAATTAGATAGAATCATTCACTTTGGGAAGGGATCCCAGAGAGATGTGACCATATCAGGACATGTTGGTGGTTTATGCATGTTGTCATGAGTAGATGCATGTTTCTGGTGTCCAATGTGGTTGTTTATACCTATTTTTGGGGAGCTTTAGTAGGTAGGTGGGCTCAAACTGACCTATTTTGGTGTGATAATAAAATTTTCTCTTCACTAGGCCTAAAAATATGCAATTAGTTTGACCCTAGGATCTATTAGTGAATTTGGTACTAAAAATCAGTGTAGGATCTAGAGGAGGGTGATATAAATGAAGAAACCCTTGCATGTTGGAAATTTCTCTAGAATAGTGAACATCAAAGCTAGAAATCACAAAGTAGTGCTTGTTTAGAATGAAAACCACTTAAGTTCTTCACTATTTTCTCATCTCTGATGTTGTTTCCTCTCTCTTATACTTTCTTGGATGGGGTCTTGTATCTCTAAGTTGGAAATCTTTCTCCCTAGCTAGATACCTCTTCTTTTCACCTTACTTGGCCTATTTGGAGCAAGAGCTTGCTTAATTTGGAATTTTTAGAGCTACTAGAAGATCTTTGGTCTAAGTTTCATGCATGGATTTTGTCGAGCTTATGATATTCACCTAAGAAAATTAATTTAGACTCTCTTTAGTATGAGGTGATGTCTAAGTTCTACATGCAACCACTAACTCTCACTAATTACATGTTAAATAACATAAATATGTATTTCATGGGATTTTTTCTATAATATTATCACCATTCTTTAGATTCCTTTCTTTCTAAAATGAAAATGATGAAAGTTGTTACTGCCATGTTGCTAAATGTTTTTGATTGTATTCGTATCCTGCCCTCAAATCGTCCTGATAGGCATTTTTATTACTTTTGCTATATTATGCACATACAATGGATTTTTTTAAATTAGAATTAGCATGGTGGCTCCCCAATATTATAGAAAGAAACTCAAACAACTAAAACAAGATTTTGAGCCCACATATTGATATGACCTTTGCATGTATGAATTATTGAAATCATGCTATTAATGTGCCTAATAAGAACTAGGGTTTTAATGTGTCTATTTCTCGAATTGGGTATGCCATAGTAATAAATCTTGGATTCTACCTTTCTTAACTCATGATAGACAAGTATTTGGCTCAAATAACTAGTAAAAACCATATTCATGTAATGTTGTGTGACCATATAATATCCTAATGTTTAGAAGTCAGGTTTTCTTTATGGGTATCATTGTAGTAATATTGAGATTATTTGAAGTACTCAAAGTAGTATATTTTGGAATATACATGGGTTACTGAGAATTCATATGAGGTATAGTCCCCTCAATGTCCTAAAATCACATGTTTATATGAGTGTGGTCGAGGCCGTATTTCCATTTGTCAATGACATTTCTACCAATGTGAGTGAGAAATTTGTTATAATGATTAAAAGACAACAATTCACATGTCATATAATGGGTGTTGTGATCTGAGTACCCATGATAGGCCTTATGTTATATGTAGGACACATGATGATGAGCCCCTACTTGTTATACTCTCACTGATTGAGTTTTGGTAGAATCTTCTAGAGACTGGAAATTCATGAGATCCTCTTCAATGGGCTAAGGGACTTTGTAGTCACTAGCTAGTAGTTTGGACAAAATATCCCAACTTTCTTGATAATAGAATATGCAGTCAAGTCATTAGCTTTACGTGTCTACCTATGTTACCACTTTCACATTGTAATACCTTTACTTCTCTAATGTGCCTTGTACATATTACTTTACTTACTTGATGCTTATCATATGTGGGCCTCAATTCAGAATTATAGTTAAATTTACATACTTGGAATGTAATGCATATGCTCTGTCTCACGTTGGGACTACAATCTTATTCTTGTGATTTTACACCCTTTTTAGCTTCTAAACACCCACATTAGGGGAGGGGGTTCGGTAGTGAGGAGTCACCTTATCCCGAACAATTGTGAAGGTGTGGTTCTTTTATCTGATGTTTTCTAGAGTTTTCCCTATACACTTGGGTTGAGGTAGGGGTTTTATATGACTTGTAACTACTAGTTTTTGGTTTGCATGCTGTAACGACCCCGCCTCCTGGTAACCCCCCAATTAAGGGAGACCCGAAGGCCAGAGTCGTTATTCAATTAACATGATCAAAGGTTCGACAAATAATCAATAATAATTATGAAATTCTACTACTAAACTGAAAACTGGTATAAAATAAAAACTTTACTTACCTTTTTTAAAAACTGGGATTTCTATACTTCTATCCATGAAGATACTAATCTAACTACTCCTCCTGTGTACGTTATTTCTCATTTTGTTCCACATGTGCCACTTTACTGTTTGTTCTTTTCATTCATACCTAAAACGCCGACAAACAAAACATCGGTCAGCAATAAGCTGGTATGTGGGGGAAATAATAATTGTGCAACTATATTAACAATGTAGTCATTCAAATATCCTTTAACATCGAAAATTACGTTTTAAGCGATACTACTCAATCCTTTCCTATCCCCTATCTCTGTGTTATCCCTGCAGTGGACATGGATACTACCTCTCTCATGTGGTAGATCCTTAGCCCCATGGCCCTACCACACAGGTATCCAATTGTTAGGGTTATGGAGTCGCATGGCCCTACCCAAAGGTAGCCCAATCCCTGACTCATGATGACTTGATGGTCCTACCCCATTGGTAGCCATTTACTAAGTCATTTAATGACCTGATGGTCCTACCCCATCGGTAGCCATTTACTAGGTCAATCTATACAGCTATAGAGGGGACTAGGATCTGAGCTAGTAGGCACTTATCCTAGGTGATAGTCATATCCTCATTATGATTTGCAAGAATTAAATGCAACCAACAGTTTAATTCAATTCATTGATAAAACCTCGAAAATCCTCGAGAAACTAATTCGGGATATTCATAGGCGTAACCACATACCTGTTAAGCAGATTGAATGTAGAAATAACCAATCAAGAATTCAAGCAAGTATGCATAGGTTGATCCTGAAAAGACATCCAATTTCTCTATCATTAATCATGTCATCTTGATCCATTAATCCTAGTTGTTTCCTAGGTTATTTTCCCTTTTTAGGGTTTTGAGCATAATTAGGGTTCCTCTTCATCTTTATTACTTTAAACCCAAATTTCACAAAATCACTTACAAACCCTAACTATTTCGTTTTTCTTTTACAAAAGATTCTAAATTCATCTTATAGTAACAGGAAACCCTAATTTTAGATTATAAGTACTTTTCTTTTCTTTTTCTCTAATTTAGGGTTTCTAAGCATCTTAACCATTATATTAGGTTTAAAACCCTAAACTTTGCAATTCTATGATCAAAATAGGTTAAAAACCATCTTAATCATTAATCAAGTAAATCATGTTCGAATTGCAAGATTAACTATATCTTTTATCAACCATTAGGGTTTTCTAACCACACTTTTAATGTAACTAATGTACTTTTGCAATTAGAAACAAAATAAAACTTTAATATCATTTTTATTGGATTCCTCTCATCCTTTTGATAAATTTTCATGATAATTTATCTTCATCTGAGTATTCTAGCAGTTTCTACGATTTTTACAAAATAAAGCTTGATTGACCAATAAGGAATTGACACGTCAGTACTTACTTGTTTTCATTTTTCTTTTATTTAGGCTAGCAAGGCTAGATGAAAGACATCGGTACCCCCGTGCTTTAGGGCTCAGGGCCACATGCTCCTAAGGGTTGGGCGGTAATTTCCCTCTCATCTTCTACCTCAGATCATCCCGCTCGCGAAGCAGCGCCCTGCTGCGGTCAACCCCGCGGTTGACTTCGGGCATCTGGCCTCTTCGGTCACTGATGAAGATCCCCATCGCTCCGCCTAGCCCCGCTGAAACTCCTGGTGGTCTCAGCCTTTCCCGAACTGGCTGGAGATGCTGGGACGGAGGTGCTCTTTCTCCGGCGAGAAACACAACTGCTCCATGGTCAGTTTAAGCACCATCTCACTTCTAATTGTGTGCAACTACTCGTCTTGTCATCACAGATTCAAGGGTGAGATTCAGAGTTATGCACATGGCGTGTGCCCCTCTCCCTATTTATAGGGGATGTGCATCTATGCTTTCCCCTGATTTGGGGAAATCCCGCATTGATCATGGAAGGAACCCAATCCCACTATGATCGGGATCGTGAGGACTTCTCAGAGCCACTGGCCTTCCATCCTAGTCTATTTATGCTAGATATCTTGAGATATCAGGAGAGGAAGGACACCTGTTTTCTCCATTCTGGACTCGGGGTGCTTCCTGCGCTTCCTTTTTTTTAATGTTGATTGTAATCAGGAAAATATCGTGACATGTAATCCTCCCTCTTACTTTAGGATTTCCTTCAAAAATCCATATCTCAAAATTGGTACATCCTTTTGCAACCAAATTTTAAGGTAAAATTTCTTTCACCTTTATCTACACGTATGCCAAAAATGAGTCCCACTTTCCAAAGGAATAGGGCTTTTTCTTCAAAAGCAAGTTATCCTTTAATAAGACTTAATTAATTGATATTTCCTTTTTCTTTTGCCATTATCTTATCTTATTGGATTCCTTAGACCTCTAGGAACCATAAAGGCACGAATCCCATCTCAGGGGATATTCCTTTACCTTTAATTTTATCCCTTCTTCCTTTCTTTCTTATTCCCTTATTAAGATATTTCTTTTCAAGGATTTCTCTTTATTTTTCATTTTCTTTTTCCTCTTTTCATATTTCTTTATTAGAAATCATATGCAAACGATTTTTACCCAATTGTGGCCATTAATGCCACTTGCTAGATATTTCCATGTAATTTTCATAATTACTTTGCTTAATATCCATTATCTTGTATCTTATCTAATATTTGTACTTTTCCTCTTTTCTTCTCTTTTATATCCATTATTGGATTAATATAATAATGGGAATCACGAAATGCCTATCAAAGGAATATTTGCAAGGAAACCCATCCTTTGAAGAAAATCTTGCAAACTTTATAGTTAAGCCCAAATTCACAAAATCATCGTATTTCAACTATGAAAGTACATGCAAAATTGGGGTTGTAACATCCTTCCCTTATAAGAATTTTGCCCTCAAAATTCCATCAAGCAAGCAAACAAACAGGATATGCCTTTCGTATGTCCATCATGGCTCCCATGTGGCTTCACCCTTTCCATGGTGCTTCCCAAGAACCTTCATCATCACATATTCTTCCATCTGAGTTCTTTCTTACCTTGGTATATCATACCCTCATAGGTGAATCAGGACATTTCAGCCTCTCAAAAGCTGAATAGGTTCAGGGCTCAACACATGGCTTGGGTACCTCACACAGTGCTCTAGATCGGACTTATGTAACACATTATACATCATGTTATCCTAAGGGGCAAGGCTAAACACAACCATATCCATCAATCCATCTCAACTGGACCCATATATCGAGGACATCAGCTTTCTCAGCTGTATCTTAGAGGGGTCAAATTTTTACATCACATATTCTCCCATAGTGAACTGCATGTCAGTCTGCTTTGCATCATCTCGTGACTCATGTCACCACTGGGCTCTCTCTCGGCCATTGCACTATCAAAGCGACTTCATCTACACATACTATGGTTCTTTTCTGACCTTCGTGAGGCCTCCTTCACCAACATCATCTTAATGAAGTGGTGACCGACACAATCTCTCTATAAGACTTCTTGCATCCCGATAAAGGCTATAGTGGTTAACATCACATCTTAAGAAATGTCTCTATGTATCACCCTGAATGAGCACACAAACTCTCCTCAGACCCTCTAGTATGGATCATACTGTCCATTAGTACGGGGTGATAAGCTGTATTGACCTCGAGTTCATCATGCATACACTTTTACCTCATGGAAGTGAACCCTTAGGTTATACTCAAGAACTTTTGAAATCGCATCATGGTGTAGTTGAACCATATTTCTCTCTCTATGTAGTTCAACAGAATCTATCGCTTGATAATACTCCTTTCTTTCTCATGTTATCTAGGTAAGGCAATCTACCATAACTCATATTGTATCTTGACCTTCTGGGTCAAAGGGAGACGTACTACAACATCCATAGTGATGAACTCCCATTCCCTCTCAGGGACTCTTTTATCCTCTATATCGATACACTGGGTTACTGGTGTTCGTCCTTCACCCCTGGCTTGCATGGCCACCTGTCACATGCAACTCCACATCAAGCAACCGAAGTGCTACTATTACTTACTATCTTTGTAGTATCACGGTGTTTGGTGATATTAAAACCATGATCTCCTGTATGTCATGATTCCTCAAGCTTGATACCTCAGAAACCCTAAGCCACTCTCATCAGGGTTTCAACACTTTTCTTTCCAAAGAAGAACATCTGAGGTTCTACAACCATCCTTTCATTGCATCAAAGACTAGGTTGGCTATCCAAACAACCACTAATCTTGTTCAACAGATCTCGTTATATCTGAGTGTTAGCAAAACTTATCTCTTTTTCTCAACTTAAGGTTAGCCTAACAACCTCAACTTCTTCTATCTTCCAGCTAAACTAGGCAGCTATATCTCAACCAGAGCATTCATTACCACTCCTTATCCTTAGGTGTTAGGTAATGTCGAAGACATACACCTCCATGCATTATACTTATCATCTCATCTCAAACTCTAAGTTTGTCTTCATCAAGAAACTCTGAGCTCATCCTCATGGTGATCAAACTCAACCTTGGTTAACTTGCAAATTCCACAAAGCTCTTGATAAAACATCCTCATAAGATGACTACACTATTCCTCTTTGTGTTTGTAAACCATCCATGTATCATTCACTCCACCAAGGTATGTTATCATCTCTATCCTCATTCCTTATAGCAACATTCCAACTCACATCATCTTTACCCTTGGTGTGTGGCATGCGTACTGTCTTATCTCTCACTCCCATAACAAGAAGAAATAAGCATTTGGATGCAGTCCAAATATAGAGTTCTTCCTATTCCAAGAGTAGAGATGGTACAACCCACCTTTCCAGTACACTTTCAAATCTAAGTTGAAACGTGCCACTCAAAGCTTTACATCACAAACATCATGATATCAAAAATTACTTCCATGGAAAACTGGTCTCGAACCTACTTGGGTTACTACACAACCCTCGGTCATCCCCTCTAGGTCTATAGGGTGCCGACACTTTTGGAGTCATCCCTCTTCCCTCCTACATCAGAGAGTGCCCTACTCATCTGCCCTTTGGGTCCTGTGAGTTTATGAAGGTGATCGATCTCCTAACCCATGGCCCTCAGACAATGATAGCTGTTACCTCCCGACCCTATGGTCATGTGCAACTAGGGAATTAGGCAACTCCTTCTTCCATCGATCTTATCCCTACCTGACCCTAGGATAGACTTAGGATTCTATTATAGTACATGTCCAACTTAGAACCTTACCCAATCCTTCATCATCTCTCTATGCATTCATGGGCTATCTTTCATCCTTTCTCAGGGATCATGGCAACCTGCCTACCTTGGTCAGGCCCCATACCGGTTACCTTCATGGTAACACATCCATATGCACGTAGCGATGGTTATCTATGGGTCTATAGGTTCTTTCTCAGGCCATGTGCTTTTCTCCTAGCTTCTCAAGATCCTATGAGACCTCTTTATGTTTCCACAAACCCACAAACTAGTACACACCTTACCAAAGGGTCCCTCTCCCAGGATGGGAGGAAACTACAACTCTTGACAACAAGGTCACAAGCATCCTTAGGGTTTACCTTCACATGAGCATGCTTAATCCAGCAACTACTAAGGCACAAGCATACCTACTAAACCATGCTAGGTCACACTTGTTCTCATCCTCAACATTAAGTCAACTTAGTCATGAGGGGTTCATCAAACATACCCTTAACTTAAGAGATTTACTTTACCTCTACACATGAGGAGTACCATGCTCGAAACTATAGAAACTCAAATCTCATTATGAGCATCGGGTACACTGCTTCCCCTCTTAGGCCTAGGAACCCTAGGTTCACCTTTGGGTGTCCGACTGTATGCTCAATCTCTTAACCACGAATCAAGCATGTATAATGTATGTCATGTACTTCCATGATCCTTTTATATAAGCAACACCTCAGAGTTGACTCCTCCTCAAGGACAAAAAACTAGGTATAACGCCTCACAACTGGTTACTCAAACCTCCTCAGGGTCTAAGGCACTCTTTGTCTCATCTCAGTAGGTAACCACTTATACCAAAAGAATCATCCTCCTCTTAGGGTTTGGTTCCTCTAAAGGAAACTAAGATATCATCAGCCTCTAAGGATCCCGCATGAGGCAACTGCTATCATCCACTTAGGTCGCATCATTCTCGTCTCCCCACTGTTCCTCACATCTCAGGGTTTTAGGTTTCTAACCTTCTTTCTTGGGTCCTGCATTTCTCTCTAGATCGAACTCCACATCCAGCCTCACTACATGAAGTTGGATCAAGCTTACAGGCATACCTCTATGCGGGTGAAGCCTATGCTCAACTTATGTTTGCTCATAATTATCCATAGCCCCTTATTCTTATCCCATAAGCCATCCATCCCTTGTCTAGGGTTTCATCCTACTGTCAGCACTACTGACGTACTCTGGGTGCAAGCTATATCCTATTTGCAACAACCCATAAGGTTCTATAGGTTCTTCTCTAACCTTATCCATGAAGGAGCTATCCTTCACTCAAACTGGCACGACCCTCTCCAGGGTTGGGTCGCCAAAGGTACTAGGTCATCTACCCTCTTATGGCATCCCAAAGGCATGACCAACCAAACAATCATTCAACCATGACATCTAACTCATCATGTCATCTCTCTCTCTAACCTTCACTTAGGGTTAGGGTTAACATCATCCTCAAAGGATGTGCTAGGTTTCTACTTTAATGGAGATCTCTACCTCCAAGACTCACTTTCTCTACACATCCTCCTGACAAGAAGGTCTAGCCATAGGTTCCTCCTGAGGGCAATGACAACTCGTGTCATACGACTTAAGCATGTATCTATTCCTTTACGCTTACTCTATTAAGCTTATGTCCATGACATCTTATTTACATGCTTTTTATTAATTTGGTGGAGGATTCCTTAATCCTTATCAACCTTACCCATACTTCAAGAGAGTGAAGAGAAGAGAGAGGGAAACCCTAATCCTTAAGGTCCTTAACAGAATTGGAGTTGAGAAGGGATGAACAAGATGTGAGAATCCTAAAGGTATCTTATTTTAAGTCATATCCTAAGACATCGGCCAGGCATTCACACAATACGTGAGTCCTCGTATTCTGACTAGCGGTGCGGAGGAAAATATTGCCAGCCCCCGAACGTGATCCTTTTCTAGACACCTCAATCTTTTGGATAATCCTCTAATAACTCCCTTGGGTTCTACAGAATTTGTAAAATTTAATAATTATTAAAGATTAAGTGAGGAACCTATGCTCTGATACCAATTGTAACGACCCCGCCTCCCGGTAACCCCCCAATTAAGGGAGACCCGAAGGTCAAAGCCGTTATTCAATTAACATGATCAAAGGTTCGACAACTAATCAATAATAATTATGAAATTCTACTACTAAACTGAAAGCTGGTATAAAATAAAAACTTTACTTACTGTTGGTTATTTAAACAAACGAGTTTCAATCCAAGTAATGGATAGTTTACTCAACTTAACCAAACTCCGCAAGTATACAGAGGTAGTATAGTCAAGGTTGAACACAAGGAGTTGAGATAATTTAATTGAATGCAACAATACTAAAGTTCAACAATCTAGACTGATTTTAAAGAGTAGAAGAGATTTGTTCTAAAAGCATAAAGATTAGGTTTTAACGACAATAAATTTAGATTCTAGCTAACAAGCAAGGGTTACTAGGAAAGTTTGATTTCAGAAAGTTTATGAATCTTGAACATTAGGATTTCACTCATATGCCATAGCAATCAAGAGAACAAAATAATTTAAACATACATAAGATCATGTTTCAAGGAAAAGTTGTGTTACATTTCACCTCCCGGTGTAAATGTAACGATCATAACTCAAAACAACACTCTCGTGCATGAATTTCCTTTATGATCACAAATAGATCCTCAACTCATTCTTCTCTACTCTCATAGAAGAAGAAGAGTTGCCAAGAAGAGCGTCTCCATACAGACTTACTTGTCTTCTCAAACTAAGCAAGAAAGCAGAATTCATGCATATAAGGCGGCCAACAATACATGCAAGGAGCAGAGCAACCGACACTCTTAAGGTAAGGAAACAAGAAGCAAATGCATTTAGTACGAAATTACTTGTTCAATACATGCTATGGCATGGGAGTTACTCCCCCATGCCCAAGAAAAGAGATCTACTCGTCCATAACAATGTACAGCAGAATTTCTACAAAATTCTCAATGCTAGACATGGTTTAGAGAAGAAAAGACAAGAAGAACTGAAGATGTAACCACAAGGAGTAAGAATTCCGGCTTTAAGATGAAATTCCCTTCCTTTAGCTGCTCCAAGTCGGGCCTACTCCTCTCTCAAGAAGCTGCTCGGAGTTGGGAACGCTGGCTGCACCTTGAAGATGACTAAGGAGAAGTAGAGAAGAAGAAATGGTCTCTTTGTACAAGAAACCACCTTAGTTTCCTTCCAAATTGCCCTCATCTCCTCTCCTCTGTCTTTGGGACGAGAGAAAACCTCCAAATGGCCGAACGTAACCGTCCCTTCGCTTCCCTCTTTCTTTTTAAATCGTATTCTGAAATTTCGGAATTCTGAAATTCCCAGGTGCACGCCGTGCACTTTTGTCGTGCACGCCATGCACCTGCAGTGCAGTTGTAACCGGCTGATCAGTGCACGGCGTGCGCTGAGGAGTTGCACGCCGTGCGACTTTCCAGAACTTCTTCAACAGTTTGCGTCCCAGGTGCACGCCGTGCATTTCCATCATGCACGTCGTGCATTCTCTTGGCTGAACAAAACGGATTTCTCTGGAATGTTGCACGCCGTGCGTCTGGATTTTGTACGCCGTGCACTTTTCTGCTTCAGAGAACTGGTTTAATCTGGAAAGGTGCACGGCGTGCGTCTTGTTGGTGCACGCCGTGCATTCTTCTGTTTCTGTAGAAATATCATCTGAAATTAGTCCTTTTTGTGGCAATTTTGCAATACAAGTTATGGGACACGTAGAACAACTAAAAGATGGAAAAACTAATATGAAAGAGACTGAATTATATTAGAAAGAACCAAATTTGTGTGTGATAACATGTGAAAAGATGATATACAAATCACACAACACTTACCTTTTTTAAAAGCTGGGATTTCTATACTTCTATCCATGAAGATACTAATCTAACTACTCCTCCTGTGTACGTTATTTCTCATTTTGTTCCACATGTTCCACTTTACTGTTTGTTCTTTTCATTCGTACCTAAAACACCAACAAACAAAACGTCGATCAACAATAAGCTGGTATGTGGGGGAAACAATAATTGTGCAACTATATTAACAATGTAGTCATTCAAATATCCTTTAACATCCAAAATTACGTTTTAAGCGATACTACTCAATCCTTTCCTATCCCCTATCTCTGTGTTGTCCCTGCAGTGGACATGGATACTACCTCTCTCATGTGGTAGATCCTTAGCCCCATGCCCCTACCACACAGGTAGCCAATTGTTAGGGTTATGGAGTCGCATGGCCCTACCCAAAGGTAGCCCAATCCCTGACTCATGATGACTTGATGGTCCTACCCCATTGGTAGCCATTTACTAAGTCATTTAATGACCTGATGGTCTTACCCCATTGGTAGCCATTTACTAGGTCAATCTATAAAGCTACATAGGGGACTAGGATCTGAGCTAGTAGGCACTTATCTTAGGTGATAGTCATATCCTCATTATGATTTGCAAGAATTAAATGCAACCAACAGTTTAATTCAAGTCATCGATAAAATCTCGAAAATCCTCAAGAAACTAATTCGGGATATTCATAGGCGTAACCACATACCTGTTAAGCAGATTGAATGCAGAAATAACCAATCAAGAATTCAAGCAAGTATGCACAATTTGATCCTGAAAAGACATCCAATTTCTCTATCATTAATCATGTCATCTTGATCCATTAATCCTAGTTGTTTCCTAGGTTATTTGCCCTTTTTAGGGTTTTGAGCATAATTAGGGTTCCTCTTCATCTTTATTACTTTAAACCCTAATTTCACAAAATCACTTACAAACCCTAACTATTTCATTTTTCTTTTATAAAAGATTCTAAATTCATCTTTTAGTAACAGGAAACCCTAATTTCAGATTATAAGTACTTTTCTTTTCTTTTTCTCTAATTTAGGATTTCTAAGCATCTTAACCATTATATTAGGTTTAAAACCCTAAACTTTGCAATTCTATCATCAAAATAGGTTATTAACCATCTTAATCATTAATCAAGTAAATCATGTTCGAATTGCAAGATTAACTATATCTTTTATCAACCATTAGGGTTTTCTAACCACACTTTTAATGTAACTAATGTACTTTTGCAATTAGAAAGAGAATAAAACTTTAATATTATTTTTATTGGATTCCTCTCGTCCTCCTGATAAATTTTCATGTATAATTTATCTTCATCTGAGCATTGTAGCAGTTTCTATGATTTTTACAAAATAAAGCTTGATTGACCAATAAGGAATTGACACGTCAGTACTTACTTGTTTTCATTTTTATTTTATTTAGGCTGGCAAGGCTAGCTGAAAGACATCAGTACCCCCGTGCTTTAGGGCTGAGGGCCACATGCTCCTGAGGGTTGGACGGTAATTTCCCTCTCATCTTCTACCTCGGATCATCCCGCTCGCGAAGCAGCGCCCTGCCTCGGTCAACCCCACGGTTGACTTCAGGAATCTGGCCTCTTCGGTCACCGATGAAGATCCCCATCACTCCGCCTAGCCCCGCCGAAACTCCTGGTGCTCTCTACCTTTCCCGAACTGGCTGGAGATGCTGGGACGGAGGTGCTCTTTCTCCGGCGAGAAAAGCAACTGCTCCATGGTCAGTTTAAGCACCATCTCACTTCTAATTGTGTGCAACCAGTCGTCTCGTCATCGCATATTCAAGGGTGAGATTTAGAGTTATGCACATGGCGTGTGCCCCTCTCCCTATTTATAGGGGATGTGCATCTATGCTTTCCCCCGATTTGGGGAAATCCCGCATTGATCATGGAAGGAACCCAATCCCACTATGATCGGGATCGTGAGGACTTCTCGGAGCCACTGGCCTCCCATCCTAGTCTAGTTATGCTAGAGATCTTGAGATATCAAGAGAGGAAGGTCACCAGTTTCCTCCGTTCTGGACTCGGGGTGTAACGCTCGGGCCCACTGCCCAAGGCTCTAGTAGAGTTTCAAGAATGACGACTGGCCCTACAAACCACCACTACCCTTAACTGCGCACTTTGTCCACACTGACGCGCAAGCCAGGGTCAACTTCCCGACTGGTCACCCATCCTAGTACTACTCCAAGCTGAGCACGCTTAACTATGGGGTTCTTTAGTGATGGGATCCTGGAAAACGAGGTGCACCTTGGTGATATGGGTAGTCCAATCATTCCTTTTAAGATCATGTTATCCGAGGCCTCAAATCCTGGGATGTTACAATCTCCCCCACTTAGACTCTTGACGTCCTCGTCAAGGCTCAACTATATGGCCTCATAATCTGACCCCATTTCAGTGCAGACCCAACATGGCCTATGAACACCCAACTCCTGATCACGGAGTACCAACGCAAGGGTGGCTACATCACCATGGATAGTCCTTTCCTACATGCCTGGACCGTATGGCTCAAGATTGGCATGCCACATGCCCATGTGGGCCCCACCTACTGGAGGGGTTATGGCTCTGATACCATTTGTAACGCTCAGGCCCACTGCCCAAGGCTCTAGTAGAGTTTCAAGAATGACGACTGGCCCTACAAGAGAGGAAGGTCACCAGTTTCCTCCGTTCTGGACTCGGGGTGTAACGCTCGGGCCCACTTCCCAAGGCTCTAGTAGAGTTTCAAGAATGACGAATGGCCCTACAAACCACCACTAGCCTTAACTGCGCACTTTGTCCACACTGACGCGCAAGCCAGGGTCAACTTACCCACTGGTCACCCATCCTAGTACTACTCCAAGCTGAGCACGCTTAACTATGGAGTTCTTTAGTGATGGGCTCCCGGAAAAGGAGGTGCACCTTGGTGATATGAGTAGTCCAATCATTCCTTTTAAGATCATGTTATCCGAGGCCTCAAATCCTGGGATGTTACAATCTCCCCCACTTAGACTCTTGACGTCCTCGTCAAGGCTCAACTATATGGCCTCATAATCTGACCCAATTTCAGTGCAGACCCAACATGGCCTATGAACACCCAGCTCCTAATCACGGAATACCAGCGCAAGGGTGGCTACATCACCATGGATAGTCCTTTCCTACATGCCTGGACCGTATGGCTCAAGATTGGCATGCCACATGCCCATGTGGGCCCCACCTACTGGAGGGGTTATGGCTCTGATACCATTTGTAACGCTCGGGCCCACTACCCAAGGCTCTAGTAGAGTTTCAAGAATGACGACTGGCCCTACAAGAGAGGAAGGTCACCAGTTTCCTCCGTTATGGACTCGGGGTGTAACGCTCGGGCCCACTTCCCAAGGCTCTAGTAGAGTTTCAAGAATGACGAATGGCCCTACAAACCACCACTAGCCTTAACTGCGCACTTTGTCCACACTGACGCGCAAGCCAGGGTCAACTTACCCACTGGTCACCCATCCTAGTACTACTCCAAGCTGAGCACGCTTAACTATGGAGTTCTTTAGTGATGGGCTCCCGGAAAAGGAGGTGCACCTTGGTGATATGAGTAGTCCAATCATTCCTTTTAAGATCATGTTATCCGAGGCCTCAAATCCTGGGATGTTACAATCTCCCCCACTTAGACTCTTGACGTCCTCGTCAAGGCTCAACTATATGGCCTCATAATCTGACCCCATTTCAGTGCAGACCCAACATGGCCTATGAACACCCAGCTCCTGATCACGGAAAACCAGCGCAAGGGTGGCTACATCACCATGGATAGTCCTTTCCTACATGCCTGGACCGTATGGCTCAAGATTGGCATGCCACATGCCCATGTGGGCCCCACCTACTGGAGGGGTTATGGCTCTGATACCATTTGTAACGCTCGGGCCCACTACCCAAGGCTCTAGTAGAGTTTCAAGAATGACGACTGGCCCTACAAGAGAGGAAGGTCACCAGTTTCCTCCGTTATGGACTCGGGGTGTAACGCTCGGGCCCACTGCCCAAGGCTCTAGTAGAGTTTTAAGAATGACGACTGGCCCTACAAACCACCACTAGCCTTAACTGCGCACTTTGTCCACACTGACGTGCAAGCCAGGGTCAACTTCCCGACTGGTCACCCACCCACTACCCAAGGCTCTAGTAGAGTTTCAAGAATGACGACTGGCCCTACAAGAGAGGAAGGTCACCAGTTTCCTCCGTTATGGACTCGGGGTGTAACGCTCGGGCCCACTGCCCAAGGCTCTAGTAGAGTTTTAAGAATGACGACTGGCCCTACAAACCACCACTAGCCTTAACTGCGCACTTTGTCCACACTGACGTGCAAGCCAGGGTCAACTTCCCGACTGGTCACCCATCCTAGTACTACTCCAAGCTGAGCACGCTTAACTATGGAGTTCTTTAGTGATGGGCTCCCGGAAAAGGAGGTGCACCTTGGTGATATGGGTAGTCTAATCATTCCTCTTAAGATCATGTTATCCGAGGCCTCAAATCCTGGGATGTTACAATCTCCCCTACTTAGACTCTTGACGTCCTCGTCAAGGCTCAACTATATGGCCTCATAATCTGACCCCATTTCAGTGCAGACCCAACATGGCCTATGAACACCCAGCTCCTGATCACGGAATGCCACCGCAAGGGTGGCTACATCACCATGGATAGCCCTTTCCTACATGCCTGGACCGTATGGCTCAAGATTGGCATGCCACATGCCCATGTGGGCCCCACCTACTGGAGGGGTTATGGCTCTGATACCATTTGTAACGCTCGGGCCCACTGCCCAAGGCTCTAGTAGAGTTTCAAGAATGACGACTGGCCCTACAAACCACCACTAGCCTTAACTGCGCACTTTGTCCACACTGACGCGCAAGCCAAGGTCAACTTCCCGACTGGTCACCCATCCTAGTACTACTCCAAGCTGAGCACGCTTAACTATGGAGTTCTTTAGTGATGGGCTCCCGGAAAAGGAGGTGCACCTTGGTGATATGAGTAGTCCAATCATTCCTTTTAAGATCATATTATCCGAGGCCTCAAATCATGGGATGTTACACGGGGTGTTGCCTGCGCTTCCTTTTTTTAATGTTGATTTTAATCAGGAAAATATCGTGACATGTAATCCTCCCTCTTACTTTAGGATTTCCTTCAAAAATCCATATCTCAAAATTGGTACATCCTTTTGCAACCAAATTTTAAGGTAAAATTCCTTTCACCTTTATCTACACAAATGCCAAAAATGAGTCCCACTTTCCAAAGGAAGAGGGCTTTTTCTTCAAAAGCAAGTTATTCTTTAATAAGACTTAATTAATTGATATTCCCTTTTTCTTTTGCCATTATCTTATCTTATTGGATTCCTTAGACCTCTAGGAACCCTAAAAGCATGAATCCCATCTCAGGGGATATTCCTTTACCTTTAATTTTATCCCTTCTTCCTTTCTTTCTTATTCCCTTATTAAGATATTTCTTTTCAAGGATTTCTCTTTATTTTTCATTTTCTTTTTCCTCTTTTCATATTTCTTTATTAGAAATCATATGCAAATGACTTTTACCCAATTGTGGCCATTAATGCCACTTGCTAGATATTTCCATGTAATTCTCATAATTACTTTGCTTAATATTCATTATCTTGTATCTTATCTAATATTTGGACTTTTCCTCTTTTCTTCTCTTTTATATCCATTATTGGATTAATATAATAATGGGAATCACGAAATGCCTATCAAAGGAATATTTGCAAGGACACCCATCCTTTGAAGAAAAGCTTGCAAACTTTGTAGTTAAGCCCAAATTCACAAAATCATCGTATTTCAACTATGAAAGTACATGCAAAATTGGGGTTGTAACACATGCCATTCATATGATGCTAATGTTGTATATATGAACATGACTATTTTTTCTCTAAATAGATGGAAACCATGCTCACTTAGGTAGAATGATTAATAATTGCTTGATGTTAAATGAATACGATGGACCTCTAGAGATCTCAGAAGGTGAATGTTGTTTGATTTCAATTTTCTCCTAGACATTTCCTTGCCTTCTTGGCTTATATAAAATTTGGTTGAGATTGAATTAACATTTTTGGTGTTGGATTTTCTTATGTGATTCAATCGATATTGGGGCGTGCTTATGCGCTAATTCTAGGGCTGGGTGTCAAATTTAGAATTATGGAGCTTCATATATACCTTGACGAGGAATGAAGAACAACTGATGGCTTTCACCTTACAATTAAAACCCTACTAATGACATTCGACCCCCATACCTTTGACAAACACCTCAATATAACCATCAACATGGAGATGAAATTACTAATGAGTAAGATTCCTAGATTAGGTGATGTAACTAATGCATCCATCACCAAGGACAAGGAGAAGGAACATTAGAAAGATAAGAAGAAGCCCTATGGCTTTGGCAAAGGATTTGAGAAAATTTTCATAGAATTCAATCCTATATGGGTGAACCAAACAAGAGTCCACCGAATTTAGGTGAATGGATATAGGGATCTGGGAATAGGTGTAGGGTCTATTGAAACATGCATGCTTGCAAATGTAGATATGACAATTTATGTGTCACTATTGCAAGAAAAGAGGGGCATTTAAAGTTAAATTTCCATGATCAACCAACTTAGTTCACCCAGAACCGTCCTACACAATGTTCTTCCCACCAATTTAGCATCATGCCTCCACTGCCCAATCACAATACAATCATTTTCATTGTCAAGTGTTTTCATAACATGGAATCACGTTAGCATGATTTGGTTAGGGGGGCCTAGGAGAGATCTAACTTTTTGGTTGGGTTTTGGTGTGGTCTATAGGGTCAATTAACCAAACTAATTTGAATCAAATTGGTAAAACACGGAACTCATACACACAACCTTTGAAATAAGAACATAAAATTTTGCATCACACATACATATGTTTTATTATGAGTTGGTAATCTATTCTAAACATTTTGTGTTTAAGATCTTTCCTATGACAATTCTATGTGGCAATAATTTAAAATGAAACAAAATCTAAACCACATAACCATAATTTGGTTAGATTTCATTTGGGGCATGCTAAGATTCAATGGCAATGCCATTTTAGCCGTGACTTTCAGTCCCACTTCAACCAAGCCAAACAGAGTACACCTTGAAGAATTGATCTCAACACTTCTTTTTGGTCAACTTGAAGTTTCACACAATACCCCACTTATATCTTCTTCCAACGCCACTTTTATCATTGCCCGACATATGAAAATGTTGCACGAACCTCCGAGAGTTATTGATGTTCAAATTGCCAGAAAGATTGAGGAATTTAGTAAAGGTTATGGAATACAAGTTGAGATAAAATGATGTATCTGATACGTTGAAAGTTGACTGTAACCTTGACGTTTTCAACAGTGCACCCCCAACCTTTCCTGCGTCCAGATTTGCTGTTGCAGCCTGCTTCCAACCAATCTTAATACGACGCGTCATGATGTGGGACAGTGCGGCCATTCAATTGCCCATAGGACAGTGCGATTCTTTTACGCTCTCCGGAGCATTGATAAACCGGACGGACTCGCTTTTTTGGGTTACAAAAAAAACCGGGTAAGGGTTATATTTTTCTGTAGACTAGAAAAAACAAAGACAATGTCAGCCGCCGCCATAACTTGTTTTTCAGTTCTCTTGGTGTTCTTTGCGGTACACAGCCGGAGACAACAGGTCATTCCAGAAAGTCTTTGCCAATAAAAACTATAAAGACATGGGAGTACTTATACATGATAAAATGATTTTTCTTCTCGATGCTTTCTATGCATTGACGGTCGTGGAGGTTATGCATTTCTCATTAAATTATCAAGCGGCACAACTTTTGCTATATTTAATTTGCTCTTTCATACCTAAAAGTTGTTCTTTTCTTGTAGTCGGAGTATCTAGACTTAGTGATTCAATACTGTTTTTTTTCCATTATTCAAACATATCAATCGGGAAAGATGAATTTTTTTTAGGAATTTCAAGACGCACCAATAGTATTTTAAACATCAGTGCACTATTTATAACTTGTTCTTGTTAGTCATGTTAAATCTTGTTCCTTTCATTGTAATTGTAAACCACGTAAACTTGTCAAAGGCATAACTATTGTTTTAAAGATGAGTAGTGTATCATTAGTAACTTGTTGTTCTAATCCTCGTAGTTGAAATCATTACAGTTATTGTGTCAAAAACACAGAGCTTATATTGGTGAGATTGGAGCAATATAGAAGTCAGGATAAATTTAAGGAGAAACAACCACGTGACAGTATTATTGATCCGATCGAGTCAGGAAGGAAAATTGTGAAGCTTGTCAAAGTTTTGACTACTCAACGACAAATTCATCATATTTGGGTAAGCGACTTCATCAATATATTGCATAAATTTTTTGGACAATTTTAATTTTGTAATATTTACAACAAAGAAATGAATCATATTTAGGAGTTGCATGACCATGAAACATTGTTTTCAAGTAAATTATTTCCTTTATATTTTGCAGAAATATTTTACATACAATCTTATTTTTATGTATTTTGCAATTTGATTTTTAAAAAGCTTTATTCTATCAATTTTTTATTTAATTTTCTCTTATATCATGTTCATTAGTCTAAAATATAGGCCCTTCCTCAAGTTAATATCCTCCTTTATAGTGAAGATATGTATTTTAATTTTAACTGACTTGTGCCATATTCTGATAAACACATTTAATATGCATTATATCTAGCTTCATTATTATTCATTGACTATGTATTATTTTTAGGTATCTTAGTGGAACTGCTGAGTTGTTGTTGTGCATCATATATTCAAATATGGATCAATATATTTCATGTCCCAATTTTGATATTGAGAAAGATACATTCTTTTGCAACTTAGAACAATCTACGCCTCAACGTGATAAAAATCATAGCAATGATTTGACTTTTGTTGAAGAAATTTCTCATGACTGGAGTAACATCAAACACATGCATGCTATTATTGATCCGGAAAAGATTCCACAAGTAGGCAAAGAATTTGAGACAGATGAGCCCGATGCTTATAATTTTTATAATGATTATGCTAAGATGTTGGGCTTCAGTATTCGCAGAAGCAACTTCCATAAAGATAATATTGGTGTTTTGTTGGATAGAATATATTGTTGTTCCTGTCAAGGTAAACGAGGACTAGATAAAAGGCGTGATAACGTAAAGAATCCCCGTCCTGAAAGTAGGTGTGGTTGCTTGGCTCATATGAAAATTCAAAGACAATTAAATGGAAAATATCAGATTGTTAACTTTGTTCCAGAACATTCACATAATTTGGTTTCTCCTAGTAAAAGTTTTATATTGCGCTCACATAGAAAGCTGAATTTTTCACATACTATTGAGGCAGACTTAACAGATCAATCTGGCATAACCCCTAAAGTAAGCATGTCTCTCATGGAAAAAAGAGTTGGTGGTAGGGAGAATCTTGGTTTCATTGCAGAAGATTATAGAAACTATTTGTCTAAAAAATGATCTATGCAAATGATGATTGGAGATACCGGTGGTGTATTGGAGTATTTGCAAAATAGACAGCTAAATGATCCTGATTTCTCATATGCTATTCAAGTTGACATAGATGATCTTGTAACTAACATCTTCTGGGCTGATGCTAGAATGAAACTTGACTATTCTTATTTTGGAGATGTTGTTTGTTTTGATACAACATATAGAAAAAAATAGAGAAGGTCATCCTTTTGCATTATTTGTTGGTGTAAATAATCACAAACAGACTATTATATTTGGGGCTGCCTTATTGTATGATGAAACATCTGAAACTTTTGTTTGGCTATTCAATACATTTTCTAACACAATGTCTGGAAAGAAACCAAAAACTATGCTCACAGATCAAGACTCAGCCATGGCAAAAGCGCTGTCATCCGAATGGCCTGAGACATTTCATCGTTTGTGTATTTGGCATATGTATCAAAATGCAGCTAAGCACCTTAGTGATGTATTTGAAAAGTTTCATGAGTTTGCTAAAGATTTTAGCAGTTGCATTTATGAAAATGATGAAGAGGTAGAGTTCTTAGATTCTTGGAAATCAATGATTGCGAAATACAACTTAAATGATAACTCATGGCTACAACAACAATTCGAGTTGAAAGAAAAATGGGCCATGGTATATGGAAGAGAAACATTTTGTGCTGACATGTTTAGCACCCAACGTAGTGAAAGCATGAATAGTCAAGTAAAGAGATACATTGGTTATCAATATGATCTGTTGTGATTTTTCAAGCATTTTGAAGAGTTGGTTGATGATAGGAGATATGAAGAAATGAAGGCAGATGTTAAAGCTGATCAAACTAGGCCTTCCATACCCTATCCAGTTGAAATTTTAGTACATGCAAGCGAAACATATACTCCTACAATTTTCAAAATGTTTCAACGTGAACTATGGTTGACATGGGATTGCGACCAACATCTTATTAAAGTTGATGGATCAATTTCAACTTATAAAATCATTCCTCCTAAGAAGTCACTCTTCCATATTGTTGAATTTGACTCTGAAAAAGAAACTATTGAGTGTAGTTGTAAAAAGTTTACTTTTGCTGGAATCTTATGTGCACATGCATTAAAAATCATTTCTTTTCATAATCTAAAGAGGGTTCCTAAAAAGTATATATTGAGTAGATGGACTAAGAAGGCAAAATCTACTCCAAAGAAAGACACAATCTTGCACCATACACATCTGGATCAGAATTTGACTACAACATCATGGTACAAACAATTGTGTCATATGTATATGAAAGCAGCAACACGAGCCTCATCGACTGAAGAAACATATGAACTTGCTTCAAGGTTTCATGCAAATTTGTTAGATGCCATATAATCTAAATTGAAAGAGTTGTCTATTGATGATCATAGAAGACATGAACATATGGGCCAAAGTGTGAGTGTTGGCAAAAGAAATCAACAAAGTGAAGATGACGGAGTTAACTCCGTCTCAAAGCATGCAAAAGGAATAAAGCATAGACTATGCAAACCAAAATCATCTAAGAGACTAATGGGCGCATTAGAGAGAGCTTGTAAGAAGAAAAGATCAGGAAATCTTAATCAGACAAAAAAGAAAAAAGTAGATAAGGTACAAAAAGAATTATTTATATACATAAGATTGATTGTTTTATTGTTACATCACATCAAGTTATTTTACAGAAAGATAAACATCTTGGAGAAGGGGTAATAGAATGTACCCAACAACATTCTCAGGTGACACGATTCATGGAGGTAATGTGTATATTTTGTTAATTTTAGTACTTGTTACCCTAAGATCTTATGGGTTTTATTTTTAGGATGGAAATGTTGATTATTCTTTTAGAATGCATAACGATGCACATGATATTAGTGATATATACAGACATGATGTCCACAAGGTACTACTCCAAACTTCAAATAAAAAAGTGCCAATGTATTAAGCATAACTATGATTTTTGATGGTACAATTTTCAGAGTCCATATTTAGAATCTACATTTAATGGTACGGGTACATCGGGAGGTTTCATGCAACTTCTAATGAAGGTAGAGCACATTTTCTATGTATTGTTAATTTACAAATAATTACATATTTTACTAATATTTGTTTTATTAATAGGTGGATTCGAATGAGCATGACACAAATAAAACACGAGAAGATCATATCATTGGTCATCACATATGAAGTGTTCGATATATTTTGGCATTAGAACTATTTTTAGACATTGTTTTAATAAATTACTTTGACAACATTATGAATTAGTCTTGGTCGATACATTATTTATTAATATATTGAATATTTGATTGTATTGGTGGTATGCATTTCATCCTTCTCTATAGTGCATATATTGAGTGGGTCAATGATTTATTCGTTATGATGACATCATTTTATAGTGCCAATCAATTATATGTTTGAGATATAACTTGTAATTTTGTCAAGAAATACTTACATATCATGATGCCATTTATCCTAAATATTGAAAAATGGCAAATTATAAACTTTTAATTTCTAGTGAAATTAAAAAAATTAGACCATATAACTAGTTTTGTACATTCAAGTTATTCAAAGATAAAATTCAAGTAGGATAATGGTTATGCCGTCCCAAAACTATATATAAAAGAATCAACAAATATAATGACGATCAATGACAAAAACAACAAAATTGAAGTCTCCTACTCACATAGTTACGATAGCCCAACTATTACGACGTGAAAAAATATAGAAAAAAAGTTATCTTGTGTTATAGTGGAGCTAGAACATCTTACGGCTAGAAAACCAATAAATGTTAGACTAACTAATAGCAAATTTGATCTTTAATGATTGTGGTGATAAAAAACAACATCCATTTTGTTCGTGTTCTACAAAAAGCAAAAACAATTGGACCGTAAGCAACTTAACGATCATGGAAAACTGTGTTGGAAAGCACGATAATGCTTTTCAGATTTCCGGTAAGATCGGTTTTTTTTTCTTCTAGCCCAAACAATGCGAGCCGTCCGGTTTATCAATGTCCCGGAAATCTTCTAGCCCAAACAATGCGAGCCGTCCGGTTTATCAATGTCCCGGAGAAAGTAAATCCATCGCACTGTTCCGTGTGCAAATGAATAGCCACACTGTCCCACATCATGACGCGTCGTATTAAGATTGGTTGGAACAGCGTCCGGTGCAGCAGGCTGCAACAGCAAATCTGGACCCACCTTTCCTACCTCATTAAATGTTTTTGATCCACCGACGAAGTACTCCAGCTCAAAGCCGTTCATATTGACTGATTGTGAGTGAAGATGATATTGACAGGTAGCGTGGAACGTGTCCTTTGTGGCTTCAAAATTCCACGATGATTTAACAAGCACTTTGCCGTCAGCTATAGCGTCAGCAATAAGCTATTACTCCTTTATTGCTTTAGACCATTATTGAGTCATTACACGTGAATAATTTTGTCAATCTTTCCTGGAAAAAAGCAAGGCAGCAATCAAGCTGGAACAAATGGAATGAATTCACGAACAAACTTTGAGACTGTAACTTATTACTGCGGATGTTCTTTTCAGTTGTACAAACAGACCAAGTAAGCATTTTTCGAACGCCAAAAGCAAGCAACATTCTTGCCAAAAGCAAGGGAGCCGATTTGGCGAAACTTGACAGAGACCGATTCTTTGATCAAGAATGGATGACGAACAAAAGTACTCTCCATGAGCTGGTGGTTGCGAAAAGAGATCCGAAACCCATAGGAACGGCCTACTCCTAGCTACTACACCCTGGAAGCACAGACCAGTGGTGGGGATACGTGATTCACGCTGTTGTAATAGATGCTTAGCAAGCCATTGGCATCACATCTGGCATGGAAGCTGCCGCAGCCACAACAACAACAACCACGACGACCACCACCACAACCAGAAACGGCGGTGTTCGCCTGAGCTTCGGGGACGAGCACAGCTCTCTCTGCGACGAGTTCGAGAGGCTGACGTTTGAAATCCACCTCAACCGTGCCATCCTTAGGAGGAGCTTCTCGTCTCCTTGCTCCGCAGGCTTTGTCCCGCCTTTCTCCGCGGCGGCAATTCAGGGGTTATGGGGCGGGGACGTAAAGCCACGAACGAGGAGACCTGGTCGAAAGGCCTCTGGACTCTCCAGGGCTCTTAGAAAGCTCTTGAAGCCCATCCGCTGCTTCGCTATGAGACAACACGAGAGGAACGAAGGGAAGAAGCACACCGGCAGCCTTTTGACTGTGAACGCCTTCAGCAAATCATGCAGAAGATAGACACTTTTTACAAAATTGCTGGTTGAGATGAGATGGGATCTACAGGCGAGAGTCTCATCCAAGCGAAATCCGGACGACCTCTGATGACACGCGCGTCCGCCAGGTCCACCGGCGATGTCTCTTGTTACTTTTGCCTTCGAAAGTCACTCTTCCACGTTGAGTGCGTTCAGATAACCACTTTTGCCAAAATCTCAGAGACTCCACATATTGTTGATCCTTACAATTCCAACCGTTACCTCCACTTAACGGTAATGTCAGAGAAAGTAGTTGTTTATTTTTTATTTTTTTATTTTTATCGTTAACTCACACTAACGTACATCATACTACTACATTACTATGTTAAATAATTTAGTATGAAAGGATGACTTAATTTTATTATTAAATTGATGATTCTAACGAACGGAGATAACGAATTAAGGGATCGGTCCGGTGAAGTCTAGGTCTGGTCTTTTGCTATTCGTGTTAGTTTGCATTGTTTTATTGTTCTCAGGTCAAGGTGGGTTAAAACCGGATCCTTTCGTCTCATTAGATCAATTCAGGTTCGAGTGGAGTTACTCGTATGTTAGGGTCATGTTATTATATTGGTTCCTGTTGTTATTGAGAGTCATATTAATTGCAGATTTCTTTGGTGATATCAACGGGTATTTTATTATCACAAATGGGTTGAGTTTGTCTTTGATTTAATAATAGAAAAAGCAGCTTATATGTTATACTAAAAGATGTTCTTGACTTGGAATTGTTTTTCTGTTTTCACATTGGTTTTACTTGAAGTTGGGACTGTCCTAATATGAGTTGACATCTGTTTAACTTTAAATATATAAAAACGAAATCTGGAATATAATATTTGACTAAAACGACCCCAATAGAATAACAACTATGGTAACGATCTATAGGGTGGCAAAAGTTGACCCAAGACTCCAAAAGCCGACTTGTATAAACTTGAATTTTTCAATTCAACCACTTGATCCAACATGATTTAAACTGATTTGGTTCAATCAGGTACAAATTAACACTTGATTCCTGAAATATTAGACAATGTTTAATTGAAACAAATTCAACATACAAGTAGCTTTAACAGGTGTGACTCGACCCGTTAGAATTAACGGCAGCCAATTTTCTATCAAATAAATTGGCACGATAGCAACCTGACTTAATGAAGTTACTCAAATGACCTGATACACTACTAAACCCACTCTCTAACCCCAGTGGGCCCGATAACATAATGATCAAGCTTGCTAATAATTTGACTTGAACCTAAATGGGTAGGGTATGGTGCGGTCATGTCATATCCATAACCATAACCATAACCGTTTAGTTAAGTAGAGTATATAGCCATTTTCTTTTTCAAAATTCATATCCGCACCATACCATATTCACATAATTTCTGGGTATATGGACAAATAAGTAAGTATACAGTTATAGATAGATTTGCTACAATAACATACCACGAACTTTGAGATACAACAAACTACCACACTAATTGGGTGATATTGATGTTATTATGATGTCAAATAGATTCTTTTTTTATGTGAATATAGTAATTGATATATAAATTATATGACACCTTAAAGTGAAGAACCAAGACTAACATGTTGATACAACTAAATCAAAATACAAAAAACAAGTGATAATTGTTGTTTCTATTTGTGTATATTACAAAGTTCGATTATATTGTCAATAGAATAAAACACTCAATGTTGACCTTGAAAAATATTTTGTCTTGTTTCATATTGAGAGAAAAAGTACACCCAATGGTAAATAATGTATCTGTAAACCTATTATGAAGATATATCATTCAAGCCAGTGAGGAAAGAAGAGAAGAATGATAAAATGAATTTATATCCCTTTCAATTTGATAAAATATGCATGTGTGGCTACGTGCGGTTTAATGGATTTATTTATTTTACTATTGTAGGTATTTATATTTACTAGATGTGGATGCTATAATATAAATCATTACATTCTAATATCAAAATTTTCACTAATTTAAGGTACCTCTACTTGGTAGACGTGAGTGCTACAATATACACCGTTACAATCTAATAAATTTTATCTATATTAAAACATAATCGAACAAAATATGGATATACATGGTATGGACACATATATAATCATAATTGTACCTAGCAAGAGGCGGATATGCGTGTATAACAAGAAGTGGTTACATAGTTATAAAAATTTATACTCATGACGACTATATGAATTTGAAGATATGTAGGTATATCTATATCTATGTCCATTTACAACCCCACCTGAAGCCCTCTCGACCTAAAGGAAACATAAAATAATAAATTACCAGAATTGAAGATGACGCAACTCAGACTAAAGCGGAGTCACCGTATAACGCCCTGATGGCTGATTCTCATAAACGATTATAATGTATGCTGAATAAACTGACAACATGTCCATAATATAATATTTGAGAAACGCCACGTACAGTTATCATTTCCAAACATATATAGAAATCCAAACATAAGGGAAACGTAAATCTATTCAAGTTCTAGTAGGTACATAACGATTGTAACGTAAAAAAAGTCTATGTCTGACAACATGAGGATTCATCCTATCATGACATTGCCCACCTCTACTCAGTTGGATTCTCCGTATATTGCTGCTCATGGTACTGCTCTTCTAGATTTTGTCCTTCCTAATACGTGTCTTCCTCTATGTCTGCGTGTCACGTGCATAAATCAGGACACGTTAAAAGATATTACCATTATCAGAAACTGAACACGAGTTCAAATAGAAAAATGTCTACTAATATGACATTATAGATTAGACACTGTCACAAGATCATTTAATTATTTTTGTTGAGGAACCTACATTACCTAAGATGTTTCCTGTGCACCGTACCAAAATACCCTCTATAGAACAACTTGCTCCTTTAGGGTAAGAAACTGGTCCTCCATGCATTGTCTTACCTCTATGACATAAATGCCCTTTATGCACCATCATGATTTCATGGTGGAAAACTACCTATTCCACCGTACTTCAAGGCTGGGATACTTTTGTAGTATGGTTTAAACCTTAGTTTACCCCTTAATCTTGATTCATCATTCTCATAAGCATAATCATTCATTCTTAAAATTTCTTTCATCTAGTTATATCTAAAACGTGGAATGAATCTCTGTTCACAACACTAAGAACTCTTGACTTTGTTAACTTGTAAATATTAAGGCAACATAATGATATTAAATCTAAGATGAAGTTCTTGATGTAAATACTAAGGCAAACTTTTTTTATCCAAGAAAGAAATCCATATAAGTATAAAGCTTGACATGTACACTAATATTTAGTTTCAAATATTCATACATGATAAGCTCAGGGGCATAGGAAGGAATTAAAAACCCTATCTTATGGGGTCTCATATTCACAACATTTTCCTAACAACATATCACACACCAGGAATTAAAAACCATATCTTATTGGGTCTCGTATTCACAACATTCTCCTAACAACATATCACACACCAAACAATATTCTATGTTACCCTACTGGTTAAAGGTTTTAGGGTTTGGGTACAAGGTCAATATTAGAGTCTCTAGGAATGTTCCTTGGTTCATAAAGGTATTTCACTTCTACATAAGGGGTTTAGGTTGTTACTCGTTCTTATGTACCCCCCCCCCCCCAACAAATTTTACAAGTTTCATAGTTCTTCATATAGATGACATTATATTAAAGTGTGGAATATTCCTTTTGGTACGAGTTCATGTAGTATAATCCATTTGTAGTACATATCTAAGTATGATACTCAACTAGTATTTACCATGTGAAAAGGTACATGGACATGGAAAACATAATACATGTGCATAACCTAATCAAAAGATTCATACAGAGTGCATTTCCTACTAGTAATACACATGATCTGTGATTACCCTAGTGATAACCTGTTACCATAAATGATATTATTAGGGTTTCACTAGATACATGTAATGTTCAGTGATTTTTCTTAGAAAAAATAACAATATACATAATATTTATATATTATAAATAAGACTTGTCAGTTTCACAAAAAATCAAATCTCATTATTCGGGTTTCCATATATCAGGTCCTATATTACAATATAGTGTCTATATGTTTATGATGTTTGATTAAAGACATTTGAGTGTATTATTAAAAGTCTACTGCATTGAGTTAGGATCTACATTATTAGGTTCATAGATTAACTTATCGTTCCATGTCTGATAGGTTTTCTATATAAAAACACTCATTCATCAAATCACTTAGCTATGATTGTACTTTATACATGTTAAGAGCTATATTCTATGTTTTATTTGTGATTAATGGGATTTTTTGTATAGATATTACTATTATGATCTCTCAAGGGTTAAAGTAGGCTCTCTACAATAATAAACTTGAAAAATCCATGTAGGTGACATTTTCTAGAATTAAACTTCATCATGTAGGCCGACTTGCCTAGATGGCCTACCAACACTCATGATGTGGTTTGTTCTTTGACAAGCATGTGGTGTTTTCAAATCCACAATTTTAAAGAAAAAAAATTCTTATGACACGACAAGAAACATCAAAATAATTCATCAGTTATACAGATAAAATGATGGATTCATGGAATAAAAAAAGGTAAAATACCTGAATGCCCTAGTTCTATGTAAAAATGGAATATTTGATGATAGAATGGTTTAAAACCTCTAAAGTTGTGGTAATTGAACACAATGAACAAGGAGATTTAGAGATAAAAAAAAATTAATTAGAAATGACAAAGCACCAATTTGGAACTTTGATTGTAGAGAACAGTGGACTTCCTCATGTTATTCATGATCTAAAAATACCAAACATGGGATAAATGGTGATAAGATGTGAGAACTAGGGACCAAATACAAAAAATAGATGGTTACAATGCCTAGAAGGCAATGAGGAAATCCACTGTGCTTGGTGAGAACTATAGGTGGTTCAAGATGGGTGTGGGGTTCATAGGTGGGTTTGGAAAAGTTTTGAATTCCTCAAGAATGATAGATTGGCCTAATGAGGTGTGCTATTTTCAAGCTTGAATCAATATTAGGGGAGGTCTATAGGGTAAATGATGTGAGAAATAAAATTCAAAAGATTAAGGGCATGTACCAATATATCTCATCATGAGCTTAATGAATTGGAATGGAAAAACTTATTAAGATCAAGTTGTAGTTTCTACATGTGATAGAAAGGCTCGCCACATCAAAAGTGTTCGATTAATGGGATTGAAGGTAGAGGAGGATATGTCATGGCATAAGGAATTTCCAAGCAGGCTTGGGTAGTAGGGTTTTTAGGTTTTGGGGTTGTCCAAAACAAACTCGTTTGTAGAAAGTGAGAGAGATTTGGGCCTTTATAATCAAGTAAGAAAATGGATGTAAGAATTAGGGATGATTGGAATTTGATTAATATGCTGCATAAAATGGAGAAAAATTATAGGTACATCAGAAGATATGAGAATATTGATGAAGAAGAATGGTGGTGGTCATTTTGGTTTGCCTTTGTAAAATTTTCATTAGGTAGAAAATGACCAAAGAAGATTGGATAGTCATAATAAAATGGAAGGAATGATAGATCAATTACTAGAGACACAAAAAAGGAAATTACTCCATTGTTATTATAAGTGTAACGACGTATTTCAACATGCCTCAATTAAGGAAAGATCCAAAAAGTTGAGATCCATTACCTAATATTCCAAAGGATCCATATTTGACCAAATAACCCATAATAGCAAATAATTTCCTTCAATTCAAATATTTTACAAAATGCACATCTAAAGAGTTACGTGAATTTATATCATTGAAGCTATACATATGAGAAGAAGTATCTATCTAATTCTCCTTAAAGTTATCTTTAATGTTTTAGGTAATGCCATCTATCCATAATATCTTGATATCCTCATATTTAGCATGTACCTATAATTTTGTGAAACAAAAAATTGGTTCATTATATCGAAATATACTGTGTATGTGGGGAGCATGCAAAAGTGCACAACTATTATAACAACATATAATCAATCAAACTGCAAATAAGAATTGGCATTTTCTTCACATATTCTGATCTTTATGTGATACTAATAGTGGCATTCTAAATGAGAAGAAAGTAAATAAACATCCAACAATTTATTTGTTCAATCTTTGAGAAAACCTCTACAAACACTGGCAAACTACACTGCTGGTAGTCATAATTGTAACCACATACCTCAGTGGGTGAGTCATGCAGATCATGAAATTATACTTCAAGTATATTCAACCAATCCAATCAACAGATCCAAGCAATTCAACACCTAATCTACATGTATGTAAATCATAAAGTGTCACCATAAAATTCATCAGATCAAACCCTACTCGTGTCCTAATCTAGGGTTTATGGTTTGGATGAGGAAGAAGGCTACAAACCCAAATTCTGTCTCATATTAAACATTAGATGAAACCCTAATTATTAAATCCATAATATCCTTTACTTAGATCACATTAAGTTCATCACCAACATAGCAAATTATGATCTTTAATCCTAAACTCTAGTTATCATCAATATGGTCATAATCATGCTATATTATATTCCACATTATCAGTTTACATCTCAAATAAACATATTTAACATGATTAACAACCTATTCATAAAAAAACTAGGGTTTATATGCATTAATCACCTCCTTAACATATATTTGCACAACTTTTAGAATTGAGATTAGATTTAGATCTCAATGATATTTTATTCGCATTTTCTTCATTTTTGAGCAATTTTCATATAAAAGTTGTTTTCATTCGAGTTACCAGTTATTTTCTACAAATATTTCAAGATTAATCCTTTTCAACTAGTAGTATGTTGACACGTCAGCAACACTCCCTTTTCTTATTACCGCCTGAGATGAAACATGTTTAAGGGGAAAAAGACACTGATGATCTCCTACCTTAAGCGTACCCTCAGGGGATATTGGGTCATTTAACCCCAAGTCTCCTCCTACCTGGCGATCATGAGGGAATCAGACTCTAGCCCATGTGTGACAAGTACTTGGTTGATTTCCCCCCATATCTCTTGGGCTCCAACCACCGCAAAGGGCTAGGCCACCTCCGCGGGCCCTAGAATGACTTGGCCATCCACTAATAGTGACCACAATGGTCGGAGATGGGAAGGGTATGCCCTAGGTTACTAAGCACCACAACAGGTTACTCAACAGGAAAACATAGTCAAAGACCTTACCTTAGTGTTGCTCACAGTCGCATGAAGCTATTGTTCGCACGTTACCAAACCATAAGCCAGAGTGCTAGATCCCGTGGTTAGAGAACCACATCCCTCTCTTCTTGCTCATACACCATCTTCCTCTTGCATAGCCGACACCACAATTGTTGTCGTCGACTGGGGGAGCAACCTACCCTGGTGCGCCATCCTCTCGACCCTACTTCCTGTCATTGTTGTCATCTTGGAAACATAGCCCCATCTAGGAAGGAGGGACTAGGACCCCCTGGGATTTTCACACATTTTCCATACCTGATCATCCACCTACACATCCCCTCTACATGACCACCTTCTCTTCAAACTCTAGGTTGTACATATATAGCAAGAGGAAGGCAAAGGGGAAGGAGATGATGTGATGGGGTGTCGTAGGGAGTGGGAAATATAACTTGGTTGGTTTGTGCATGGATTCTTCTTGTATATATATGTACATACACACTTATAATCTACTTCATCATTTCCCTCTCTTCTATCTTCCAAGAATGGAAAGGCACATTATAACACACACCATTACCCCTTTCTAAAAGTATCAAAGGCATCACTTTTATTCAATAAATTAACACCCACTAAGTATTATTGGAACACAAGGCAAGATCCTAGGAAGGAATATATTCCTCTTATTTTCATAAACTCTTTTATTTTCTTCTACAAATCACCATGTTATGAGAAGGGAATCTCTACCTTCTCCTTTTGGCAACATGTGATGCATAAAGGAAATCAATCAACATTTTTTCCAACTTATACTTGGTCCTTTAGAATTATTAAAAAAACTGTCATATACACATCTTGCTCTTTTAAGCATTTCATTAATTATCATAATCTCTAGGAGTGTCCTTTTCCTCCCAAATTCTAAAATTCTCTTATTTTCCTTATTATTTTTAAGTATACCAAAAGTAATGGGGAGGATTGGTTCAAGTGGTTTGACATGATGTCCCCTAATGAAGGGACTCGGGTTTGAAATCCAGTGACCGCCTCCAAAGTGGTACCCGTTGTGCTGGCTAGCCAATTGTGCGCTTTAACTAGTTCTCGGGTGGGCGGGGTGCCCGGGTCCCAAGAGTTTTACACTGTCTGGGGGTGAGGGTCACAAAAGTGGAGCTTCTACGGGGTAAGTTCTCTCGATAATTAATAAAAAGTTAGATCAAAATAATACTAATGGATGTCTCAAAATATGTGTTGGAAAACTGGCTTGATAACTACTCTTTTAATTATCCAAAACACTACATGTTTTATTTAATTTGGAAACTTGTCCAATATCTCATATTACTATGATTAAACAATTCTTAAATTTATGGTTATTTATTTATACCCAAAATCTCTTATTTCGTTGTCTCGCGCCCCAAGGACCTATTTGCAATAGAAATAGTCTCATGGCCTCATTTTGGCCATGGCTTGCACCCATACCACAAAGTGGGTAATATTATTATTCCTTCAATATTTATCACATCATGCCTTGTATTTATATAATTCAATTTTACCAAAATTGAGGATATTATAGTAAGTGTAGAAATCCATGCTTAAATGGTTTGGTAGAACACAAATAATCCTAAATAAGAGCTTGGCATTAGATAGATATTTCTAGACCCATTTCTTTCCTAAACGTATAATACAAAGAAAATAAAGTCCGACATTTCATTTATGAACCATTAGTTGAGACTAATTTGTATATTAAAACCCTAAATTTAATTATAGTTATTAGGAGTTAAAGATAAAATCTACCAAAATAACCTATTTTTCCCTAAATAGACGCACTTAGAATCTTTTATTGAGCTTTTGGTGTATCAATTTTCTTTTTCATAATAAATAGTTTATGGAATGAAATGAGAAACTTCTTTATGGTCAATGTTTCATCTATAATTCCTAGATATTAAATAAAGATAGAGAAATATAATGAAGAAATTTATCTTTTTGGTATTTGGTCAACCTTCTCAGTTTTATCAATGTAAGTCTATTATGTGATATGGGGTAATCCTGGAAATGTTTTAGAACTTTCTTTATAAAGCAACCCATGTTATCCTTTTAGAAATTTATTTTTCTAAAAATATTGTTTAATCAATATCCATACCCTTAGACTTGAGTTACCAAATAGGATACTTTTATTCAAGTGTCTTTTACCTTGATAACAAGTCAAATCCACCTAAGCATGAATGTTTTCATCAATAACAAATCAGTAAACCATCTTTTTGTAACCATGACACATATACAATACCTACCAAGAAATTTGGGAAGTTGAAATTATCCTCTTTGAAAAAATTTCATCCTTTGAGATTCTATGGGTTAAACAACTTTGGGTACTTATCAAGCAATTTTCTTTCCAACTTTCATGTCATTTCTTAACATTTACTTTCTTCTAAAGAACTTTGACAATTGAAACATCCATGTTATTCAATATTTTAGTCTAACAATATAGGTCAAAGGTATTTTTTTCTGATAGATCCTTTCAAACTCTATGGGTTCATGCACATGAATACAGGAGCGTGCATTTAGATATAATTTTAGAATTAGAGCGTGTAAAATGTCATGTATATTTTTTAACAAGTTGAAGGTACAATTATCCTATAAGCACATTTTATAACCCTATCTAAATCTTTACAAGGTCAAAATACATCAGACTCAAATTTCCTTTCATGAACAAGCTAGAATTGGAATTGTAGGATTAACTTTAATAAATATTTGGTCCTTAACTCCATATATTTATGATATCTATGAGCACCAACGTATTAGTTGTGTCCACAATGAGCTGTCCTTTTTTTATTTATAATCATATCTGTAACATCCCTGACCTGGGTTATGAGTTAACCCTAGGTGTTTTTCCTAATTATGTAATTAAGATACTGGTGATTATCTTTTGGCATGTAATTAAACTCTTGAGGAACACATATTTCCATTTCTGCCCTAAATTGAACAATGTTTTAGTATTGTTTTGTATTACAGGGACCTATGTGCAATTTACCCAGTTAGAAGGGTTAACTTGCAATTTGCACATGTTGAGATGTTCCTATGATATTGAGGCATCATAAGAATGATTATGGTAAAGTTTGAAGGATTTCCCAAGCTTGAGCACCAAGGTGCAGCTGTGGAAGCAATCCCTGTGCTTGAAACCCTGGTTTTGGGGTAAAATGCAATTTACCCAAAATTTGGAGTGCAACTTGTAAATTTCATCTTCTAAAATATCTTTTATAACTTTTGTCATCATTTAGAGTAGAAATGATGAAGAGGGCATTTCATTTGAATAATCATATAATAAAGAACACCTTTGTGATTAAATAATCAAGGAATAAGTATAATAGCTCTTTTATATGTATACTTTAGTAATGGGTTGATCTTCTTTGCCTTCAATTCTTGACCTTAGAAGGAGATTGTCCTTAGAAATAAGGGGTAGGGACGAGAAAAGAAGAAAGGAAGGACTTAGATGAGAAATGGGATAAAGTAGAAGCTTTATGGAGAAATTTCACCCAAAATATATATACCACTTCCTTTGCAAGCAAAGGAATGTTTCTTTCATTCCCTCACTTATCCCCCTTGCTCAAACCGACTAAGGCAGAGCTCTGGAGCATAGGAGAACGACCAGGGAGTTCAAGGTAAGTTTGGATCATCCCTTTTGCTTGAATTCATGGAGGAAACTCATTTTCAAGGTTGAATTCATGGCTAGCTCACCTAGCTTTATCTTTCTAGTCATTCCTTTCCAACTCTTCCTTGGAGAATTCACCTTGGCTGACCTATGGATCTCAAAGACGCCATTAAATACCTGAAGCTTGGAAGCTTGGAGCTCAAGGAACAACCTTTAGGCGGGTTTTATAACTCTAAACCTTATGCTTTGATTATACATCTTTTTCTATGCATATAGTTGCTAGTTCTTCTTCTTCCCTATCTTCCCTTGCATCCTGGCAAGCAAAATCGTGAAGAACTGCTACTGTTCTTGAGGTAGAAGATAAGGGCGTTAATTCCTATGCTTATCCACGGATTTCCACTTTACCAAACGACCTCCACCAATTGCCCATACGGTTTACACAACCGTTTGGTGGGCAAACGGTTTCAGGGTCGTATGAAGGCAAACGGCCTTCAAGACCGTTTGGTCGCGTTGACCAAGCAACGACCATATGGGAATCTTGTTTATAATTATGTAGGTTAATCACCCACAAAATTTGATGGATTAATTCCAAACGAGTTATGAGTTGAAGGTTGATTAATAGGGCAAATCCTAATTGAAATCAGTGTTGAAATTCCAATGAGTTAATTAATGATTTTGGGTTGATTAGCCCAAACGGTCTCAAGACCGTTTGGGGAATCATCCAAATGGTCTCAAGACCATTTGGGGATCACCCAAGACCATTTAGAGGTCTGGGGTCAAGAATAGTTGACCAATTGAAGGTCCAAAGGTACCAAATCATATTGCAATTAAGTATTGATGTGATGATCAACTCAATAGATCAAACCTTGATGAATGTTCACTAGAGTCCAAAGGATGGATGGGCAAACGGTCTCAAGACCATTTGGAACTCATCCAAACGGTCTCAAGACCGTTTGGCGTCAACCAAAGACCGTTTGGAGGTCTAGGGTTAAGGGAATTTGATCAATTGAGGGCCCAATTACAGTGGGTTATTGAAATAATCAAATTGCTGATTTGTGACTTAATTAAGGTTCAACCCCTATCAAATCAACTTAGATTTTGATGAATTCTTGGGCAAATGGTCTCAAGACCGTTTGGAGGTTATCCAAAAGATCCCAAGACCGTTTGGGCCAAGTTTGAGCCCGATTGGAGGTCAATTGATGGGATCAACTTCGATTTGATTCACATTGTTGAGTGTTGATGGTTGAATGTTTATAGACCTTAATTGAACCAACTCCAACCCTAATTGGATTTCAATTGAGGATCAATTGAGTGACCAATTGGTTCAGGCTAACCCTAATTGTCTCAATTGATAAGTGGTTAGCAAGCTTGAGACCAATTGAAGGCTTCAACATAGGAAACGCTAATCGAGTTTACCCTTTGAATCACCTTGGAGGTCCATGCGATCTTGAGCTTTTAGGACCATACGACTTGAGGACCGAATGAGATCATACGACTTCAGGACTGAATGAGTTCATACGACTTCGGGACCGAATGAGATCATACGACTTGAGGACTGAATGAGATCATACGACTTCAGGACCGAATGAGTTCATACGACTTCAGGACCGAATGAGTTCATACGACTTCAGGTCCGAATGAGCTCAAACGACTTCAGAAGTCAAACTATGACTAAACGGTCTTCACCCCATCTTGGGCAAACGACCTCAGAATCGTTTAAGGGTAAATGGTCTTGAGTGTCATGCGGTCTTGAAGTCAACCAAAGCTAAACGGTCTACAACCTTAAACGATCTCAGGATCGTTTGAAGGTTGAAGGTGTGAAACCCATTGGGGATTGTTTTAAGGATAAGTCTGCCTAATGCCTTGAAGGCTTAGATGGTTTGATGGTTGTTCAACCTAAACCCTAATGATACCTAGAGACATTAAGGTTCAAGTGGTTAGTATATTAACCCATGTTATGATCAATGGTGAACTTTACCAAAATACCCTTTATGGATTCAAGTAGGTAACCCCTTTTTATCATGCAAACCCCAATGGTTACAATGGTGATGACTTGGCTAGGCTTATAAATGTTGATTAGACCTAACCCAATCTAGAGGGATGTAATCATCACCTATGAGCAAGAGGAGAGAGAAAATCCCAATTATGGTTGAAATCCAAGTAAAATACCTTCAATATATATGAATGTACATGATTAGGGTATGATCCACCTATGTGAGATCATGAAAACCCTATTTATGATAATTGATGAATCTTAATCTTATCTGAGGACTTTAATGATGATGTTTCTCATTCATGGTGATGTTATGAGATCAATTCACCAATAGGTGAATAGTAAACCCTAATTCTAGGATAATGACATGTATTGTGAATAGTAAACCCTAATTGATGAAAATTAGGGAAACCTAGCTCTTGTATGAGTAGGAAGATACAACTTCTTTAAATGAGTTATTTATTGTTATCAGTTGATTTAACCATGCAGGTTCCTATATGAGGATGATCATATCCAGGTATGGATGATGATACTATATTCATTGAAAGCATGTTGTTAGCTTTATGAATAGTGATTTATCCTGATGCCTTGTTAATAGCATCTTATGAGATTGATAGGCTGTGAGAGCCATGAATACCATCAAGGTCATGCTTTAAGAGATGACTTGTGATGAGAGTACTGAGAAATGATGATTATGTGAGTTAGACTTGATACATGTAGTATTCTACTTTCATAACTGCTGTTCTAATGATTAATGTTTGAAAACATGTATGATGTTAAAAGAATACTAAAATGTACCTAACTAATCAAGTATAATCATACCATGTAGAGCCCTGATCATAGATCCATAATTGTCAGGAGTTAAATGATGGTGAAACAGGTTTTCCTAAGGGAACTCCTGGAACACATACTTTTGAGTATGTGGGGAAAATGGATGTGAATGTCCTTACATCCTAGTGTAGGAATTGATATAGATGTATTTTAATCTATCAATCCTTCACTATGGGTTATGCCGGGGTGATGTAACACTAATCTCCCGAGGAAGTCTTTTATACCGCAATCGATGAGAGATAAACAAGTAATCTTTCGATGGCGAAGAAAGTACAGAATGCCACTGTGACTCTAATAGCGAAGTACCAGAATACCCTGGTAAGCTATAGTAGCAGAGACATTAGATGTCCTGCATGTTGATCCTCACACTGACTGAGGAAGATGAGGTCATAAGAATCCGGCTCTTTTGATGACCTATGTATGATACCGATGCGACTTAATAGTGATCGGTTGGAGTATGAGCGGTATACCTCATCTCCGCAGGGCATAATGATGTTTGTAAAACATAATCAACTACGTAGCATATCTGCTTAGGTTGATCCACGAGATACATTGATTGAAGATACATTACTTAGTATACATGTTCTTCATATTCCTTAAATGTTGTTGTTCTAATTAATAACAATCTGCTGTTGATTACCTTAAAGCTTTTATTGCCTATGTTGTTCTTGAATTGTTATAATAAAGCTTCTGGCGAGGAGTTATAACTCTCGCTGGGACAATTATTTAAAATTGTCTCACCCCGTAGATTTCAACCTTTTTAGGTGGTCGTCGAGGACGAAGGAATCAGTCTGCAGGTAGACAGTATCAGTAGCAGCAGCACCGGGAGCAGTAGTAAATCTCAGGTGGAGATTTAGACTGCTGAGTTGTGTAGTTAGATAGTCAGTCCTATGTGTTCTCTGTACTCTCAGGTCCTTGGAGTCTTTTGGTCTGAGATTTTGATTCTGAGTTCTTGAGATTTTGTATCATGTTGTATATAATTACTCAAGAAGTAATTATCAAAGATGTAAACAATTTATCTTCTTTTATGAAAGAAGCTTTTATGGATTCAAGCTCTTATCTCGAAAAGTTTTAATTTTCCGTGATTTTTGTCTTCCGCTGTTAATTGAACCATTTCCGCTACGTTTAAATCGTGTTTATATCGTGGTTTGGAGATCAGAGCCCACAATTAGTGGTATTAGAGCTCTAAGTTTGCTGAGTCTACAGAGACATAGGAATTAGGATGTCGAGTCTATCCTTAGTATTTCTTTCTTATCTAATAGAGTCTTCTTCTCCTCAGGAGAAGAAGATAATTAAGAATGTCTAAACCACACGAGGAGTTCGTGGCAGAAAGTAGTGTTGCTGCACCCCAAGGAGGTGCAAGGAACCTGGAAATAGAACAACCTGTACCTGAGCCACCCAGAGAGCCACCTCAGTTTGACCCAGCTGACATGGAAAACCCAGCTGTTCAAACTATGTTCGGGCAGTTTATGACTGCCATGACACACATCACCGACAGGATGCCCATGCCTGCACCTAGGGCACCTGCCCAGCCTGAAGGACAAGGTATCGGTAAGACGTTCGAGCGACTTCATCGTGTCGGAGCAACTGAATACTTTGGAACAGCTGATCCTGCAGATGCCGATCTGTGGTTGACCGAATTGGAAAAAGCTTTTAGAATCCTCAACATCCCAGAAGCTCAGAAGGTTAGACACGATGTCTATCTTCTCAAGGGAAGTGCTGGTCACTGGTGGACCATGGAAGAGCAGAAGAGGCCTGGAGTGGAGATCTCGTGGGAAGATTTCCGTCGGGAATTTATTAATAGATATTTTCCAAAGACCTTCCTAGATGAGAAGATCTCTCAGTTTGAGAGACTGAGGCAGGGCATGATGAACATTAGTGAGTATGAAGCTAAGTTCATGGAGTTACTGCAGTTTTGTCCGCACATGGCTGCCACAGAAGAAGAAAGAATCAGAAGGTTCGAGAAGGGTTTAAACGCCGACTTGACTACTCCCGTGTCTGCCCTAGAGAATCGGGAGATGTTTGCTACCTTCGTTGAGTCAGTCAGAAGGATAGAGAAATCCATAGTCGAGAAGAGACAAAACCATAAAAGATATCCGCAGTTCCAGAGTTCTTCATCTAGAGACTTTAAGAAGCCTAGATTCTCTGCACCTACACCTCCACCACCCAGAACGAGTGCTCAGACACAGTGGTCACCGAGTAGAGGCAGGGGACAAAGCCTACCTCAACAAGAGACTTGTAGTTCAACATCGATGTCAGTCACAGGACCACCCAGACCACAACAACTGGAGAGGAGCTGTTACAACTGTGGGAAGGTGGGACATTTAATGAAGGAATGCCAATCTAGGCCTGTCAGTGTGACACAACCTCAGAGGCAGAGTCAACAGGGATCTTAGAGAAGGCAATCTCAAGGAGCAGCTCGAGGACGTGGACAAGTGTCTCAAGCTGGATCATCAGCACCACCTCAACACCAGGCGACAGCAAGGTTCTATGCTATGAACCCACCTGATGCAGTGGTCAATCCACGGGTAGTGGTAGGTCAGATGGAACTTTTATATTCTTATATGTCTAAATCCTGTGTGGTATCTGTTCTGATTGATCCGGGTGCTACACACTCCTTTGTCACTCGGAGAGTGATTCGTAACTGCAATATGACAGTCAGTCATAGTGCAGATAGCTTGTTTTTGGAGACTCCGTTGAGTGGGTCTTCCGTGTTGCAAGAGGTATGCTCTCCCTGCATTCTCTTCTTTTCTGATCATCGCATTCAAGTGGACCTTATAACACTTGATATGCAAGGATTTGCTATAATCCTCGGGATGGATACCTTGGAAAAGTATCGAGTTGTCTTGGATTGTGAATCCAAGCTTGCTGTGTTTACTGATAAAAACAACACGTGGATCTTTCAAGGAGAAAGGAAGATTCTGCCCACCTATCTTGTGTCAGCTATGGTTGCTGATAAGCTGATGAGGCAAGGATGTTATGCATTCTTGGCCCATGTGGTAGATGTTACCAAAGAAGGTCTCAACCCTGCTGAAGTTCCTATAGTCAGGGAATTCAAGGACGTGTTTCCTGAAGAACTGCCAGGTATACCACCGCCTCGGGAAATTGATTTTGAAATCAATTTGATCCCAGACACGAAACCTATAGCCCAGACACCGTATAGGATGGCGCCTGCTGAGATGGCAAAACTCAAGAAACAGCTTCAAGAGTTACTTGAGAAAGGTTTTATCCGACCGAGCACTTCACCTTGGGGTGCTTCAGTTTTTTTTGTTAGAAAGAAAGATGGGTCAATGCGGTTGTGCATTGATTATAGACAACTCAATAACGTAACGATAAAGAATAAGTACCCTCTGCCGAGGATTGATGATCTCTTTGACCAGTTGCGTGGTGCAACCGTCTTCTCAAAGATAGACCTGAGGTCTAGATATCATCAACTCTGTATTAAGGATAGTGACATATCCAAGTCTGCCTTTAGGACAAGATATGGTCACTATGAGTTCACGGTTATGTCGTTTGGACTAACCAATGCACCGGCTGCATTCATGGAACTCACGAATAGAGTTTTTCGACCTTTCCTCGATCAGTGTGTTGTCGTCTTCATGGATGACATTCTGATTTTTAGCAAGGATGCTCAGCAGCATGAGCAGCATCTTCGCCAAGCTTTGACCTTGCTAAGAGAACACAAGCTGTATGCTAAATTTAGCAAGTGTGAGTTCTGGCTACCGGAGGTATCTTTTCTTAGACATGTGATATCTGCATCGGGAATTCGTGTCGACCCTACAAAGGTAGAATCTGTTCTACAGTGGGAACAACCGAAGACGCCGACGGAGATTCGACGTTTCCTAGGGTTAGCAGGCCATTATCGAAGGTTCATTAAGAATTTCAGTTCCATAGCCTTACCCTTGACTAAGTTGACCCGGAAAGATGTTCCTTTTGTTTGTAGTGATAAGTGTCAGCAATCTTTCCAGCTGTTGAAGGAGAAGTTGACAAGTGCACCCATACTTGTGCTACCTGAGCAAGGCAAAGGATATATAGTTTTCTGTGATGCTTCTAAGAATGGACTAGGGTGTGTGTTGATGCAGGATAAACAAGTAATTTCTTTTGCTTCTCGACAGCTTAAGAAACACGAAGAGAATTATCCGACACACGATCTGGAGTTAGCTGCTGTAGTTCATGCCCTGAAGATCTGGAGACATTATCTTTATGGAGAGACGTTTCAGATTTTCACTGACCATAAGAACCTTAAGTACATCTTCTCTCAGCATGAGCTTAATATGAGACAACGCCGCTGGATGGAATTAATCAAGGACTACGATTGTACGATTGATTACCATACGGGGAAGGCTAATGTGGTTGCTGATGCCTTGAGTAGGAAATCAGCAACATCAACCATGGAAAGGGCACAACTAAACTCTTTAGTATGCTCTAGAAGGGATATGCTTATCTCTTTGAGACAAGACAATGTGCAGTTGAAGGTGTCATTGTTAGCCGGGTTGTTAGCTGAGATGCATATTAAACCTACCCTTAGAGAGCAGATTAAGGAAGCACAACAAGGTGATACTGTAGTTCAGCAGATTAGATAGGAGTATGGTAGTGAGAAACGAGATGGTTTCCATGACTCAGATGATCAAATAGCCTGTTATCATGGGAAGATGATAGTGCCAGATGTGGACAACTTGAGGAAGTTAGTCCTGGAAGAAGCTCATTCTTCGATGTATGCCATGCATCCAGGGAGCACCAAGATGTATCGAAACTTGAAAGATATGTATTGGTGGCCTGGAATGAAGAAGGATGTTGCAGAGTTTGTTCTGAGGTGTCCTGTGTGTCAGCAAGTTAAAGCTGAACACCAGAAGACTGCAGGAACAATGCAACCTTTACCCATACCACAGTGGAAGTGGGACCATGTTACCATGGACTTTGTTGTTGGCTTACCCAGGACAAGCAAAGGACATGATTCCATTTGGGTAGTTGTTGATAGGTTGACTAAGACAGCGCATTTCTTACCTGTCAAGACAACCTACACTGATGAGAAGCTTGCACAGATTTACATAAATGAGATAGTGCATTTGCACGGGGTTCCAGCTACCATCGTCTCTGATAGAGGTCCCCAGTTCACTAGTCATTTTTGGGAATGACTTCATAATGCTTTAGGCACCCAATTAAGGTTTAGTACGACCTTTCATCCACAGACTGATGGACAGTCGGAAAGAACCATACAGACCTTGGAAGACCTGTTGAGAACATGTGTTCTCCAGTTTACCGGAAGTTGGGATCTACACCTAAGCTTGATAGAGTTTGCCTATAACAATAGCTATCAACATAGTATTGATATGGCACCTTATGAAGCCTTGTATGGCAGACGTTGTAGATCACCCTTGTGTTGGTATGAGACTGGTGAGCATCAGTTGTTAGGACCTGATCTTGTGCAGCAAACTACAGAAAAGATTAAGGTAATACAACAACAGATTAAGACTGCACAGGATAGGCATAAATCTTATGCTGACAAGCGTCGTAGACCCTTAGAGTTCCAGGTCGGAGACAGAGTGTATCTCAAAGTCTCACCTTGGAAAGGAGTTCTTCGTTTTGGAAGAAAAGGGAAGTTAGCTCCTAGATTTATGGGGCCTTATCCAATCATTGAACGAATTGGAAAGGTAGCATATAAACTAGAGCTGCCACCATAGTTACAGAGGTTACACCCTGTGTTTCACATTTCTATGCTGAGGAAATGTCACCCAGATACCGAGTCAGTTCTACAACCTATGGAAGTAGAATTGAATGAAGATATAACTTATGAGGAAGGACCAGTGTCAATCCTTGATAGCGGAACTAAAAAGTTAAAGAAGAAAGATATAAGCCTTGTGAAAGTCCTCTGGAACCACCGTGGTGTTGAAGAAACCACTTGGGAACTAGAGGAGGAGATGAGAAGGAAATACCCCGCTCTTTTCTCTTAATACGTTTTATCGATTTCGGGGACGAAATCCTTGTAAGGGGTGGATAATTTGTAACATCCCTGACCTGGGTTATGAGTTAACCCTAGGTGTTTTGCCTAATTATGTAATTAAGATACTGGTGATTATCTTTTGGCATGTAATTAAACTCTTGAGGAACACATATTTCCATTTCTGCCCTAAATTGAACAATGTTTTAGTATTGTTTTGTATTACAGGGACCTATGTGCAATTTACCCAGTTAGAAGGGTTAACTTGCAATTTGCACATGTTGATATGTTCCTATGATATCGAGGCATCATAAGAATGATTATGGTAAAGTTTGAAGGATTTCCCAAGCTTGAGCACCAAGGTGCAGCTGTGGAAGCAATCCCTGTGCTTGAAACCCTGGTTTTGGGGTAAAATGCAATTTACCCAAAATTTGGAGTGCAACTTGTAAATTTCATCTTCTAAAATATCTTTTATAACTTTTGTCATCATTTAGAGTATAAATGATGAAGAGGGCATTTCATTTGAATAATCATATAATAAAGAACACCTTTGTGATTAAATAATCAAGGAATAAGTATAATAGCTCTTTTATATGTATACTTTAGTAATGGGTTGATCTTCTTTGCCTTCAATTCTTGACCTTAGAAGGAGATTATCCTTAGAAATAAGGGTTAGGGACGAGCAAAGAAGAAAGGAAGGACTTAGATGAGAAATGGGATAAAGTAGAAGCTTTATGAAGAAATTTCACCCAAAATATATATACCACTTCCTTTGCAAGCAAAGGAACGTTTCTTTCATTCCCTCACTTATCCCCCTTGCTCAAACCGACTAAGGCATAGCTCTGGAGCATAGGAGAACGACCAGGGAGTTCAAGGTAAGTTTGGATCATCCCTTTTGCTTGAATTCATGGAGGAAACTCGTTTTCAAGGTTGAATTCATGGCTAGCTCACCTAGCTTTATCTTTCTAGTCATTCCTTTCCAACTCTTCCTTGGAGAATTCACCTTGGCCGACCTGTGGAGCTCAAAGACGCCATTAAAGACCTGAAGCTTGGAAGCTTGGAGCTCAAGGAACAACCTTTAGGCGGGTTTTATAACTGTAAACCTTATGCTTTGATTATACATCTTTTTCTATGCATATAGTTGCTAGTTCTTCTTCTTCCCTATCTTCCCTTGCATCCTGGCAAGCACAATCGTAAAGAACTGCTACTGTTCTTGAGGTAGAAGATAAGGGCATTAATTCCTATGCTTATCCACGGATTTCCACTTTACCAAATGACCTCCACCAATTGCCCATACGGTTTACACAACCGTTTGGTGGGCAAACAGTTTCAGGGTCGTATGAAGGCAAACGGCCTTCAAGACCGTTTGGTCGCGTTGACCAAGCGACGACCGTATGGGAATCTTGTTTATAATTATCTAGGTTAATTACCCACAAAATTTGATGGATTAATTCCAAACGATTTATGAGTTGGAGGTTGATAAATAGGGCAAATCCTAATTGAAATCAGTGTTGAAATTCCAATGAGTTAATTAATGATTTTGGGTTGATTAGCCCAAATGGTCTCAAGACCGTTTGGGGAATCATCCAAATGGTCTCAAGACCGTTTGGGGATCACCCAAGACCGTTTAGAGGTCTGGGGTCAAGAATAGTTGACCAATTGAAGGTCTAAAGGTACCAAATCATATTGCAATTAAGTATTGATGTGATGATCAACTCAATAGATCAAACCTTGATGAATTTTCACTAGAGTCCAAAGGATGGATGGGCAAACGGTCTCAAGACCGTTTGGAACTCATCCAAACGGTCTCAATTCCGTTTGGTGTCAACCAAAGACCGTTTGGAGGTCTAGGGTTAAGGGAATTTGATCAATTGAGGGCCCAATTACAGTGGGTTATTGAAATAATCAAATTGCTGATTTGTGACTTAATTAAGGTTCAACCCCTATCAAATCAACTTAGATTTTGATGAATTCTTGGGAAAACGGTCTCAAGACCGTTTGGAGGTTATCCAAACGATCCCAATACCGTTTGGGCCAAGTTTGAGCCCGATTGGAGGTCAATTGATGGGATCAACTTCGATTTGATTTACATTGTTGAGTGTTGATGGTTGAATGTTTATAGACCTTAATTGAACCAACTCCAACCCTAATTGGATATCAATTGAGGATCAATTGAGTGACCAATTGGTTAAGGCTAACCCTAATTGTCTCAATTGATAAGTGGTTAGCAATATTGAGACCAATTGAAGGCTTCAACATAGGAAACCCTAATCGAGTTTACCCTTTGAATCACCTTGGAGGTCCATGCGATCTTGAGCTTTTAGGACCATACGACTTGAGGACCGAATGAGATCATACAACTTCAGGACCGAATGAGTTCATACGACTTTAGGACTGAATGAGATCATATGACTTGAGGACCGAATGAGATCATACGACTTTAGGACCGAATGAGTTCATACGACTTCAGGACCGAATGAGTTCATACGACTTCAGGTCCGAATGAGCTCAAACGACTTCAGAAGTCAAACTATGACTAAACGGTCTTCACCCCATCTTGGGCAAACGACCTCAAGATCGTTTAAGGGTAAACGGTCTTGAGTGTCATGCGGTCTTGAAGTCAACCAAAGCTAAACGGTCTACAACCTTAAAACGATCTCAGGATCGTTTGAAGGTTGAAGGTGTGAAACCCATTAGGGATTTTTTTAAGGATAAGTCTGCCTAATGCCTTGAAGGCTTAGATGGTTTGATGGTTGTTCAAACTAAACCCTAATGATACCTAGAGACATTAAGGGTCAAGTGGTTAGTATATTAACCCATGTTGTGATCAATGGTGAACTTTACCAAAATACCCTTTATGGATTCAAGTAGGTAACCCCTTTTTATCATGCAAACCCCAATGGTTACAATGGTGATGACTTGGCTAGGCTTATAAATGTTGATTAGACCTAACCCAATCTAGAGGGATGTAATCATCACCTATGAGCAAGAGGAGAGAGAAAATCCCAATTATGGTTGAAATCCAAGTAAAATACCTTCAATATATATGAATGTACATGATTAGGGTATGATCCACCTATGTGAGATCATGAAAACCCTATTTATGATAATTGATGAATCTTAATCTTATCTGAGGACTTTAATGATGATGTTTCTCATACATGGTGATGTTATGAGATCAATTCACCAATAGGTGAATAGTAAACCCTAATTCTAGGATGATGACATGTATTGTGAATAGTAAACCCTAATTGATGAAAATTAGGGAAACCTAGCTCTTGTATGAGTAGGAAGATACAACTTCTTTAAATGAGTTATTTATTGTTATCAGTTGATTTAACCATGCAGGTTCCTATATGAGGATGATCATATCCAGGTATGGATGATGATACTATATTCATTGAAAGCATGTTGTTAGCTTTATGAATAATGATTTATCCTGATGCCTTGTTAATAGCATATTATGAGATTGATAGGCTGTGAGAGCCATAAATACCATCATGGTCATGCTTTAAGAGATGACTTATGATGAGAGTACTGAGAAATGATGATTATGTGAGTTAGACTTGATACATGTAGTATTCTACTTTCATAACTGCTGTTCTAATGATTAATGTTTGAAAACATGTATGATGTTAAAAGAATACTAAAATGTACCTAACTAATCAAGTATAATCATACCATGTAGAGCCCTGATCATAGATCCATCATTGTCAGGAGTTAAATGATGGTGAAATAGGTTTTCCTAAGGGAACTCCTGGAACACATACTTTTGAGTATGTGGGGAAAATGGATGTGAATGTCCTTACATCCTAGTGTAGGAATTGATATAGATGTATTTTAATCTATCAATCCTTCACTATGGGTTATGCCGGGGTGATGTAACACTAATCTCCCGAGGAAGTCTTTTATACCGCAATCGATGAGAGATAAACAAGTAATCTTTCGATGGCGAAGAAAGTACATAATGCCACTGTGACTCTAATAGCGAAGTACCAGAATACCCTAGTAAGCTATAGTAGCAGAGACATTAGATGTCCTACATGTTGATCATCACACTGACTGAGGAAGATGAGGTCATAAGAATCCGGCTCTTTTGATGACCTATGTATGATACCGATGCGACTTAATAGTGATCGGTTGGAGTATGAGCGGTATACCTCATCTCCACAGGGCATAATGATGTTTGTAAAACATAATCAACCGCGTAGCATATCTGCTTAGGTTGATCCACGAGATACATTGATTGAAGATACATTACTTAGTATACATGTTCTTCATATTCCTTAAATGTTGTTGTTCTAATTGATAACAATCTGCTGTTGATTACCTTAAAGCTTTTATTGCCTATGTTGTTCTTGAATTGTTATAATAAAGCTTCTGGCGAGGAGTTATAACTCTCGCTGGGACAATTATTTAAAATTGTCTCACCCCGTAGATTTCAACCTTTTTAGGTGGTCTTCAAGGACGAAGGAATCAGTCTGCAGGTAGACAGTATCAGCAGCAGCAGCACCAGGAGCAGCAGTAAATCTCAGGTGGAGATTCAGACTGCTGAGTTGTGTAGTTAGATAGTCAGTCCTATGTGTTCTCTGTACTCTCAGGTCCTTCGAGTCTTTTGGTCTGAGATTTTGATTCTGAGTTCTTGAGATTTTGTATCATGTTGTATATAATTACTCAAGAAGTAATTATCAAAGATGTAAACAGTTTATCTCCTTTTATGAAAGAAGCTTTTATGGATTCAAGCTCTTATCTCGAAAAGTTTTAATTTTCCGTGATTTTTGTCTTCCGCTGTTAATCGAACCGTTTCCGCTACGTTTAAATCGTGTTTATATCGTTGTTTGGAGATCAGAGCCCACAATATCCACGTGGTTTTAATCAAACCTATAAATATAAATCCTAATCAAGCTTCACTCTCCACCTCATCCAACAATAATGGTGATATGCATGACCCAGTTGTATAGTGCTTCATGGTAATCGATGCCAATGCTTGTCTAACAACTGTTATGGTAGGAATTCTCTACAACAAGTAGATTTGTTTCTCTTACAAACCTCCCTAGTCAAGCATAAAAGCCCTCAAAATTCCTATAAAATTTGAATCGTCTTCTCTGATTGTCAGTTAGTATGGGGTTGATAACCTATGCTAAATTCAAAGAAAGTCCTCATTTCATTTGTGACAACTTCAACAATTTTGATGTGAATTTATGATCTCAGTTCTAGACTATGCAAATTGGGATTCTATCCAAATGAACTGTATCCTAAATGCACATTGTAACCATCTTTATCATTGTAGTAATTGTATTAAAATTAAGAAAATTTACACTTTTGGTCAAATGGTCAACCATGAACCGTACCCCATCATGACCTTTCCATGTGTCATGAAAAGCCATCACAAAATCCACTACGATATTTTGCCACTTCCACTCAACAATGCCCAGTGGATATGGAGGATATAGTGTAGTTCGGTTCAATTTACATATAAAAGCGTACACCTTACCATACATATCGGTTTGATTTAGTTTACCAGTAAAAGTAAAAACCAAACTATACAAATCAATTAGTAAACTTTAAACCCAAATCAAACCATTAGGCACTTCATAACTAAACTAATATGAAATATTCTTTGGTTGTCTCGTTCAATCTGGTTTTGTATGAAACAATGACATGAGAAATTAAGAAGTGAAAATTATTTAATATCCATCCTTTGGACATTCAAACCATCATCTCTATAAATATATCAAACATAATTCTAAAATTTTGGAATATATATGCATACTTATGTGTGTGTGTGTTTGTGTGTGTGTACACATAAACATAGTCCCAAATAAATATGTAGTTCTCAATTTAGCTAGATTTTTGTTTTCAATTTGAATCTTAAATGTATTATTTAAAAATTTGACTTTTTTGAACTTGCTATATAATACCTTTAAATGAGCATATTATACCTGATATAAGCACATATATTTTTATTATATAATATTGTACACATTTTGTTTTGTTTTGTTAAACTACACCCCCAAAACTAAAGGTTTATTTTAGTGAATATAAATGATTAGAAGGAACACAATTATCCTTCCAAATATTAGAAAAACTTGTTTGGTTCTTAAGTTTGATTAAGTTCTATGATTTGATTTGATTATTTTTCTAGACCTGATGAAGAAATGTAATGGGCCTTTCATGCTAAACCTTGACTGACTAGCATGTTAGAAACCTGAATTTATAACTTTCTATAACATCCTTTATAGTTTCCCAAAAACAATTCTGCTTAAAGTCACAATCTAACTTAGGAACTCATGGATCGATAGTGTAATTGGTACCCCATGTGTTGACATTCCATTTTGTTCACTTGGAAACAAATCTTGATTAATGTTAATTTTGTGGCTAATGGTGATGTCCTTCCCACATTCCACACACTATATCATTTACCCACATTTATCCATATTTTCCAACATTTGACCTATTTAATCTAATAATTTCACCTACTTTACCCAGTTTGGGGCTCTCCATGAAGAAATCTTTTTAGACTAAAAGTCAAATTTTCTCATCAATTCTACTTTTTGTAAGCCTTTTCTTATAAATAGTCCAGTTGAATTATCTTAAAGAAAATATTCTTTTTTCCTACAAATATTCAATTGCTTTTTTCTTAATTCTATGATTTTCTCCAAAACATTCTTGAAATAATTGGAAAATTGGAAAGTAGTCTTTATCCAGTCCAGGTAACCCGGCAGATCAGAGCCATCTAACATGTGCCACATGGTATGTTTCCCCATCCAACATGCCACACCTGACATGGCGATCCACCATCTTTTGTAGAAGGTTCCATCTAGAACCACGAATCGTAATTGTATCCTATTAATAGCCTCACATATCCATTAACCCCCCAAAGTTAGGATCAAACTACCTCTTTCTTTTATTTTCCACATTACTCATGATTAGAGAATCCTTCTTCTAACATCTCCTGTTTGTGAACGTCATTAGGCTATGAAAATAATAATCTGATCATATTCCTAACTACTATGTTAACTACTATCTTTATTGTTCTTACTGTATATTAATATTCATATCTACTTAAACTACTTATGTGATCTATATCCGTACCTCTATTAATCTGATTACATAGTATATTAGATCTTTATTTAATTCATATCTTCTTATAGTCCTACAAAACTTCCTACGCATCAGTCCTCATCTCCCATGGGGAATGTATACCATGAGAGGTCCTGAGGCAACTAGGACCCTGATACACCTAAAATTAGGACCTTTAGGGAAACGATGAGAACCACATGGGAATCTTCAGCTCGAAAGGCCCATCCACAAATAAAACATGGTTTTATCATTTTTATATTAACTTGAAAACCTCATTTTTCTTGAAATGCTTAAAGATGGGCCATTATCGATTTATCGGGCAATATAGGGGTGCTAATTCTACCCCACTCGTAATACGATTTCCAGTTCTAAATTTCTTATTTTTTTTATCTATCCCATTTGGATTCCAGATTAGCTTTTCACCATACACTCATGATGTATCATCCTATTTTCTCATTTTCTATATAAAATGTGGTAGCGACTTCAAACACCTTTTCCTTTTTTTGTGACTATTGAACTAAAGTTCACTACTATAAGAATATATCACATTTTTTGGGGTAGGGGGTGACATACCGAAGACTATGCTGGAGGGCACCTAGATCGTCTGGGTTGAATCCTTGTCTCTCTTGAAATTTAAGAATTTGAGGCTTTTTTGTTTTTTTTTCCTATCTTTTGTGTATTTTTTTTTCTTTTTTCTTTTGATTGAGCTATAAGGGTCACACATCACTGCAATCCATGGGCCCTTGGTTATGGATCAAGGTGAACAACAAGTCCCTTATACATGCATCGATCAATTTTTAACACAATTTTATTTTTCCTAATTTTTCTCAATATTAAGGTTTTTTTTAGTTCTGAGGATGCTTCCCTATTTAGGGTTTTTGGGTAAACTTCCCTTATGCCATTTGTTTTCCTTAGAAAAAACAAATAAAAAATAGAAAAAGGGGGAAATCTAGAAAGAATGAAGAGAATATATGGATTGGAAACAAAATCTTTTCTTTCTTGAATAATGGCGTGATTGCTTTCTCATCTGCCTATGGTTTACATTTCACACTTTTTTGTTATGATCTTTCTTAAAAAACATTAAAACTTTGCACTCATACTTTCCACCCTACAAACCTATGCATCATCAAGCAGGTACTCAATCTCATGTTGGATCCCTGGAAATGATGCAGGGTGTTAGTAAAGGTACCAAAACATCATTAAGCTGGACATCCAAAGGCCCTAAAAACACCCCTTCTCCTAGCACTCATGACTAATTATGGTTGCTGCAGTCAGTGGGTGTATTGATAGCAGTACCCACGTCTGTTGAACCTAGGTTAACCTCTCAATGATCTTAATATTTCCATAGAAAACAAGGACCAACCCCTCCTATGAAAATCATGCTTGAGTGTGGATGTGAATTTAATCTAAACTCATGGGCTAAAAGGAGAGGGTCATTTTCTCTATAACATGTGTTTTTTTATTGTTGCTAAATATTTAATATTGTTTCCCAACACCCTTCAGTGTAGCTTACATGTAAGCAATCTTTTAAAATTAACTATCTTTCAAAGATTAACAATCTTTCAAAATCAAATGACCTTTTTAAGGCTAATAATTTGTTCAAATCAAACAATCCTTAAAGATTAACAAGATTTTCAAATCAAACATTTTTTTAAGATTAACAATCAATACAAATCAAACAATCTTTTAAAGATTAACATGCTTGTCAAATCAAAAAATCTTTTTAAGATTAATAATTTGTTTGAATCGAACGATCTTTCCAAGATTGACAATCTTTTCAAAACCAAACAATCTAGCAAATATTAACAATCTTTTCATAATCAAACAATCTTTCAAAGATTAACAATCATTTCAAAATCAAACAAGCTTTCAATGACTATCTCTTCAGGATTAACAATATTTTATAAACCAAACAATCTTTCAAAGATCAACAGTCTTTTCAAAAAAGCAAATAAATATTTAAAGGTTTACAATCTTACCCAAATTAACAATTTCAAAACCAAACAACATTTTAAAAATCAAATGATCTCTAAATGAGTAAATGATTATTTTAGAGTAATGTGCTTCAAGACTCTGTTGAGCCATATGTTTCTTCAATTTTAACTGAAATGTGACCTGTCAATGTCAAGTATTCCCATCACCATGGTACTAAACTATGACCTAAAACAAACCATATATCTCCTTTCACTTCTATATTGATGGTCATGGACTATGAATTAAAACTAGACCACCTTACCCCTTTCGCGCTCATATCTATATGGTCCCAGACCATGACAATAAACTAGACCACAAATCGCTCCCAATTTCATCATCAATTTAGAGATATGAAGACGTGGCTTTCTCACTTTTGACATCTTGAAATTTCGAAAAGGTAAAAGCCCCCATGAGGAACTCACCAAACTAGGAGGAGAATAGTGTTTCATGGATGTTGCGAAGGGTTTAAGTTTGGGAACCATGGTAGATGCAGACACACTAAGGAGAAAAGGGTTTGATGAAACACAATCACTAGACTAGAAGAGGCTACCTTAATTTCGATCAACCACCCTACCCCAACCTTACCCCTCTTTTGAATAGCCCTTTTGGGATACTTTCTTGTGAATCACCACACCTCTCTATCCTCACAAGACAATCCATCATATTACTTTATACCCTAGTTAATCAACTCATCTATCCACGATTTTAAAAAATACCTCTCACATTAAGGGTAAAAGAGTGCAACCCATCTCATTGAACCTAGGGGCAGGCGTAATATTAGAATAAATGATAAAGAACTATTGTAGGAATCCTTAATTGATAAACATGGAGTATCCTTTCTTGGCATCCCCTAAACATAAGGGGGAATTCCTAAACTTTTAATGTTTCAAGGGATGCGTCTCGAAGCACATGATGTTCTGTAGGTTAGGAATTAAACCATGATTTTGAATCCTATTGATCTAAATTTTAGGACCTCATAGGCAGATCAAGGAGACCACACTTCACCCTATCCCATAAACAATCCACCCAAATGGAAGAAAGTAGCAGTGCAAACTATCAATCTAATAGAGCCATCAAAGGAGATGTTGACAACAATAAGTGGGACAAGATGGTCGGAGGTGAGAACCCCAACCCACAGTGATACCTAAAATTGTGAAGTCTCTTATCATGCATGCCAAAGTAGTCAGAAAGCACCTCCTTTTCACTCCTGTCAAGTAGAGGATACACCAAAGAGTGGTATCATCCATGTTTTTCTAGATGAGGAGCTTTTTATTCCAACTCATTAATCACATTCTTCCCGTATGGCATCTGGAACCCCCATAAACCACAACTTGAACTCTTTCATCCAGGACTGCATCAATGTCCACCTTTTGTGAACATTGGGTCAGTCCTAGTAGTTCTCGAAAGTGATGACACCCATCTTGATCTCTAAGGGTGAGGTCGAGGCAAAAAAAGGAAGACAAAGTTGAAGCCACAAAAGAAGACCATGAGGATGCTGAGAAGTCCAATACCATAGTGAATGTTCGAGTGTGATACATGAATAGTAGAGGACTCACCCCCAACCTATATTCATTCTATCCATTGCCACACTTTTGGAACAAGCCATGCAAAGGCAGAATGTATGGACTCCTTCTCCTAGTCTACACAGCTCTGTCAATGACCATCAAACTGTTAGTGATAACAATGGTGCTTTCCCACGAGAGAGTTGTAATTTCTAAACATTCCATCACAGACCCCCTCCTACTCGAGATTATGCAAAAAATCAAGTAGCTACGAGGGAAGAAGGACAGCGGGCAGACTTTCAACAACGTCTATAATTTTTTGGATGCAAATCTACAAGAAAATTTCAACATGCCTAAGTTCGGCGAGTACTTTGGGAAGGAATATTTGACGTGTCATGTCAAAGTATATTAAGTTCCGCAAGTACTTTGGGAAGGAATATTTGACATGTCATGTCAAAGTATATTGCTCGAACATGGTGGATGTTCAAGATTATGACAAGCTATTGATCCGCTGGTTCGCACATACCCTGACAAGTCTAGCCTTAACCTAGTACAACAAGCAATACATTACACTATTATTGTAGGGAAATATTTCTAGAGATAGGCAGTGACAACAAAAATATTACTGCCATATTCCCCATTATAGCAGTGGATCACGTCAACAACTATATATGGTTTCAAGGATATACCTGGTCCTGGAGAAAGTCTAGTGAAAATCTCCTCATCATTGTAGTCGTGCAAGCATAGTTACACTGGGACGACGTCTGCAAAAACTCATAGTCTCCACCACAAAAAGTAGGTTGATGTTATCCTCCTAGCAAAAAAAGTATCCACACCTCTAGATAAGTCCACACGGACCACCTAGAACTCAAGTCATTCTTCTAGAATAGAAAAATAGGAGTTGTCCCTCCCATTGATGTACTAGTCACCAACTTACTCTTCCACAATTATTCTCCCTTACCATCCCTTCCTTTATCAGGTTGGACTTGCTCGGGATCTCTCGGTTACCACAACTAAAAAAGACAAACAATTATTAGAGGCAATTGATGTGTTTGAGAAGCCCCCAATACCCCTCTATATATAGGAGGGGTTAGGGTCAGGGTTCCTAGTCTGTGTGGGAGTGGAAGGGACTGAAATCTCATGAAATTTGTAACTTATGAATGGTGAAATGATTGGTTTGTTAGGTGAACTGATCAGTTGGCATGCAAGTTGATTGATTCACCTAGTGAATTGGTCATTTCGACGTATTTTCCAATAGCAAATGAATTGTAAATTCTAATCCAATTAATGCACGACATGGCATCAACACTAATTCTTGATGCAATGAAATTGTACCACGAGTCGGGCATCTCTCTTCACAAAACAGTTGTCTCACAATCACAAATTGATCAGTTCACTAAGTGAACAAGTTGTCTCACTCCCTATATCATCTAGAATTTAGCCAATCCAATATCCAATCAACCTGACACTTCAATTGGTCAGTTCAACACTTGAACTGATCGATTGGGAGTCCAGTCAATTGTTTTGTTGCTTGAATTGAATACCTAAACAATTTAGTAATCAATTTTATCATTCATGATCAAACTCGTCTTCTAGGTGTATCGTATGTGTGTGACCCTATAGGTCCCATATTACATTGGTAGTGAATGCCCATAACTACTTTTGTCATCACAATAAAAGAGCAGTGCCTAGTAACACATCATTGCTACCCAAGTAAATGGAAAGTTGGAGAACAACTTCAACCTACAATCTATGATTTGGTGTTATAGTGTTTGTATATTTCCTTTGTTAGTGATATCTAGATTGAACTCGAGGCATGTAGTAGTCATCCTCTTCAACATTCAATATCCATTCCTTGCTAAAGAAAACTATCTGAGATATATGTAAGCTCAATATCACGTATTGAATCACATGTGCATGGCCATGCATGTGACAAAGTGGATTTTAGCAAAATAATGAGATAATTACTCTTTTGACCTCATTATATCCATTAATGGTCCTAAATTAATTTTCTTAGCTCCTAAATCAATTTTGAGACTCAAATTTGAAATATGGTGATCAATTAGGACTTTATACACATTATAAAACCAAAAACTATTTTCAAGCATCACTTTGTCCAAAGAAATCCAATTGATCCATCAAACTTCACAATTTTGTTATCAAACTATTTATAAATGTTCTCCACACATTTTTGAAGCTTTGATCCAAATTTGAGGTCATTTGGACATTCCTATGATTTTATATGAATTTTGGAAGTTATGCGCTCAAAATCCCCTTCTATTTGCCTTTTTATTGACAAATTCCATGTCAGCGATCCGCTTGCAAAGGAAGGGGTGATTCTCAGTCCTTAGATCTGAGCCACATAGATCCAATCCGGATCAGACGGCTTCTGGCTTGTCTTCTACCTCCCGTAATCAGTGGGGAGGAGTAAATGGAGGTTGAAAATGGGATCTCCCGCCTGTGACCATGAATCAAAATTCCATGCGAGCCAAAATGCTCCTATCACGATTTCAGACTCATAAAACCCTACTTTGAACACCCTTTTTGCCCTGGTCAGCTGCCAAAACAAGATCCTCGCCTCCCTCTCTCTTTCCAGTGGCCATGGTCGCTGCCCAAAATTGGTAGCCCAAAAACCTAGCCCTACCACTATAAAAGGACCCCCCAAGGTCCGCATCAAGTGAACCTTGATCAGAACTCATCCTTGCATGCCATCTTGGCCTCAAACACCCTACTTTTGATCATGGAACACCTGCTGCTCCAAGAAGTGCGGTGCCGCCACACAGCTCAGATCAGGTGCCCCTAGTCCACACGTCCTCTCCCAGTTCAGAGACCTCCATCCCCTTCGCGAGGTCTCAACAAGTTGGAATGACACCGTCGTTGCCTTCCCTATCTATCCCTCCTCCTAATCCCTTGCCCCGCCTGCAAGTCCCTCCGCCGCTTTCTGTGGCTCCCGAGGAGGTGTTCGTGAAGGGAAAGTGATCAAGAATCGAAGGACCAAGGGTGGTCCGACCCGGTCCAACCAAGTCAAAAGCCCCGCTGAACCACCATCAAATCGGACAAACCATGATTGAACCGGCCGATCAAAGGCCTGAACCACCAGGCGAGCCACCCCACCTTCATGTCTCCATCTTGACCAGTCCTGGTGCATCCTACGACCATCCTTTTTCACAATAAGGTATTTTTGTGCTCCTCTCTACTCTGAAAATAAGTAAAATGGTCATATCTTGCTTAAATCATAATAATTGCATATTAGCTCCAAATAATTCGTATAAATAGTCCATATTGATTAGAAAAATCCAATGGATTATTTAAAAATACTTTTGAGACCATATTATGAAATTTTCTCACTGATATATCTAGATCTTTGATCCTTTGCATATAGAAATTGTCAAATGACTCATAATCATGATTAATCTTTGGAAACCTTAGATTTGGACTCTAATGATTATCTTGTAACCTATATCTGATTTTTTTGACTCATATACTCTTTGAAAATGAATCATTGGTAATATAGATCTATTTACTTGATTTAATCTTGATTATAATGAATATGAGTAATCTTGATCTTGATCTTAATCTTGCAAACCCTTGGTATATTTTTACGCAGCAATCTAATCTTGAATACAAATGATGTTAATTATCATGATTAGGATTTAGAAATTTGATTATGACATGTATAATAATCATAAATTAGGGTTGACACATATGATCCTAGAAAACCTAAGTCATTCACACTTGAAAATACATGACACCGGAAGAAATATTGGACATATTGAAATATGGTTTGATTATAAGTGAATGACCCAACCGTAAGGTTGTCATAGGAAAAGTGTAACCCTAATCTTGAATATTGAAACATGACATTCAGAATATCATGATCTTAACCCTTGATCCTATCTTGATGATTTAGGATCTGACTCAAAGGGTCTACCTATTTGTTGTTTATACTCGAAATCCTCGGTGAAAGGTACGCTATTATATAACTCCTCATTGATTGTATTGAAATACTTTTATATATCTCTTGATTGTATACTTGGCTATTTATTTGGATGAGCTATTGTTCCCTATGATTAGTCTTCTATTTTTCTATACCATATTTTTAAAAACATGAAAACATAAATTGCATGCCCATTATGACTGCTCGTATATTGATAATGATGATGATATTGATAATGTTGATAATGTTGATATTGAGTACAACTACCCCCTCATTTGGAGGTGGGACTTGTACATTGGCCTCCTATGTTCCTATGGTGAGAAGGAGCCCAGTGACTTACCCCATCGCGTTGGGGTGATAAAGTCACACAAAAATATATAAGCATGCTTCTCGAATTACAGCATAATGGGAACTCGTAATAAAAATTGAATTGTTGAATAACAACCTTTTTTTCGAATGATATTGAATGTTTGGAAATCGTTTGTTATACTTTGAAATATAAGTCCTGCCAAGTATAATTATTTTCTTATAAACTGTTTTTCTTGATTTTGATAGAGTACCGTGCAATTTCATGATTGTGTCTTGATTTTCTTGATTTTAGGCATTAAAAATTGAATATTGAATAAGATCGCTTCCGCACTCATACATTCTGATGACAAAGATAAATCAGGTATATCTCTATATTGGGTTAGTTTGTTCTTTAATTATCCAATTTTTGAGTTATTTATTTCTTATTGTATATTCCAGTGTGTTAGATCCTATCGGGCCACTCAGGGACGGGCGCTTCAATCCCTTTACCACTATTTAGGCAGTGAGATCGGGATTGGGGTAAGAACGGTTCCGTGACAGTTGGTATTAGAGACTTCACACTCCCATATACTTTAAGTAAATAATTTCTCAGGTCTCTTACACCCATGAAACCCTAAAGTCCAAAATGGTGAAAATTGAGGTGTCTAGGCTCGGGGTCCTGACATAATTTCTCCTATCTGTTTTCACAGTGGCTGAGATCCCCCACTCTACCTGGCCTTAATTGATCCAGAACTGGACCTAAAGGTTCTCTTGTGAAACCCTAGAGAGTCTTCTAGCATCTCATCTCTTCTTTAAGGACAATCCTAAGCCACCCATGTAGATGAAGATTAGGTAGTCTTCTAATCTCATCATGTGGTCCTTCTCATGACCTTTTACCACTTGATGTCTCGATTATGGGTAGCTTATGCATGGGAAAATGAATATCGCTAAATGTTTTGAAAGTTGATACTATGATCTGACCTTAATTTAAAAACTCTATTTTGATCAATTAATTTTGAAACCAAATACTCATGTATGATCCCTAATATCATGAACACTCAAATCAGTTAAAAATTGACTATATGCTTCCTATGTTGAGGTAAATTTTGATTTGGTGAAATAAGGATGACTTGTAACTTATACCTCATTGTTGATGAGGTCTCTATTTGATTAATGTCCATGTTGCCCTATTTTTGATTAAACCTAAAATATAGTTAAGAAAACTCATATCCTACTTTATACACACCTTGACCATGCTATCAAATGACTAAGTATTAGACTCACAAAATCATAATATAAGACTATGATGCAAAAAATAGTTTTCCTATTGACTATTGATGCCCTTTTTCAATCTCGATTTTGATATTATGCTCTAATTCCTCGAATGTCAAATTCAAATCCTCGATTTTCAAATTTTGTCACTACCTTGATATTGAAAGAAAGAATTGCAAATCTTGACATTATTGACCTATTATCTTAAATTTTGATCTTATGACCTTGATATATATGATTTAATCATGGATACTCTCCTTATTTGAATAAACTCAATTGATAATGACTAATGTTAGTAATGTGCCAGATTAGGGTCGTAGTTGACTCATGACTCCCCTAACCTAGGTTACATACCTATTTTGACTACCTCTAAGTTTTCATCTTATCGATTATTTAGAGTTTTGAAAGGTATTCCCTTTCACCCTATTTTGACTGGTAGACCTAAGCCTAATAGGTTGAACCCATGGTTGATACTCGATATTGAATAGTGATTTGATAATGATCTTGATGTATGACAATGTTGACTATAGCTTGTGGTTGACTTCCTAGATAGACCTAGGTTTAGATCATTCATCAACCTTGGATACAATGATAATAAAATTTGATATGTTACTCGAATATTGCTTGAATATTGTTGCTCAAAATTGGATATAGATGAGTGATCTCCCCTAAGGTCTAAATAGGAATATAAACCCTAGCTTCAAAATTTTGGACCTATAACTTTTGATGCTTAAAAATCTCGACTCTTGATACTGATATATAATATTGTGACTCACGATTATCAAATCTCAATAATGATACAAATCCTATGACCACACTATTTGGACATTGAGATATATGACTAATGACTTCCAAATCCCAAATCTTGAAATTTTGAAATGATGACTATATTGACTCTCTCGATTTATGACTTAGGGTTTAGCTCTCATTAGGACTAGGGTGGGACCTTCCCATTGATTTTGAGCTCGAAATAATGATATTGAAAGTATGATGTTGTCTCAAAATGTTGAAATATGAAATCTCAAATCATGGATGTATAACCCCACCTAGGCCAACATAGAAGCTAAGACCCTGAGTTTTTGGGATTGAAAGTCACCTTGTACACTTGATTCAAGGACTCTATTTGATTGACCTAAAATATGATCTCTCTAAATTTGTGATCAATAGGATGCTTTCCATATTTGTGACTCATATAATGACTTTGTACAATATATGTGTTGATTTTGATACTCAATTGCTCAATGATGAAATAATGTTAGTACCAATTGATTATGATATGGAATATGGAATCTCGATTGTGATTTTTTGGGACTAATTGAAGTGATTACATAGTTGAGGATGTTCTAATAATTGATGATATTATCTGGATTTGGGTAATTCTAATTTTGAGGATATTTTTGAATTTTGGGGACAAAATTCCTTTTTAAGGAGGGAAGGATGTGACAAAGTGGATTTTAGCAAAATAATGAGATAATTACTCTTTTGACCTCATTATATCCATTAATGGTCCTAAATTAATTTTCTTAGCTCCTAAATCAATGTTGAGACTCAAATTCGAAATATAGTGATCAATTAGGACTTTATACACATTATAAAACCAAACATTATTTCAAGCATCACTTTGTACAAAGAAATACAATTGACACATAAAACTTCACAATTTTGTTATCAAACTTTTTCTACATGTTCTCCACACATTTTTGAAGCTTTGGTCCAAATTTGAGGTCATTTAGACATTCCTATGATTTTCTATGAATTTTGGAAGTTATGCGCTCAAAATCCCCTTCTATTTGCCTTTTTATTGACAAATTACATGTCAGCGATCCGCTTGCAAAGGAAGGGGTGATTCTCAGCCCTTAGATCTGAGCCACACGGATCCAATCCAGATCAGATGGCTTCTGGCTTGTCTTCTACCTCCCGCAATCAGTGGGGAGGAGTAAATGGAGGTTGAAAATGGGATCTCCCGCCTGTGACCATGAATCAAAATTCCATGCGAGCCAAAATACTCCTATCACCATTTCAATCTCATAAAACCCTACTTTGAATACCCTTTTTGCCCTGGTCATCCGCCAAAACAAGACCCTCACCTCCCTCTCTCTTTTCGGTGGCCATGGTCGCTGCCCAAAATTGGTAGCCCTAAAACCTAGCCCTACCACTATAAAAGGACCCCCCAAGGTCCGCAGCAAGTGAACCTTGATCAAAACTCATCCTTGCATGCCATCTTGGCCTCAAACACCCTGCTTTTGATCGCCGAACACCTGTTTCTCCAAGAAGTGCGGCACCACCACACAACTTAGATCAGGTGCCCCTCATCCACACGTCCTCTCCCAGTTTCGAGACCTCCATCCCCTTCGTGAGGTCTCAACAAGTTGGAACGGCACCGTCGTTGCCTTCCCTATCTATCCCTCCTCCTAATTCCTTGCCCCACCAGCAAGTCCCTCTGCCGCTTTCTGTGGCTCATGTGGAGGTTTTCGTGAAGGGAAAGTGATCAAGAATCAAAGGACCAAGGGCGGTCTGACCCGGTCCAACCAAGTCAAAGGCCCCGCTGAACCACCATACAATCGGACAAACCATGATTGAACCGGCCGATCAAAGGCCTGAACCATCAGGCGAGCCACCCCACCTGCATGGCTCCATCTCGGCCAGTCCCGGTGCATCCTACGGCAACCCTTTTTCACAATAAGGTATTTTTGTGCTCCTCTCTACTCTGAAAATCAGTAAAATGGTCATATCTTGCTTAAATCATAATAATTGCATCTTAGCTCCAAATAATTCGTATAAGTAGTCCATTTTTATTAGAAAAATCCAATGGAGTATTTAAAAATACTTTTGAGACCATATTATGAATTTTTCTCACTGATATCTCTAGATCTTTGATCCTTTTCATATTTAAATTGTCAAATGACTCATAATCATGATTAATCTTTGGAAACCTTAGATTTGGACTCTAATGATTATCTTGTAACCTATATCTTGTTTTTTTTACTCATCTACTCTTGGAAAATGAATCATTAGTAATCTAGATCTATTTACTTGATTTAATCTTGATTATAATGAATATGAGTAATCTTGATCTTGCAAACCCTTGGTATATTTTTACCCATCAATCTAATCTTGAATACAAATGATGTTAATTATCATGATGAGGATTTAGAAATTTGATTATGACATGTATAATAATCATAAATTAGGGTTGATACATATGATCCTAGAAAACCTAAGTCATTCACACTTGAAAATACATGACACCGGAAGAAATATTGGACATATTGAAATATGGTTTGATTATAAGTGAATGACCCAGCTGTAAGGTTGTCATAGGAAAAGTGTAACCCTAATCTTGAATATTGAAACATGACTTTCAGAATATCATGATCTTAACCCTTGATCCTATCTTGATGATTTAGGATCTGACTCAAAGGGTCTACCTATTTGTTGTTTATATTCGAAATCCTCAGTGAAAGGTACACTATTATATAAGTCCTCATTGATTGTATTGAAGATACTTTTATGTATCTCTTGATTGTATACTTGGTTATTTATTTGGATGAGCTATTGTTCCCTATGATTAGTCTTCTATTTTTCTATACCATATTTTGAAAAACATGAAAACATAAATTGCATTCCCATTATGACTGCCCATATATTAATAATGATGATGATACTGATAATGTTGATAATGTGATATTGAGTACAACAACCCCCTCATTTGAAGGTGGGACTTGTACATTGGCCTCCTATGTTCCTATGGTGAGAAGGAGCCCAGTGACTTACCCCATCACGTTGGAGTGATAAAGTCACACTAAAATATATAAGCATGCTTCTCAAATTACAGCATAATGGGAACTCGTAATAAAAATTGAATTGTTGAATAACAACCTTTTTGTCGAATGATATTGAATGTTTGGAAATCATTTGTTATACTTTGAAATATAAGTCCAGCCAAGTATACTTATTTTCTTATAAACTGTTTTGCTTGATTTTGATAGCGTACCGTGCAATTGCATGATTGTGTCTTGATTTTCTTGATAATAGGCATTACAAATGGAATATTGAATAAGATCGCTTCCGCACTCATACATTTTGATGACAAAGATAAATCATGTATATATCTCTATATTGGGTTAGTTTGTTCTTTAATTATCCAGTTTTTGAGTTATTTATTCCTTATTATATATGCCAGCATGTTAGATCCTATCGGGCCACTCAGGGACGGGCGCTTCAATCCCTTTACCACTGTTTCGGCAGTGAGATCGGGATTGGGGTAAGAACGGTTCCGTGACAATGCATTTCTCAATCTCGCTAATCAAGTGTCCTAGGATATCATACTCCTATAGGAGGGACAAATCCCATCTACATCAATCAAAGTCACCCCCATGTGTCACAGTGCACTCGATCATCACCTTAATGGTAACCTTTATTCAGGTTCACAATGGATGATCTCAAAGTATACCAAACGACATGTGATGAGTGTAGTGACTTAGGGAATAAGAATCACAATCACCACCAACACTATAAGAGATGATTCTAACTACCAATTATGGTCTCTACATATTACTCTTATGGTGGGTCTATCTGATACACTGTTCTCTAACAAGTATCTATGTGCTTGGTTTGGTATCACATATCATGAATGGTGAGATTCTATCATCAACCAATAGACATTGTAGTCTTATGTGTTATTACTGTCTATAAACATATGACTAGGGACATCACAAGAATGTATATATGCTTAACATCTGTATGAGAAAATTGTTCAAGTCACACTCTTATAGACATATGTCATTGAGAAATATCATTCTCTAGACATTTATTATGTTGCTTCATCATCTCATAACTGAGTAAAACAGAATAAATTAGAAGCTTGTCTTTATTATTTATCAAATCATTTACAAGTTATGCCATTACAATCATCATATGTTTGGATCTTTGGGCATACATAACAACAATTACCACTTGGGCCAAGATGGCCGAAAGGGGTGTTGACCAGTACACATGGAATCTAGACCAAGTCCCACCAAGGAAGACCTACAGACACTACAAAAAGACGTAAGAAAGTTTATCCAAGTTTTTTCATAATTGAGGGGTTTTCCTGCCCATTCAAAATTCAAGCCCATAGATAAACATGCCATGGAGATGGTTATCAGATAAAAAACTTTCCGTCATAGGTTTGTTAACCCTATAAAGATGCAATAGTGTCCTATAACTAATCTAAGCAAGGGTTTGGATTGAGAATTCCATTAAAATAGGGGACTATCTAAACACACGCCTCACCTTTCATTCTTATTCCAAAAACACCACATGAAGTCTAATATATAAGTGGATGAAGACCATAGAAGTAGACTCAATGGTGGGAGTAGTACTTATTTCATCTAGCAATAACATGTGACAACAATGGGTTGTGCAAATATCTCTAGTTCAATCTCTATCAATGCAAGCTTCCACTTTCGCAATGCTGCAACAGAAGCAAGATCAAACAACACCATGCAACTATTTGCCTCAATACACACTATGACAATATGTGTGGCTTCCAAGAAACTTCTATGGGATCCCACCATCACCGTTTCAACCACTTGTGTAACAAATAATGATGAGCAATCCTACCACAAAAAATAACTCACCACCTCAAGAAGAACCAACAAGCTGGGATCATAAAAGCTCTCACATAAAAAAGAAGATTCATTCCACTTGGAGCTTCCCTTAGCTCCATCCTTCTATATATCAAACATCTATTGAAGTTTCCCGCCATAAGAGAACAATAAATCCATAGATAAATTATTATAACCCCAATGTCTTATATGACTTCCACCGAGTCAAGGGGTAAAAGAATCATGCCTTGCAAGAGTATATTGAAGCTAGAAAAGTCAACATAGTCGCACTAGAGGAGATTTTACAGTATAGCCATCATATCATCATTAGAAAATCCGACTCAATGGTATATCCTTTATTTGGATCAAGCCATCAAGAATTGGTCCAAAAGTATGTGGATTGTTGCCTCTATCCAAGAGAGGAATATGGTGATTCCGTAAGCATTGAAAATCCTATTAGCATACCACTAACTCTCCAGGGGAAAAAAGGGGAAATGATGTGAGTTCCTAAAATGCTCGTCTGGACAAAAGCTCGACAAAATTTAGTTTCACCCCCATAGTGGTGGTGTAATTTAAAGTGCCCTAGCCAGAATTGGATCTAGGGATAGTCCCAGATACCATACTTATAGATACCCATTCATCCCTCGACAAGGGAAAAGAGAAGGTAACAACACATGTAGGAGTCCTTATCAACACACCATAAGAGGAGTAGAGTCTCCATTCTTGAAACCAATATGAAGCAAGTGTTTCCTAATCCTAAGCATTGCAGGGAAATTAATATTAAAGGCTTGGATAAAATTCAATTTATAAAAGAACTTGAAGGGGAAGTATCTCTGGATGAAGTGATGCAAAGCTCCCTCATTCATCGTGAAGGAGTTATGAAGACATGTGATGGGGTTTATGTCTCTAAGGACATAAGACCAAAAGTTCTTGTTGCCACCACTAGGTAACAAACCTCCCCACATTAGATCTTCTTTTTTGAAGATGAGATATCGGTGATACAGAGTCATAACAAGCCCTTACCAATCATTGCTAGTTACAAGAGGATCGAGATTCAATCTTGTTTCATTGACAAAGGAGCATGCCTCAACTTGTTCCCCACAAGACACTTATCCATCTAGGAAGGGATCCATCTGACTTGCAATCAACAACAAAGAAAGAAATATCCTTTAAAGGAGTAATTAACCACACCCTAGGGGAGATGACCCTTGAGCTAAAAATCATACCATAGACTTTCATAGTCTTATTTGTGCTCATGAAATTAAGCCCCTATTAAACCTCCTCTTGGGAAGGATGTGGATTCATCACACTAGGGTGGTTGCCTCACTGCTACATCAAAAGTTGAAGAATCATATGGGACATGCAATCATCACAGTCCAGGATGATAGCCTCGACACTACATCCTACATCAAGGAAGGTGATTTCTAGTTTTTCTTTGGATGTTGCATATTGACTACATAGGCTACATGCCACCGTGAAGAATATGGTTTGGCCATCTCCCATACAACCCCACATTTGGTTTCTCTATTTTTGAAAGAGATATACATATGTTCTGATCAAGGTCTGGGAGATAAATGCCAAGAAGACACAAACATCAGCTAGATTCCTCCAAGACAAAAGAGGTTGGGCATAGGATTATATGACTCATCCTGTTCATGACCTTAGATCACCCGATGGATACTACATTGGAAGCCTACAACATCATGGACCATAACAAGAACTTGACTAGGATAGCTACCTCAACTGTGTACCACTAACTTGAGATATGAATAGAGAAGCTAGACACATTTGGCTAGATAAAGAGTGTAGACTCAAGGTACTATACAGATGGGACCTCAACCTCAAGCATAATGGTTTGCATCCATACTTACCATGCACCATAGATGTAATCAAAGAAGATGTCAATGTCGTCAAGTCTATCGTCCTTGTGAAAATATCCTACCTCATGCAAGATGTCTACGATGACAACTAGGACAACTACCCAGGGATTTTCACCAATATAGGGGAGATTGTCCTCATTAGTGGAGATAGATAGGGCATCCAGACTACGTACAACAAATAACAGTTTGAAGACAAGATCATCCCTCAAAACGAGATGGAAATCTAGCTCATGCCTACCCAAGCAGTCGACCACTCATTCTCGGAACACCCTAATGTAGGAGAAAGCAATGAACATTACCCCAATGATCATGTTGGCAAGGTAGGGAAGGTAATGTTAGTAGGTTTGATCACATATCTTCCTATGAAAGTGGTTAAGGTGCAAGCTGTAGAAGAAGAGACACATGAGTACGAGTTCCCAGATAAAGACATAGGGATGAAAAGTCATCCTGGAATGGTTACTATTCCAGATCTTGATCTATTGAAGATCTTCTTCGATGGGACAATTAGTCACAAAGAAGTTGATATAGGAGTAGTCCTTCAAAACCCTCTATGAGAAAATTTTTGAGTAGATGCAAGAGATTGGAGTTCAACACCACTAACAATGTGACTGAGTACGACGACAAGGGGCACACCACCTATAGGTTTATGGAAACTCTATCTTTGTAATATCTCAAATCCACAACAATTGAAGGAAGCTTCATTAGATCTTGGTTTTGTACTAAGAATACATGTGCTCTCTGGACTGAGATTTTGATAATGTCTCCTTTAACTTTATTAGAAGAGAGAACAATGCTTTTGTTGATGCTTTGGCCACCCTCTCTTCCTAGATTGACATCCAAGGGACCAAACCTTCTCTCTCAAAGCACACAAATTCCCTCAACATGCCTATTGCATGGTCATAAACAAGGAAACCAATGACGAAGATAAGTTTTGGTTCCACAATATCAAAGCATATCGGGAAAGGCAAGCCATCCCTAAAGGCCTCTCTCAAAGAGGAAAACATGCTCTCAAATGACAGGTCATGTAGTATGTCCTAGGAGTATAGCACCTATATCATAGATCTTACAATCATACTCTACTTAGATGCATTGAGAAGATATAAATAGAAACCCTAATGAAGGAAGATCACGGAGGATTATGTGATATACATATGAACAAAGTCATGTTAAAAAAAGATACAACATTTTGGACACTAGTGGAACACCCTTAAAACATAATGCTACCAATATGTTAAAAAAATTTGAATCTACTCGATCCATGATGACTACATTCATGCACTTGCTAATCAGATATACAACATGTCCATGCCTCTCCCATTCTCAGCCTTGGGGATCAATATGATATGGAAGATCAATCCTAAATCTTTAAATGGAATTGAAATGCTCCATGCTTGTCATGATACACTATTTGAAAAAGCAAGTGGAATCCATGTCTATCATCAACACTTCAATTCAGTATGTAACCAAGTTCCTCTGGAACAACAACATAAGCCAGTATGAGATACCGCATGAGATCGTATCCAACAATAGTATGAAATTCATAGCTAAAATCATCAAAGAGTATTTGATCTCTTTGAGGATTAAACATAACTGAACATCATCCTTATGCCCTATATGAATAGATTCATGGACACTACCAAAAAGAGCTTCATAACAATTCTAACAAAGATAATCAACCTATGTGCCAACTGGCATGAACATCTTACAATGGCACTCTAGGCTTATTGGACTTCTACTAAAACCTAAACATGAGCTATGCTTTATTCATTGGTATATGGGATGGAGGCAGTCTTGCCCATTGTAGTCCATGCCCCTTCTCTCTACATACTACAAGAAGTAGATATTCTTGATGTAGAGTGGCTACAAGATTAAATATACTGCCTCAATACACTCAAAGAATGACATACAAGCGCTCTCCATCATACCCAATGTTATAAAAAATGGACAACTCATACATTCAATAACAAAGTCTGACCCTATAGTTTTTAGAAGTGCAGCATGACATCATGCCTCATCCACAATGATGAATCCAGGGGCAAGTTCGACCCAAAATGGGAAGGTCCCTACATCATCCAAGACATCTACGATTGGGGAAGCCTACACCTGAAGGTTGTGGAGTGTCACTACTATTGTTAAGAAAGCTTCAATGATTGCAAGACTCTGGCAAAGAGCCATGTAAGGAAGTCAAAAATTCATGCTCCACAATGTTGCACTTAAAATTTACTTTAGTACCTAGACGCATCCCCTCATGCACCCTAAAGCCGAATGGTCAAAGTAGAACCTAGGGTCATGGACGCATCTGTTATCCTCAGGTCCTAATCGTTTATCAACCTAGATTAACTCCATAAAATAGACCAACCTTAATAAAATATCTCAAAATGTTCATGGTTGTTGTAGAATAAAGGCGAAACCCCTGATCTCTATAATAAGAGGGTTGCCGAAACTATCAGTCCCTAGAGATGAGTTTGAAAATGACTCTTGACTCATATATCCTGGTAGATTCCACATAATACTAACATTAGTTGGGTTTGAACTAAAGGGGGGAATGACTGGAGGGTTGAAACAAAAGTTGAAATTCTTGGCGGCTATACATACCTCATCTCTCAAGAAAAGTAAAGACCAACTCCATGTATACTAACTTGGGAGAGATGATATAGGAAACCTTCTCTAGGAAACCCCCATTCATTACTTAAAGAATCATAAGCTCCCATATTAAGGCCCTCAACATCGATGTTTTACTCAAAAGCTTCAAATTGAACAGACCCACAATAGGTGAACATCTCACAATAAAATCATAATGTAGCCCTTCAACTAGGTAGACACATGCTTATGGTGGATTGCTACACTAAACGTGCGTGTGGAGTGAAGTCCACTAGGATGTCTATAACACCTGGGACCTTGTCTCAATAAGGTAGGAAAATTCCATTGATACACCCGTTACATGGCACGCCTGTAGAACTTAGCATGACACCTAGGTCCAACAAATCCTCAATCCATCTCCTCTCCTATAATGAAGGTCCTCCTCGTGGAAGAATGGGATACAAATTTTAGAAGGAGGAACCATCTATCATTGAGAGACCAAGGTGGGTGATGGATTAAAAGGCTTGGGGTCTCACTTTTTTGGCTTCACTAATGGAAGTGGATGAAAAAGAGGTAACCCTGATAGATGTTGTTAAAATACTCAAACTCATAACCATCCTTGACACGTAGAATGCACATGTTGGAAGTCTAGATTGATTCTAATTTCCTAATTTTTCAAAAAGAGAGTCATAGTGATATGCACCATGAAATCTCTAAGGACCTAGGTCTATATGTATAATTGAAAGATTGTGGAGGGAGTACATATAACAAATGCCTCATGCCATGAAGTAGAAAAACCTTTATTTCAAAATAAATATCTAAAAATTGTTATCATCCTTTGCCAACAAATAATAGAACAACATAAGATAAGAAAACAATCAAAGTATAAAATTCATGCCCATTCTCCTAAAGGATCACATGTTAGTACCACTGAAGGCAACAATACAATCCACTAAAAGTAAACAAGAGAAAAATCTCTACCAAAAGGGGAAATACTATAGGTCATCTTCATACAGTTCAAACACATCTTTGCAACCACCTCTTGATATTTTGAAGAGTCGGTCTTCAAGTTCATGAAGAAATACAGAAGCATATCAATCTGGTATGTGATTGGCAAAGTTTAAACTTCCTCAGTATTGAGACATGGTAGTATGCAACACAATGATCCAAACCTGACAAAATGACCAACCAATGAAATACATGAAAGGCGACTCCACAGTCCGCATTGTCAAGACAAAACTCCACTCATCCTTAATATACATCATTTAAATTCAGACCAACAAGCCACTAAGCCAGATTGTTGTGCTCCAATAAAGGATCACCAATTTGGATGTGCTTCAACAAGTACTCATTTGCAATGAAATAGCACGGATTAGAGGATTCCAAAAATGTAGAAGGGTCAATGGACATCCCTAGATAAATCTACACAACAATGAAGGGTCCACTCATCTTCCCAGTCAACTTTGCTTCATCCAAGCACTCATACAGTATAGCAAATTTTGAAAGGAAAATGGGTTTTTCCTCTAGATCGCAGACCTAACTCTAGAGATAACACTCTTCACTAGATAATAATTACCCCAAATAACAACTCTGCCATGATAACCAAATTATATGCTCACAAATGGGGAATACCAGCGGTATCAATATTATGATGTGTCCTAATCTTGAAAAAATCCTATAGGGAGGCCATCTCAATGTAATTGTGACACCTCATCACGCTAAATGAGATTACTCAAAACACAAAACACGATCAACTACTAATTTATCACATACTCAAGAAAGTGGAATAATTAAAACCGATTCCAACAATGTAAATACACTCTAGAACATTTACAAAAGGTCCATCATTCCATTCTCATATATTGTTACAAGTATTTACATATGGGTCCAAAGGCCTCAGTCACATCCTGCATACAAAAGATATTTCACATGTACATTCCATATATTTACAAACATTGGCATACTACCAAAATTTCATGTCGATACAAGTATATCATCTAGAAAACACATACCATACCCAGACCTGAGAGTATAGGGACAACACTAGGAATCTACTACTAAAATCTACAATTAACCAACCTTCTGAATCTATTGATCACCAGGTTGGTTCTCTTCCACAGTGCGACCTTGACCTCGTTGCCCGCAACCACCTAAAAAAATGGAGTGACCCATGGGTGAGACCCAGTCCCAGCGAGAGATATAACTCTCTCCAACATATATTGATTATAACATATTGATTAACAATAAATACATTGAGTAGTTAGGGTATTGAATAAGCAATATGAATAGATGGAAAGGTTTAATCATACTAAGCAGTTAAGCAAATAAGTTATAACATCAAGTACAATTGCACAATTTTGATAAGTCTGCATCATTTAAGAACTATGTAGTGTAAAGACAAGATAATGGTTAATCAACCAATGTGATACATATTAAACCCTAGCAATTATACTACACGGCTGATATCACTTCTTTTATTACATTTCCCTGAGGGATTTGAGAAATACCACTCAAATCCCAACTGACCACTACTAAGTCAAAATTAGTGACATACAAGATCTAGGAAGAGTCGGACTCCTAAGATCTTCTCCACCCCTAGTCAGTACGGGTCTGCCACAGCGACACAAGGTCAAGATGCTAACAGCCTAGTCCGTCCTTAGTATAGGTCACAACACTAGTGAAAGGAGGTGGGTACACAAACCCTACCATCTGAGGTACAACCAAAGTTGTCCTCCAATCTCATCATATATATATATATATATATATATATATATATATATATATATATATATATATATAATCACTGAGACACGACCGCAACTGTTCTCAAACTGAGGGCTAGGTATGACCACTATCATCCTCCCTAACACTTGAATTGAGGATGACAATCACCTCGCATACTCATCAGTATGCGCTCCGAGTATCCCTTAGGAATAGTCGTTTCACTATTTGGCAAATTCTGACACTCAGATAGATCTATGGCACATGGCACTACATGATTAGTGTTTCACTTAATTAGTTATGCCAATTGGGTGAATTAAGGCTAAATCATACAAATGGACATTCAAACCCTAATTCTTTTCTAACAAGAGTATATGTATAACAACTTCAAAAGATATAAAAAAATTGTGATATAAATATTAATCACATTACCACATGCTATCATTCATTGCAAATTAATGGACCACACTTATCATCATATTTTTACAAGATACCAACATCTTATCACAAGTTCCAGGGTTTTAACCCTTATTGGAACATGAAGAGGATTTTACCTCAATCATGGCTTCAAACATGCCCAAAGGTCATTAAGACCATCACATTATTCATAGTAAGGTTATCATCGTCATTCCATGCCTTAAACAAGGCTCAAAAGATCATTAGCACATATGCGTCCATAGATACTAACATGGCAAGGCACTATGATATTCAAATAGTACTACAATGTGGTTTCAACACAAGAAAAGTGTAATTCATGATCACATTAATCATCCAAGAGGTTTGATTATAACCAATCAACATCATATAATTACATTAAGGTTAGGTATAACAAGATAGATCACATGGGAGTTACGCATCCACTTATTATAGTGATTTATCAAATATAACTATGTAATGGAAAAGGTAAGACTACAAATTAATGGTATTGAACCATCGAATTATCATCACTAGGACCCACATATAATACCATGTGATTTATTCTAATACATTGGATGTTAAAGCATCCAATATTATTCATTAGACCATGTTCACTGTTCAAGGTTATCAATTGAAGTATAGGTCTAACCATTAGATCAATTGAACCAATAAACCATTGGTTCAAGGTTTAGTCAAATCTACAATTACATTCTTAACTAATCATACATGGTGACGACCTGATCCACTATTAATTGTGTTCATTAGATCACCATTGGTTTTTAGATCAATAATACATTCAGTTAACACCATCAAATATTAAGCTATGGCATTATCAATTGATAACATCATTAGAATACTTAGTGGGTGATAATTAAACGTCTAATTGAGTCAAAACCTGACCTAAGGGGGTGACCATAGGTTGTCACCATAAATTTGACACCCTTGATCACGAACATCAGTTTCCAAAATAGCAACACCATTGGCTATTGAATGGTATGACCATCGGTGGTGTGATAGGGAAGAAAATAGCTTGACAACCCTAATTTGAACCATCAATTGTTTTGTGCTTAGCACCATAGGTTGTTGCTATCAACCAGTCCCAAATCATGTTACACCTTAGAAAGGTCATAGACATGTTTACAAGTTCATATAGAACTGGAATAAAATAGGGAACACCACAAAAATTCGTAATTCTAAACAAGCATGGTTTCTCTATGCTAAATTCAACACATTAAGGCATAAACATGAACTAACAAGCTTCTAGTAAGCAATATAAATGAAGAATGTTATATAACTCGCCTCTATAGAGTATGTCAGATCCCAAACAGAAAGAATCTCAAGCAAATAGGGCAAGAAAAACTTGGATTCAGATATGAACTTGGCCAAATAAGCACTTTTCTCCACAAGGAAGCAAAACCCTAGAGCTAGATGGAGCTCTAGGAGACCTTCTTCTCCAAAAAAGGGGTTGTATTCTACTTAGAGAACTTGATTCCACAGTAAAATAGAGTGGATTCGTTGCTCCAGGTTAGAGGAAAGAGAAAGCAAGCATAGTTTCGTACTTGGGCAAGGAAGGGGTAAATATAGCCAATGGATAAGGATAGAAGCAAACATGAGGTGTAAAAGTAGCTTTCCCATGTGTCTGTGGCCTTAAATTATTATAAATATACAAGCAAACACACAAGAGGCTCTACCACCGCCCTATTTACCTTCTTATATTTCCTTTGTCGAAATTGCCAGCCAATCACATAATTCATTAGTTGATAGCTACTAAAAGTAGCTCATCCATGAAGGGGTAAATCCCAAAAGACCCTTGATGAAAACACCTTCAAACCATGGATCAAATAGGATCACCATGACTTAAAAATCTCAAGAATGATAATATAACATCTAAGGAACATAATGTATGTGAAAAATTTCAAAGAAAACCCCTAAATTTGGTAAATTGTAGAGAAGTCCAAAATGTACAGAAAATTGCATAACTTGCTCAAACAGTGTCCAAATTGGACAAAATTTGAAACTTAAGATTGTATTATGATTTAAAAAAATATCAAAAGGATAGATTAGTGTTATAAGCATTCAATTATTGTAATTAATCTCATTCAATACATTAAGTAAGTTCAGGGGCCTTACAGTAGTGGCCATATTTAGTCAACCATAAAGCATCTTGGGACTTCTTCACACTCAAGAGACTTGCCAGCTCAACAACCTAACTCAACTTTCTCGGAAAAATGGGCCAGTGAGAATGAAGTGGAAGCCAGATAATCTTGGACATAACTTCCAGAGTAGGAGTCAAAATGACATCCCCAAAGCTGAGGGAGTGACTGAAAGAATCCTAGAATAAAACATAAGCCATATGATGAAAATGTGAGGAACATTGAAGATTGCAAATTCTACTTCTTCCGTATGAGAGAGATATGTAATAAAATAATACACAATGGACATATTTCAGGGAGGATTCCTTAAGAGAAGAATATTACTCACCCTTCAATCTCCCATGGATTTGAAAATCAAAAGATGCAAAAAAGACATAGCCATGATGTCTTATTATAGGCTTCAATGGGACAAACTTGTCTCCTTGAAACTGGGGTACTATTTGACCTTTTCCTAGTGGAGTAGATCACTTTGCTACAATAACCAACATCAGCATTCAATACAGATATGTTTGCTGAAGATCTGGGACTCCTTGTCCCACTATCTCATGAATTGGAGTTATTTTTCACCTCAACTAGGCATGCAAATCGATGCAATCCACATGGTGTACCAAATTGTTTTGAAGATTAATTTGCTAAAATCTAATTCCAAAGTGAAGATCATAGAGCCTCACAGTATGATTTGACTGAAACTCATACTTTTCTTTTAAAATTTAAGATTATTTACAAATACAAACATTGATATTCATGTTTTAAATTTCAAAATAGAAAATACAACATAAATAAGAAGTGTTAAATAAATATGCTACTTCATTATCTTCTTCATCTATCTAGACAAACCTATGGCCAAAGGTAGATGATCAGTGAAAGAAGACCCAAAGGACCTATTCTCCCCCACTCGCATATGAACGGATATCACTGATGGACAACTTTTATCTTGAAGAAAAACTATTGGAAGGCACCTCCACAACTAGATCAAAATCTCTACAACAAGAGGAACCTACACCAATGCTTGTCGATGATGGATCTATGGCCTAATTGGGACCTCTGTGTGGAAGTTAACCATGCTTGTGTTCTCCTCAAAGTGCTGACTATACCATGGTTGTATACTTGAACTAAAGAGTCCTCCCCCACACTAGTGTCCACATCATCCTACTAAAAGGACCAAGTTCAAGCAAAGTCATGGGGAAAATGGCACGAACCTCCAACGCCAAAGTCATAATGCACCCTCAGCCTCTGAAAATCAACAAAGCCATGAGGGGTAACCAATGTAGAAATAGAAACCTCAGGAGAAGAAGCTACCTCAAGAGGATGCAGATAACAGAACACATATCCATAATCATCTTGCTCCTCAATAGAGTCAAGATCAATTACATAGAGAAGACTCACATTAGGATTAGATGAAGATAAATTAGAATGTGAACACTTACCTCTAAAGGACATCACAGACGATTGTATGACTCTTTGGATAGCAATATAATATGACCATGCACATTATAACACTATTGGTGCTTTGTGTGTGTCACTTGACCTCACCTCATCTCCTAAGCATCCTAACAAATATGAAGACCAGGATGAACCAATCCAAGAATAGGATTGATGGGGATGTGATAGACACCATCCCACCAACGAGAAGCATGCTTTATGTACAAGAAACTTGTAACGCCTAGGCCCACTGCCCAAGACTCTAGTAGAGTTTTAGGAATGACAACTGGCCCCATAGACCACCACTAGCCTTAACTACACGCTTTGTCCTCACTCATGCACAAGCTGGGGTCAACTTCCCGACTGGTCACCCATCCTAGTACTACTCCAAGCTGAGCACGCTTAACTATGGAGTTCTTTAGTGATGGGTTCCCAGAAAAGGAGGTGCACCTTGGTGATATGGGTAGTCCAATCATTCCTTTTAAGATCATGTTATCCGAGGCCTCAAATCCTAGGATGTTACAATCTCCCCCACTTAGACTCTTGACGTCCTCGTCACGGATCAACTATAAGGCCACATAATCTCTTCCCCATTTCAATGTAGACCCACAATGGCCCATGGACACCCAGCTCTCGATCACGGAATACCAGTGCAAGGGTGGCTACGTCAACCATGGACAACCCTTTCCTACATGCCTAGACCGCACGGCTCAAGACTGGCATGCCATGCCCATGTGGGCCCCACCTACTAGAGAGGAATTGGCTCTGATACCATTTGTAACGCCTGGGTCCACTGCCCAAGACTCTAGTAGAGTTTCAGGAATGGCGACTAGCCCCATAGACCACCACTAGCCTTAACTACGTGCTTTGTCCTCACTCACGCGCAATCCGGGGTCAACTTCCCGACTGGTCACCCATCCTAGTACTACTCCAAGCTGAGCACGCTTAACTATGGAGTTCTTTAGTGATGGGTTCCCAGAAAAGGAGGTGCACCTTGGTGATATGGGTAGTCCAATCATTCATTTTAAGATCATGTTATCCGAGGCCTCAAATCCTAGGATGTTACAATCTCCCCCACTTAGACTCTTGACGTCCTCGTCAAGGCTCAACTATAAGGCCACATAATCTCTTCCCCATTTCAGTGCAGACCCACAATGACCCATGGACACCCAACTCTCGATCACGGAATACCAGCGCAAGGGTGGCTACGTCAACCATGGACAACCCTTTCCTACATGCCTAGACCGCACGACTCAAGACTGGCATGTCATGCCCATGTGGGCCCCACCTACTAGAGGGGAATTGGCTCTGATACCATTTGTAACACCTGGGTCCACTGCCCAAGACTCTAGTAGAGTTTCAGGAATGGCGACTGGCCCCATAGACCACCACTAGCCTTAACAGCGTGCTTTGTCCTCACTCACGCGCAAGCTGGGGTCAACTTCCTGACTGGTCACCCATCCTAGTACTACTCCAAGTTGAGCACGCTTAACTATGGAGTTCTTTAGTGATGGGTTCCCGGAAAAGGAGGTGCACCTTGGTGATATGGGTAGTTCAATTATTCCTTTTAAGATCATGTTATATGAGGCCTCAAATCCTAGGATGTTACAAAACTCCCAGAGGGTGACTCAAACTAGATCTGACAAGCATCCTGATACAACAACTCAAAGTAGGCTATATATGACATAATCATTTGACCACATTGAAACTTGGAGAAGATCTTGAATCTAACCTGGGAAATAACAACAAAAATAAGAAGTTAGTTGCAATACATGCATACAAGAACGTACTTTAACTACTTACTACAAATACCTCATATAAGGTCATCATTTTCAGTTTGCCTTTCCACTACCTATCTTGCACCATGATGCTACACCCCTCAGTGATGATAGGTGCGGGAGAAGCATACATATAATCCTCTTTATTGCTCAGAGAAACATATCTATGGATATAGATGTGCTCATAACCCCACAACTACATAAATTTGAAGACAAAAAAGAGTACAATAGGAAAAGACATACCACAATCGGGCCTACAAAGTTGGGACAACTCCTTATAGTGCAGAATATATCCTTCACAGAAAAGCCCCCCAAAAGTCACCCCCTCAGGCTCACCAATAGGTGGGCATACACACCTCCTCCCCAATCAAAGGAAGGAACTACATCTGAGTCAAGAAAGAAGGAGAACCTTCCAACTTCTCCCTTATTCCACCATTGTTACCAAAATAGAAATGTATGATCATTATGAAGAGAAACACCCTGACTACTCAGCACAACATACAATGGATCACTGGAACCCCCACCTCTCACACATATGAAAGAAGGTGGGTCAAAGCTAAGTGAACATGACTTCATATCTAGAATCCATGCCAATGTCATTAGGGTGAACCCCTAATATCCCATCAAGGCAATGTCACCCCCACTCATGTCTATCTAGCAAATGAAGAATAGGAATCCTGCCTAAAACCTAGTCTAGTGATCCCAATAAACTCACTAGGGGTTATGGTTAGCTTTCCAAAAGTGAAGTGGAAAGTACTAGTCTCATGTAATAAGTGCTCAATCAGCTGAATAACATAGTGCATATCAACTATCCCACATCGAAAAATGCTACCAAAGCATTTCCCCTTAAGAGGTTCTAATTCATCATAAACTAAGACAACATACAACATTCACATCTTTTTCCAACATGTCCACATATATACATTCAATAATCCAAGATCCTAAAGAAGACAGACTGAGAGACAAAGTGAAGAATCTTTCCATAGTTGGAAATCCTTACTCAATATTTGGCAAACACAAAGAAAAAAAAAAGAGCAAAGTTTCCAAGTTATACATCATCTCCCGCTCAACAACCTATTCATCCACAACCTACTGATATGAGCTACAAACCTCTCATCTAGGAGAATTTCTCCCATGATCTTGTTCACATCACTATGACACCTTCCCACAACAAGCACATATCATAAGTTTCATATTTAGATATAAAATCATCATATAAAGTAGAGATACATACCATGGATATGCCTTGGTCCTGGAATCATCACCCACATATTGGTCATCTACAATGGGGTCCTTCACACTAGTTACAAACCACCATCTAAAAATTTACAATGGTGACAACATAAGCTTTGTGTAATACTTCAAATTGGCAAAATATGATACTGAATGCTCAAGAAAACATAAAAATAGTGAAAACAAAAAATCACAATTTAGAATGAGTGTTCAGGTCCTCTTTGACATCCAAACACCGAAGAACATTAAGAAGGTTGAAATCTAGATATTTCCACTGAGGGCCAATTTGGATAAAATAAAGCTCACAAATAAAGGTTATGCCTAGTTAGAGATGAACAAAACCAAAAAAATTCTTGAAGATATCACGGGTAGAAAATCTAGAGATCCTTTGTCACATAAAGGCACTAACCAGAGAACCTCCTAGACACCACATAGAGTGTCGTCATGGAACGACTCAATCCACAAAGATCATAGACGATAGAATATGATGATCCACCATACTCTCTCTCCTCATCATTGATGTTGTTGATTCACCCAAGATGATCTACATCGTTGATGCCGCTGTGGGAGAATGGATGAAAAGGGAGGAATGTTTCCCCTCTCTCATTTCCCCTCTTTTTACAACTAAAATTAATACAAAAATGACAAACATGTCCCTGTAGTTTTTGTGCAATTTCTAGAAACCTTCCGAAAATCATAAAAAATTACTAAAAATCATAAAACACAAATAAAGTTTCGAATAAATATGAAGATTTCAAATCTTATCTCTAAAATAAAAAGTTCCTCTATTTTGAGGAAAGATGAGTCTTTTCTTAATTTTTTTGATAAACCTACACCATGAGCTAAAACTGGACCATTTCCCACTTATACATGTTTTTATATTGTCTTGGATCATGACCTAAAACTAAATCAAGCCTTCACACAATTCTTATAAAATTCCTTTTGGTCCTGGATCATGACCTAAAACTGAACCAAATTGTACCTAAATTCTAAAATCCTTCAACAAAACTAGTTCATGACCTAAAATTGAACTAATCATGCCGCAATTTATAAATCTCTGGACGATCTCAGATCATGACCTAAAAATGAACAAACTCTATTCTTGATTTTTAAATCTTTTCACACCGTACCAAAATGAGAGCCAAAAGCGTAAGTATAATTTCTTATCATAAATCTGGGGATATAGATGATAAGTTAGTGGAGGAACATGCCCAAAAGACCACCTTATCACTAGACGATCACCTACGAACCAATCTCTGAAAAAACACTAGAGGGGGGTGAATAGAGTTTTTAAATAATTTTAACAATTTATTGAACTCAAACAACCACAATTGAAAATTGGAAGAAGGAGACAGGTGTTTAGAGTGGTTCCAACTTTAGAAACTACTAAAGTTGTCAGTCCACTACCCGGTTGCTTACCCAACTGGGATTTTGAAAGTATTTATTTTATTACCTTCCCAAGGATTTATACAAAATACAATACTTTCCTTTACACCCTTTGAACAGCCTTCACTTGAAGTAGGTGCACCAACTTTGAGGTAGCCTTCTTGAAATAACTCCAAGCTCCCCCTTGAAGTAGCCTTCCTCTCTAGAAGTAACCTCCCGTTGCACCAGCCTTCTGAAGTAGCTCAAAGTCACCTTCTTCACCAAGAAGATCTTCACCCTCTCCAATCAGCAGCCTCCAACCTAGGAGTAGCAAGGAGAGTACAAACGGTAATAGAGAACAAGAAAGAAAAAGGAAATTACAACTTATCCTTTGTAGCCCAAGGCTTGATTTGCCTAGATCAAGCATATAGATCTCCTAACCAAGTGTGTGGACTTGTGATTGCAGTGGGTAGGAGATACTAGCCTATGGGACATGAATTATGAGCTAAGGAAGGAAGTAGCCAATGTTCACAAAGCTCAATTTTCTCACAAACAGATTGCTCAAAGTATGCTCAAAGAATTCTCAAGTGTAACAAGTGAGTTTGAGTGTCCTATGGCTTGTACTATTTATAGGAATGGCTTAAGGATGCTTAAGGACGTTCTAGACAACTTCTAGGGGTTTCTAAGTGCTTAACTAGCTGTTAGGTACAAAGTTGTTGCTTTAACAATGGCTAATTAATTAATTCTGCAGTTGCTGTCAGAGACAATCTCGGTCGAGGAATGGTCGACTGAGACACCTACTCGGTCGAACTTTTGTCGACCGACAGGCACTCTGGAACAAGTGATTTGCAACGTCTTTCTCCAACTGCCAACTAACTTGTCTGTTGTGTCGAACGGCTACTTTGGATCTTTCTCGGTCGAGAAGATTGTCGACCGAGAGTGTCTCGGTCGAGGAGTTTGTCGACCGAGATTGATCCTGTTTCAATGTTGCAATTTAGGCACTAATTATATGTATGAGTGTGCAAATGTGATCCTATTTGAAGGGAATGACTTATCTAAATGTGGTGTTTAGCTAGGAAGAATCTAACACTTGATTTACATGCAATCTAAGTACTTGTACATTATATATTTGTACAAGTTTTTACAAAGCGATTACATTGCATGAAAACATAAACATATAAGCATATGGATTTCCCTAGTTGCTTTGTCATCCACCTTAATCCTGCACACTCAAGTAGCTCGTTAGATTAATAAGAATGAAATGTTTGTCATAATCAAAACAAAGGGATTTATAGATGTCCATTTAGCCAACAATCTCCCCCTTTTTGAAGATGACAAACATTTCCAAAAAGGAAATATAAACCATATGAGTTTCGTACCTTTAGATTACCTTTTGTAGCTTTTCCTCTTGGTTATAAAATGTGTGCTTATTGTTCCCCTTGAATTTTGGAACATGAAATCCAATTCACTAGGGAATATAGCAACTTTCAATGTAAAGCCAAGAGTTTATTTATGAAACTCATTGATTGAGTGTTTCTAAGTTTTAGTTTTATATTTATTTCTCCCCCTTTGTCATTTCAAAAAGATATCCATTTAGAAATAAAAACTCCCCCTTAATTAGATGTCCCATCAAATCTAATGAAAAAGATGTCCATTTAAAAGCCAAAATATCATGATGCAAATAAGAGTTTTTGTTTAAGTAGCACAAATATCAAAGAAAACATCTTCCAAAGGAGTGATAAGCAGTTGCTTCCTAATTTTGTTAAATTGATCTAGTGGAAGCGGTTTTGTAAAAATATCAGCCAATTGATCTTCCGTATCAACATGATGAAGAGAAACATGATTCTTGGAGATATGATCCCTTAAAAAGTGATGACGGATTTCAATATGTTTAGCTCGGCTATGTAAAATAGGATTGTGTGCTAAGTTTATGGCGCTCGTGTTGTCACAAAAAATAGGCGTAGATGAAAGAGTAAAACCATAATCGTTTAATACTTGTTGCATATAAAGCAATTGAGCACAACAAGACCCAGCTGCCATATATTCAGCTTCAGTTGTAGATAGGGCAACCGTATTTTGTTTCTTGCTAAACCAAGATACTAAAGCTCTCCCTAACAAGAAACAACCACCACTAGTACTCTTGCGATCAAGGCGACAACCAGCATAATCTGCATCAGTATAAGCTTTAAAATCCAAGGATTGTCCTTTTGGATACCATAAACCAAAACAAGTAGTGCCGGCTAGGTAACAAAGAATTCGTTTAACTGCTAGAAAATGAGAGTGCATAGGTTGTGATTGAAATCGAGCACAAAGACCAACGGGAAACATAATGTCCGGTCTAGAAGCAGTTAAGTAAAGCAAACTACCAATCATGGCTCTATATAAAGAATCATCAATAGGTTCCCCATTTTCATCCTTATCAATTTTAATAGAAGTAGCCATAGGAGTAGTAGCATGTTTGCATTGATCCATCCCAAAACGTTTTAAGAGTTCTTTAGTATATTTTTCTTGGCTTATGAATATTCCGGCAGGTGTTTGCTTAATTTGAAAACCAAGAAAGAAAGTTAGTTCACCCATGAGGCTCATTTCAAATTCTTTTTGCATAATGTCACTAAATTGTGTGCACAATGAATCATTAGAAGCTCCAAAAATAATGTCATCAACATATATTTGCACAACTAGGAAATCAGATGTATATGTTTTGAAAAATAAAGTAGAATCTGAATTTCCAATAGAAAAACCATTATCAAAAAGATATGTCTTGAGCCTTTCATACCAATTTCTAGGTGCTTGTTTTAAACCATAAAGTGCTTTCTTAAGTTTATAAACATAGTCACCTTTTTCCGGTATTTCAAAACCAGGTGGTTGGGCAACATATACTTCTTCTTGAATGATGCCATTTAGAAATGCACTTTTTACATCCATTTGGTAGAGTTTGATGTTTTTATGTGCAACAATAGCTAGTAACATTCTAATAGCTTCAAGTCTAGCTACCAGTGCATACGTTTCATCAAAATCTATTCCTTCTTGTTGATTATATCCTTGTGCTACTAACCGAGCTTTATTCCTTATTACTTCTCCTGCCTCATTTAGCTTGTTCCTAAAAACCCATTTAGTTCCTATTATGGTTTTATCTTGTGGTTTAGGAACTAAATCCCATACATCATTTTTAGTAAATTGATTCAATTCTTCTTGCATGGCTATTATCCAATAGTCATCTTTAAGAGCTTCAGATATCTTTTTAGGTTCAATGATAGAAACAAAAGCCATGTTTGCAACATCTTTAAAGGAAGACCGAGTTTTGACTTTATCATTTGGATCTCCAATAATTAATTCTTGAGGATGATCTTTTATAAGCCTAGGTGTAGGTTGTGGTTCAGCTTGGTGATTATTTGTAGTACCTTTCTCACTATCATTTGGTATGTTTAAATTTTCGAATTGATTAGTGAGATTTATGATTTTTAGATTTTCAGTTTTGGACTCTTCATGAAAAGAAACATGAATAGATTCTTCAACTTTTCTAGATATAGTGTTATATACTCTAAAAGCTTTGCTAGAAGTGGAATATCCCAAAAAGAATGCTTTGTGTGATTTTGAGTCAAACTTATCTCTATTATCTTTGGTATTTAAAATATAGCATGTAGAGCCAAAGGTATGAAAATAGTCAACTCTAGGTTTCTTAGAATGTATTATTTCATATGGAGTTTTCTTTAAATGAGAGTGAACAGTTACTCTATTTAGCACATAGCATGCAGTGTTTACATCTTCAGCCCAAAAGGTTTTGGGTGTGTTGTGTTCAAGCATCATAGTTCTAGCCATTTCTTGTAGTGATCGATTTTTCCTTTCAACTATACCATTTTGTTGTGGGGTGCGTGGAGCAGAAAAATTATGAGTGTACCCTTGAGATGTACAAAATTCTTCAAATGTATGATTTTCAAATTCTCCACCATGATCACTTCTAATGGTACATATTTTGCTTTGTAATAGATTTTCAATCTTGGAACAAAATTGTATAAAAACATGAATAGTATCATCTTTAGTTGCAATAAAGTGTACCCATGTGTATCTACTATAATCATCAACAATAACAAAGCAGTATCTTTTACCACCAATAGATTGTATCCTCATGGGTCCAAATAAATCCATATGAATTAATTCTAAGGACCTACTGGTGCTAAGTACATGTTTTGGTTTAAAAGAGGTTTTGGTTTGATTTCCCATTGTGCATGGTTCACAGTTTTCAACTTGATCAAAAGATAAAGTAGGCAATCCACGAACAAGATCATATTTCACTTACTTTTTAATAACATGTGAATTAGCATGTCCTAGCTTTTTATGCCATACTTGTAAGGTATTTTCATTTGCAAGCAAGCATTTTCCCACTACTGATTTCATAGAGTTAGGTTTAAGGATATAAAGATTTACAACTCTATTTCCATCATAAACAACTTTTGTAGTGTTTTCTATCAATAACTTGCAGCAAGTTTTGTTAAATAACACATCATAACCACTATCACATAATTGACTAACACTTATCAAATTATGGTGCAAACCATCAACGAGTAGAACATTCTTTATTTCGAGGTTTGTACCAACATTACCTATTCCAACGATTTTTCCCTTACCATTGTCTCCAAAGGTGACTGTTCCACTTTTATTTTCTTCAAAGGTTTGGAATGCATCCTTGTTCCCGGTCATATGTTTGGAACATCCACTGTCAACCACCCATTCCTACATTAAAATGTAGATTTTGGTACCCATGTGATGGTCCGATATGGTTAGAATCATTTAAGTACAGATTTGTATAAGAGTTCTGAATCAGAAGTCCAGTCGGTCGACAATTGTTCGACCGACATATGTCTCGGTCGACAAATTGTCGATCGAGAAGATTACTGTATTACAAACCAGGAAACACAGAAATGTAGCTCGGTTGACCAATTTTCGACCGAAATAATTGCTGTAAATTTTGATATGTTACAGACATTCGGTCGGTCGACAATACTTCGACCGATTAATGGTTCGGTCGACAATACTTTGACCGACTAAGTTTCTGTTTTAGTACAACAATGCAGAAAATTAACAATAAGCATGAAATCTTTTGTTTAGTTGAGATAAGACAATATAAATAGCAAGATGGAGCTTTTTGGTCATATCTCAACTAAATTCTATTTGACTCTACTAAGTTTGAGGTTTTGGGACCCAAACTAATTCGGAATCCTTAGTTTTATAAGGGCATGAAAAGGAATAGTGTCCAAGACGTAAATAAAAAGGGCAAGTAATAGAATCAACTTCATTTATCTTTCTAGCCATTGTGTTCTTGGGTACAAACATAGTTTGAGTTCTTTTGGGTTGATTTTTCTTTGGAGCATATCCCAAACCTTTTCTTCCGTTGAAAACAGTACCAATGCTTAGAATGTTATCAAGTATATCTTTTCTTCTTAACTCATAAAGTTCTCTTTGCAGCTGAGCAATATCATTCATTTTCTTGTGTAAATCTTTTCTTGCTTGATCTAAATCAGATAGCAATGAATCTCTTTCTTTTATAACATTATCATAGTCTAGATGGTTACACAAAATAGGTTGAGTCTGAAAATCTTTTAGTTTAGATAACAAGTCAGTCTTTTCTTTAGAAAGAAGATCAACATTTGTTTCTAAAGTGAGTAACTTTCTAGTGCAATCATCTAAAGATGTTTTTAAAGACAAATTTTCAAGATCAATGTTATTCTTGTCAGAAGAAAGAGTATCTAATTTAGCACTTAGCTCATCATTTGATTTGATAACCTTCTTTAGTTTCTTCTTGACATCAACATACTTATCATGAATTTCTTGTAGATTGGTAACTAACTCTTCTTTAGGAAGATCAAGTAGGCTTACCTCTTGAGAGTCTTCATCATCTTCTCTTGCCATTAGACAATCCACCGTTTCTTCTCCGCTTTCACTGTCGCTTGACTCGTCCCATGCAGCTTTATAGGCTTTTTCTCCCTTCTTCTTGTGTGAGCTTTTCTTTCCTTTCTTTGCTTTAGGACATTCATTTTTGAAATGCCCTTTCTTCCCACATTCAAAGCACCTAGGAGGGGTAGAAGAAGAACTGGAAATTTTGTTAGATTTAAATCTTTTGTATTTCTTACCATTGACTATCAAGGCTTCTTCTCCTTCTTCTTCACTTGACTCCTCACTTTCTTGTGTGACGACCTTTGAAGCTTTTAGAGCCACATCCTTCTTCTTTCCTTGCTGAAGTTCACGTGCTCTTCTTTCTTCCTCTTCTAGGGTTGCTTCATGAGCTTCTAAGTTGCCAATAAGTTGCTCCATTTTCAGTCGAGTGAGGTCGTTTGCTTCTTCAATGGATGTCACCTTTAGCTTATATTTTGGAGGAAGTGAACGAAGGATCTTTGATACCTGATCTTCTTCAAGGATAGGTTTTCCTAGGGCACTTAAACCATTAACAATAGTAGAACATTTTGCAAACATTTCACTAATAGATTCATCAGGATCCATACGAAAGTGTTCAAACTTTTGTTTAAACATGCTAATTTTGGAGTTTTTGACTTGTACTGTTCCTTCATAGGTTATGGATAATCTATGCCAAATATCATAGGCTGTGTCACAATTAGATATTCTATTAAATTCTCCTACCGATATAGAACAATATAAAATGCTTACAGCTTTTGCATTTATTTGAGCTAGCTTTACCGTATTTGCATCCCATTCTGCAAATTGAATTTGAGGGAGCTCATATGGGGTTGACACCATTCTCCATAAGTCCCAATTGATGCCTTGGAAGTAGAACTTCATCCTTCTTTTCCAATATTGGTAGTTTGTTCCATCGAACGCTGGAGGCCTAGCAACAAGTGTCCCTTCGAGGTTGAGGTTGTTGAGCACTCCATCACCCATTTCTTCAAGACCTTGTTAGGGTTCCTTGAAGCCTGCTCTGATACCAATTGAAAAAACACTAGAGGGGGGGGGGGTGAATAGAGTTTTTAAATAATTTTAACAATTTATTGAACTCAAACAACCACAATTGAAAATTGGAAGAAGGAGACAGGTGTTTAGAGTGGTTCCAACTTTAGCAACTACTAAAGTTGTCAGTCCACTACCCGGTTGCTTACCCAACCGGGATTTTGAAAGTATTTATTTTATTACCTTCCCAAGGATTTATACAAAATACAATACTTTCCTTTACACCCTTTGAACAGCCTTCACTTGAAGTAGGTGCACCAACTTTGAGGTAGCCTTCTTGAAGTAACTCCAAGCTCCCCCTTGAAGTAGCCTTCCTCTCTAGAAGTAACCTCCCGTTGCACCAGCCTTCTGAAGTAGCTCAAAGTCACCTTCTTCACCAAGAAGATCTTCACCCTCTCCAATCAGCAGCCTCCAACCTAGGAGTAGCAAGGAGAGTACAAACGGTAATAGAGAACAAGAAAGAAAAAGGAAATTACAACTTATCCTTTGTAGCCCAAGGCTTGATTTGCCTAGATCAAGCGTATAGATCTCCTAACCAAGTGTGTGGACTTGTGATTGCAGTGGGTAGGAGATACTAGCCTATGGGACACGAATTATGAGCTAAGGAAGGAAATAGCCAATGTTCACAAAGCTCAATTTTCTCACAAACAGATTGCTCAAAGTATGCTCAAAGAATTCTCAAGTGTAACAAGTGAGTTTGAGTGTCCTATGGCTTGTCCTATTTATAGGAATGGCTTAAGGATGCTAAAGGATGTTCTAGACAACTTCTAGGGGTTTCTAAGTGCTTAACTAGCCGTTAGGTACAAAGTTGTTTCTTTAACAACGGCTAATTAATTAATTCTGCAGTTGCTGTCAGAGACAATCTCGGTCGAGGAATGGTCGACCGAGACACCTACTCGGTCGAACTTTTGTCGACCGACAGGCACTCTGGAACAAGTGATTTGCAACGTCTTTCTCCAACTGCCAACTAACTTGTCTGTTGTGTCTAACGGCTACTTTGGATCTTTCTCGGTCGAGAAGATTGTCGACCGAGAGTGTCTCGGTCGAGGAGTTTGTCGACCGAGATTGATCCTGTTTCAATGTTGCAATTTAGGCACTAATTATATGTATGAGTGTGCAAATGTGATCCTATTTGAAGGAAATGACTTATCTAAATGTGGTGTTTAGCTAGGAAGAATCTAACGCTTGATTTACATGCAATCTAAGTACTTGTACATTATATATTTGTACAAGTTTTTACAAAGCGATTACATTGCATGAAAACATAAACATATAAGCATATGGATTTCCCTAGTTGCTTTGTCATCCACCTTAATCCTGCACACTCAAGTAGCTCGTTAGATTAATAAGAATGAAATGTTTGTCATAATCAAAACAAAGGAATTTATAGATGTCCATTTAGCCAACAATCTCTACTTGGCCATTACTTGTTAACTACAAAGATCAGAATGGAGAAAACATGCAACAAATATAGTCGTTGGCTAGGAAGCTCACCTCAAATTTAAGAATTTATCTATAAAAATCTATAGTGACCAAAGCTCTAATACGGATAGGCTAAGTCACTATATTTTTACCTTTTTAGGGTTATGGTCCTAGCCATGTATTGGTTCATTTGTAGAAAACAATGCTAACAAAAGATGTGTAGGAAGAAGAAGAGAAATGCTGGATACTTTTTCATATATATTTTACAATTGAACAGTTGTCATAACTTTCAATGATCACATACTCTTATCTTTAATATCTCTGACCAACCTCTATCTTATTTTCTTTTTCACATACACCTTTTCTCACTAAGGCATGTGTTAGTGAGAGAATCAGACTTGCTGACGTGAGAAGTGGAGAAATGATGAGAGTTACATTTTTGGATAATAAAGTTTGAATGGCTCATCAATGCTCTAGCAAAATGAAAGATTTGTCTGATATAGGTAAGTGCCTTGGTCCAAGGCCACCCTGACTCTAGAGAAATTATTCATATGAATGACTATTTCATTAATTCCTCCTCAGAAGGAAAGGACATCACCTACTTTCCATCCTCCTTAAGGTTTGTCAAAGCATCCTTGATGAGTCCAACCTTTTTGATCTTTCATGACCAAAAATGGGGGTTAGACTTGGTTCAAGACTGCGGTTCTCACTCTGTCAAACTTTTCTTTGAGAGGGACAAACTTTGACATCTTTTCATTCAATTGAGATTCCTCATTAGTGTTAGTTCTGTGGCTAATGGTGAATTCCATTCCACATTGCACACACTTTATCATTTTCCTACATTCATCCATATTTTCCCACATTTTTTCCTATTTAATCCATTAACCTCATCCACTTTTACCCAGTTTGGGGCATTCAATAAAGAATTCTTCTTTATAGATTAATATGCAATTTGATCACTATACTAGTACATAAATGGGTTATAACGTCACTACCTGTAGGGTCGGTTTTTCCAAATAACCGACCTTATATGTCTAAAAAAATGTGGGCACCACTTAAGACCTCTTGGGTCAGTTTTCTTAACAAAACTGACCTTGTATTGTAACTCTATAGGGTCGGTTTTCCAAATAACCGACCATATCAATTTCATATCAACATCATGCAATACAAAAATAACATCACTATTCCCTCATTAGGGTTAGAGTTTCCCATCTTTATCAATTAGGGTTTCACATAACATCATCCCATATTGAGGTTTCACATAACATTATCCCATATTAGGGTTTTACACAACATCACCATATATTAGGGTTTCACATAACATCATCCCATATTAGGGTTTCACATAACATTATCCCATATTAGGGTTTCACACGACATCACCATATATTAGGCTTTCACATAACATCACTATTAGGGTTGTGTAAGCACCTTAGAGCTCCCTCAGTCGACGAATTTGTTGACCAATAACCTCTCGGTCGACAAATTCATCAATCGAGAAGGAGCCAGATTTCACGTGTATAAACACCTCTAGGGTCGGTTTTTTCTTTATAACTGACCCTAAAGTGCTCCTCGGTCGACAATTTTGTCGACCGACATGAATTTTGGATCCAGTTTAGTTCACGCATCCTCGGTCGATGAATTTGTCAACCGATAACCTTTCGGTCGACAAATTCGTCGACTGAGAAGGAGCCAGATTTCACCTCTGGCTCCTTTCTCGGTCGATGATTTTATCGACCGAGGGTTATCGGTCGACAAATTCGTCGACCGAGAAGGAGCCAGATTTCCTTCGTATAAGCACTTCTAGGGTCGGTTTGTTTTCCTTATAACTGACCCTAAAGTCCTCTTCGGTCGACAATATTGTCGACCAAGATAAAATTAGGATCCAGTTTAGTTTTTCACACATGTATAAGCACCTCTAGGGTCAGTTATAAGGAAAAAACTGACCCTAGAGGTGCTTATGCGAAGGAAATCTGGCTCCTTCTCTGTCAACGAATTTATCGACCGATAACCACTCAGTCGATACAATCGTCAACTGAGAGGGTGCCAAATTTCCTTCGTATAAGCACCTGTAGCGTCGGATATTCCTTAAAACCGACCCTAGAGGGCTCTTCGGTCGACAATATTGTCGACCGATAACCATTCGGTCGACAAATTCGTCGACCGAGAATGAGTTTGAGTGTTTTTAAATAACCCGAAACGGGCACCACTTATCTTTAGCGTCGGTTTTTTTATGTTAACTGACGCTACAAGTCTTTCTCTCCGTGAAAAAGATGAAACCTAGTCTTTCTTCCTCCCGCGAAAACCTTTTCGGTTCTATTTTTCTCTCCCGCAGCGCCGTGAAGCCCTTGCTTTCTTGTGTCATTCCGCCGCGAAGCCCTTGCCTCCTCTCCGCGCCGCCAAGAGGATTGTGGTGTCCGTACGTGAAGCCGTTGCCACCTCTTCGCGCCGCCAAATCTTTGCCTCCTCTCTGCAAAAAGAGCTCGTCGTTGCCCCCTCTCCACTCTTCCACGAAGGTCGCCGCCTCTCCGTGAAGGTCGTCTCATCCTCCACGAAGGTCGCCGCCATTTCCAAGTAAGTTCATCGCTTCCTTCGTTCCTTCGTTCCCGCCCACCGCCATTGCAGCGTCCAGGTCCACTCTCGGTCGACAATTAGTCGACCGAGAGCCCACCTGCGCATAGCGTCCAGGTCCACTCTCGGTCGATGAATTTGTCGACCGAGAGTGGACTGGACACTGCGCGTAGGTGGGCTCTCGGTCAACTAATCATATTTGCTGTAATGTTCACAAATAGTTCTGAATATTATAATGATTTCAATCTTTGGACTGTTGGAAACGACCTTAATTTGCTAATTTGTACAAGTATTTTCCATTTTATATGATTTGATAACCCAATAATAAAAACATGTCTTTTTTCATATGTAATCATTATATAAATTCTACAAATTAATACTAGATTAGACATGTGTACTCCTAGATTGACACTTTAGGGTTGATACATGATGTTTAACTTAATATATAAATATGAAAATAATGCATTTATATATTAACTTAAAAACCCGTTCAAAATTTACTCATTAGGAGTAAACTTTGGATAGTCCCCGGTTTGGGACTATTTTTGGATATTTTATCTCACTTAGGATGTACCTGTATAATGTATGTTTAGTTTTGTAGAAAAGTTCAGTAGGATTTCTTCATTTGTTCTCTGGGTACATATGTGAGTGGTTATTTTCCATTTACATCGGTGTACTTGGAGAACTTAGGGGAAATGTTGCTGAAATTTTCTTCAAAACTAAACATACATTATACAGTTACTAGTGAGATTAAATATTCAAAAATGGGATAGGTGGTACACTTTAGTATATAAGTAATTAACTTCCTATCAATAAAAACTTACAGATTATTATAGTATCAATATTAAATGGTTAGTTTTATAATTAATTTTAATGTGATATAGAAAATGAATCGAAGTTGGATGTCTATCAAGAACCGTTGCAGTCCAGAGTTTGCCAAAGGTCTTGATGAATTTATCAGATTTGCTGTGGAACATAGGAAACTACCTACATATAGGCTATATTTTCCATGTAGAAATTGTTGTAACAATTTGAAAGTTGATACTGGTGAGGAAATTAAGAATCATGTCATATGCAATGGGATCATACAAGGTTATAATGAATGGTATTGGCATGGAGAGAAATTGAATTATGGATAAGAAAATGTCGATACTAATAGTTGTGGCATAGAAGATACAGATAATGATGATAATGTTAATGATGAACTGATTCAAGATGACCAGATTCAGGATGATATGGTTGATGAGATGCTACGTAGTTTTCGGGACAATGTCATTGATCCACCTTCTTTATTTGCAAACATTGTCCATGATGCTGAAAAACCATTATATAAGGGTTGTACTAAGTTCACGAGGTTGAGTGTTGTGATGCGATTATATACTCTTAAAGCTCAAAACCGTTGGAGCGATAAGAGTTTCACTTCAGTGTTGTCTTTGTTAAAGGAAATTCTTCCTGAAGGCAACAAGCTTCCAATTTCAACATATCAAGCAAAGAAAATAATGTGCCCAATGGGAATGGAGGCTAAGAAGATTCATGCATGTCCAAATGATTGTGTGTTATTTCAGAAGGACTACAGTAATTTGATAAATTGTCCAAAATGTGGTGCGTCAAGGTATAAGACTACAAATTCAGCTAAGGCTAAAAATGGCTCTCCTGCCAAGGTGATGTGGTATCTACCAATAATACCACGTTTTCAACGCTTATTTGCTAATACAGAAGATGCGCAAAATTTGTCTTGGCATGGGGAGTTAAAGGACAATGATGATGGCATCCTATGACATACATCTGATTCACCACAATGGAAGAAAATTTATTTATTATACCCTCAATTTGGTAAAGAACCAAGAAACTTAAGACTTGGACACTGTACAGATGGAATGAATCCTTATGGTACATTAAGCAGCCAACATAGCACGTGGCTTGTTATGATTGTTATATACAATCTTCCTCCTTGGTTGTGTATGAAAAATAAGTATGTGATGTTGTCAATATTGATATCAGAGCCCAAGCAACCTGGAAATGATATTGATGTTTACCTTCAACCTCTAATTGATGACCTAATGAAACTATGGGAAGAAGGTATTATGACATATGATGCTTCACGTAAAGAGATCTTCAGTTTGTGTGCTATGTTATTTTGCACGATTAATGACTTTCCAGCTTATGGAAATTTGTCTGGATATAGCATAAAAGGATACAAAGCACGTCCTGTTTGTGAGGAAAATACTGATTCAATCAGACTGAAACATGGTGGTAAAATCATATATCTTGGTCATCGGAGATTTCTCCCATCAGTGCATCCTTATCGAAGGCAACACAAAACCTTTAATGGGTCAACTGAGGAACGAAGTGCTCCTAAACCTATACCAGGAAATGCTATATATGATAGGGTGAAACATATTGTTAATGAATTTGGAAAGAGTTCAAGTAGTCGTCCACTCGCATGTGACAAATCTCTATACAAGAAGAGGTCAATATTCTGGGATCTTCCTTATTGGAGATCTTTGACAATTAGACATTGCATTGACATCATGCATGTTGAAAAAAATATTTGTGATAGAATCATTGGTACGCTATTGAACATACCAGGAAAGACTAAAGATGGCATCGATTCTAGAAAAGATTTAGAATTAATGGGTATTAGAAAAGAATTATCAGTGGAGATCAGGGGTCACCACACATATTTACCACCAGCTTATTACACTTTGTCAAAGAAGGAGAAAAAGACTTTCTGTGAGTGCTTGTATAATATTAAGGTTCCACAAAGATACTCTTCTAATATTTGTAGATTGGTATCAATGAAGGATATGAAGTTGATAGGTCTCAAATCTCATGATTGTCACACCTTAATGTAACAAATTTTACCTATGGCTATTCGATCTATATTGCTAAAGCATGTAAGGTTTGCAATCACAAGACTCTGTTTCTTCTTCAATGAAATATACAACAAAGTGATACATCTTGATACTCTCGATAAATTACATAAAGATGTAATTGTTACCATGTGTCATCTTGAAATGTACTTTCCTCCTTCATTTTTTGATATCATGGTTCATCTTGTAGTACATATTACAAGGGAGGTGAAGATGTTGGGTCCAATTTTCTTACACTGGATGTATCCATTTGAATGCTACATGAGTGTTTTTAAAGGTGATGTTCGGAATCGTTATCGTCCTGAAGGGAGTATTGTTGAGGGTTATGTGGCTAGGGAGGTGATGGACTTTTGTAATGATTTTTTGAATTGCAATGAAACTTCTAGTGATCTAAAAAATTCCCATCACTCTGAATCTTATTGTGGCAAAGGAACTCTGAGAGGACGAGTGAAAGGAATCAGTCGTGAGTTGTGGGAACAAGCGCATTTGTATATTTTACACAACATCAATGAAGTTAGTAGCTACATCACAATAAAAGTTGGCATTCATTATTGATGAGCCATTCATCATGACAAAAAAGATTGGTGAGAAAGATGAGCCATTCATCATGGCAGACCAAGCAAAACAAGTATTCTATATTGATGACCCGACAAATAAAAATTGGTCTGTCGTTCTTCATCGAAAAAGACAGTTTACTGTAGAACCTATAAATGAAGAAGAATACTACGAAAAGTATGATGATTCCAATCCATTCTCAGTTGGTTTTCCAAGTGTAAATGTTGAAGATAATACCAACGAATATTATAAATGTCATGACCATGCTGAAGGAATTTTACTTGACTAACAAATCAACCAATACTAAAGGCATGTATTCTTTGAATTATTTATTTTATTATCATGTATACCTTATCACTTGTGCTTTTATTATCACTTATTTTTTTTTATCATGTATACTTGCAGGTTCTAAAATGGCGAGTGAAGATGAACATTCTGAGCATGAGCATGAGCACCATGAGGATGGTAGTGGTGATGCTAAGAAAAGTAGAGGTCCTACATTGATGCGTAGGCTGCAGGAGCTCAAGGCTAAAGGGGATAAATTGCCAGTCCAGTTTGATATGAAAGGAGCACCTGTTGGGGAACATGCTAGTGCTTTCAAGCATTACGTAGGGGCGACCGCGCGCAGTGAGGTGGCAATAGATATAGAAAATTGGCATGATGTTCCTAATGCCCAAAAAGACCTCATATGGAAAGATATATCTGCGAGTGGAAGTGATATTATTTTAATATGTTTTTTATCTATTGATTCTAATTTAGTTTTCTTGGAATTAATTCCTTTTCAAAACAACATTATTAATTGCTTCTTTTGTATGTATAAGGTGTTTTTCATCTAAATGAAAAAGATCACAAGAAAAGAGTGCTACAACGTTGTGGTGTACGATGGAGGGGTTTTAAGACATATCTTGTAAGGGAATTTATAAATAATCCTAAACAAAAGAAGAAAGCTACAAATGTATATATTTTTATAGATCCTGAGGTGTGGGAAAGATTTGTTGCAGCTAGGAGATCAGAAGAGTTTCAGGTAATAAAGATTGTGATGTATTGTATGAATATTTAATTTTATACAATTAAGGAGGTGAATCTTTTTATACATGTTTGCCAAGTCTAAATTGCAATACCTCATTTTAAATGATCAGGCTATTCACCGGGCTCAAAAGGAAAGACAGGCTAAAAATGTACATGACCATCGCTTATGGCCCGGTGGTTATGCCTTCCGCCGCCAACTACAAGAGAAGCAATCCTCTTCTGGAGAAGAATCTAGTACAACTCAAGTTGAGCGACCACTCCGACACTTGACATGGATTGATGCTAGAAAGAATTGAGCAGGTGAAATTGTCAACCCTGCAACTAAGGAGGTGGCACAAAAGATGGTAGGTTTATCCCAATTAAGTAAAGAGTAACTCCCACAAACTTAGATTATTTATATCTAATTGATATTGTGATTTAATATTTTTATTAACTATGAATAGATTGATCTCCATGAGCAAAGGAAGGAAGGAAAGTTCATCCCAACTAGCTACATGGATGAACTAGCAATTGCTCTTGGTACGAAGGAGCATCATGGCCGTGTTAGGGATTAGGAGTTGGCATAGGATTCAAGTCTTATTTTGGCCCTTCGCAATCTAAAAGAGGTCGTGCAGGAGGTCTTACACAAGAGGAGGTTGAAACATTAGTAGCGCAGAAAGTAAAAGAAATAATATCTTCATTTCAGCCTACTCAACCTTCTCAACCTATTCATATTGCGCGTCTCTCAAGTGATGAGGTACAAGCCCATGCTCCAGTTGTAGAAGGTCATGGGAGCACTCCCGATGACCCACCACAACAATCTGTAGTAAGTTTTTGTTCTATATGTTGTGTTATTAGTATGATAAATATATGATAATATATATAGTTGTAACATGTATCTGTTCTACTATTTCTTATATAAATTATATTATTTCAATCTAGGTTGGTATGAACTATAAACTTGCAGTGGAGGTTCCAGAATATAATGTTGTGGCAGAGGACAAGGTGTACAACCTTGGTGGTACATTGCATTGCCAACAAATTACTGATGACATTTGTCATGTGTCCATCCATCTTGTGTATAACAGAATGGGGGACAAACCACTACCCATACCTAATCCTAAATATAGTACAGTTGAAGAAGCTGAGGGTGCTATGGTGGGTTGGCCTAGACACTTGGTTATCAATGATAAGGTATATCTTATTTCTACCATATTTTTCATATTTGACTGCATATATGAACTCATATAATATAAGTGTGTAATTTAATTAGCAGGTTTGTAAACCAAAAAGTAAAACTTCTACTATTCGTCCTCCTATGCCCAAGACATCTTTCATTCCCGAAGCTACATTCGATGAATTGGGAAGCAAATCTAAATGTTTGTGTCGATACTCAGCCAATCAAAGCGCGGGATCACATATGTTGGACAATTTAACAGAAGATGCAGCTGGGAGGGACTTTGAGAATTTTATTTTTCTTGATGATATTATAGAGTTGTTCCGGTATGATTGGCTGAATACTTCGATAATGTAAGTATGGATAAGGTAAGGATCTATTAATATATATAGAAATTCCAATACACATTTTTAGCTTATTTCTACATATCAAAATAATTACAAATGTTTAACAGCCATTTATATACCGAGGCCACAAACTTTGATATAAAGAATGTTGGATTCTTAGTTCCTTCAGTCACTAGTCAGGTGGAGACACATATTGAGGATGTGAATGAGTACTTCTCTGATGCATTCAAATATTTTTCTAGTGAGGGGAAGGAAATTATCCTAATTCCTTTTAACGTCCAGTAAGTATTATTATTCAATATACTTTTAATAATGAATAAAATTATTTATTTTAATGTTTGTTTTATTCTTACTCAGAGCTAGACATTGGGAATTAGTGGTGATTGCCCCAAAATTGATGACTCTTTATTATCTTGACTCAATGGGTAAAACAACAAGGAGTCACAAACTGAAATTGCAACCTATGGAGTAAGCATAAATTTAATCAATGCTTCAACATGATATTTCTATTTAGAATTTCTATTTTACCAACTATCATTTAATTGATAGGGGTATAAAGGCTTTTCGTGAAGCTGGAGGACAAATACCCACAAAATTAAAGACATTGACTTTGAAAAATGTCAAGGTAGCTACTTTGACAACTGCTTACTCTTATATGTATTAATTTTTAACTGTAATATGTCAACTCTTATAGTCTTATCTCAATTGCTGTTTATAGTAGTTTACTAACATTAAGTATAATTTGTTATTTGTAGTGTCCTATGCAAAATAATTACTGGACTTATGGCTACTGTGTAATGAAATATATGCAAGCTATTGTCAAACAAGCATCACATGACATTCAGACTATAAGTCAGGTAATAAAGAATAACATCATAAATTTACAAGTGATTGTTGTCATTTTATAAAATATTAGCATGTGCAATTTCTGTTACAGATCTTTACAACCCAGCCTTACACACATGTGGACTTGGATGAATTCTGAGAAGAGTGGTCAGAGTCTTTTCTAAATGAAGTCGATATAGCATTGGAATAAATATGTCAACTCCATTTATGTATGTGGTTTGAGTACTCTTTCATATTTACTTTTGTATCTGTTTAATATCATCTCAGACTTGCACTCTATCATTTTGTAAATTATGATGTGATTATGAATCATTTTTGATATGAATGTGTGGTTTTGAATGGTAACGGTTGAGCATCAATGCTCCCCTCTCCCAGAATATATGCATCTTCTTGTTCTTCTGTTCTATTTTAATTTCTGCAGAAATTTAAAAAAAAAATTGTAACTTCTAGCGTCAATTTTATAAATAACCGACCCTAAAGATTGAATTCAGTGTACACTCCTCGGTCGAGAAAATTTCCGACCGAAACATAACTTCTCGCGTCAGTTTTTATACAAAATCGACTCTAAATGTCCTCTATAAGGTCGGTTATTTACAAAAACTGACCTTAAAGATTGAATAAACATTTTTAGTGTAGCCCTCGGTCGGCAATTTTCTCGACCGAGGGGTACACTGAAATGTTTATTCAATCTTTAGGGTCGGTTATTCCAAAAAAATCAACCATGTAAACTCTCGCGGTCGAGAAAATTGTCGACCGAAAATATTTCGGTCGACAATTTTCTCGACCGAGACCGTTTACAGGGTCGATTTTTTTCGAATAACCGACCTTACAGGCTCCTTTTTCTCGCCTGAGTCAGATTTTTTACAACCTTTTGCGTCGGTGTTTACTCTGTAAGGTTGGTTTTATTTGGTCAAATAAACTGACGCTATAGAGAAAATTCTATAGCGACGACCACTTAGGCGTCGGTTATAAAGTGACGTTACAGGCTTAAAAAAACCGACGCTACATACCATTCCTGTACTAGTGTTAGTTCTACATTTTATAAGCATTTTTCATAAATTACTCAATTGAATTGTTTTAAATAAAATATTCATTTTTCCAACTGATATTCTATTAATTTTTCCCAATAAATTTGTGGAGCACTCATGAATTATCTCTCTTTCATTATTTTATTTATAATCTATGGTTTCTACAATTTTCTCTAGTAAAATTATGAAATAACTAGAAAATTGGAAAATATGTTTGATCCATCGCGGGCCACTAAACAGACCAGATCCATCTACCATGTGCCACATGGCGGATTGCCTTGATCTACGGCCATGCCTCAAGGTGATCCACCACCTTTTCTAAAAGTTTCTATCTAGAACTGTTAGTTCCTATCCTATAAATACCCCCAATATCCAACATATTTCATGTCCATTTCAAACCTCGTGAAGTTAGAGCATTGTACTACCTCCCTCTTAAGCTTTTCACATTATTCGTAATCACAGGATCCTTCCTATGATAGCACCTGCTTCTAAATGCCAGTAGGTTGTGAAAACGGTAATTTGACCATATTTCTAACTATAGTTTAGCTACTACCTTAATTGTTCTTACTTAATGTAATTATTCATATAGGCTTAAAATGCTTATGTGATCAATTTACGTGCCTCTATTCATCTGATCTTCTAAAAGTTTTGATCTTTCTTCAATTTCTATCTTCTTATCATTCTCTAAAAGCTTCCTACACATTGGTCCTAATTGCCTATGAGGATTTGAGGCCTCAGATAAGACGATTTTAAAAGGAATGATTGAACTACCCATATAACTAAGGTGCACCTCCTTTTTAGATATCCTATCACTAAAGAACTTTGTGGTTAAGCATGCTCAACCCAAAGTAGTATTAGGACGGTTGACCAGTTAGGAAGTTTGTCTTAGCTTGCGCGTGAGTACGGACAAAGCACACAGTTAGGAATAGTGGTGGTTTGTTGGGCCAATCATCAATCCTGGAGCTCTAATAGAGCCTTGGGCAGTAGGCCCGGGCATTGCAAATGGTATCAGAGTCAATTCTCGTCCAGTAGTTGGGGCTCACTTGAGACTGTGGCATGCCGGTCTTTGAGCCGTGCAGTCTAGACGTGTTGGGAAAGGCCATCCTAGTTAATTGAGCCACCGTTGCACTAGTCATTGTTGTTGGGATCTTGGTGTACATGGGCCATTTGGGTCAGCATTGAAATGAGAATTGATTATGAGGCTATATAATTGACCCTTGACAAGGACAACAAGAGTCTAAATGGGGGAGATTATAGCGTCCTAAGATTTGATGCCTCATATAAGACTATCTTATAAGAAATGATTAGACTTCTCATATCACCAAGGTGTACCTCCTTTTCAGGGAGTCCATCACTAGTGAACTCTATGGTTATAAGGCTAGCAGTGGTCTGTGAGACCAGTCGTCATTCCTGAAACTCTACTATAGCCTTGAGAAGTGGGCTCGGACGTTACAAGAGATCTCCACTGTGAGAGGTCCTAAGGTGTTAGGACCCCAATACATCTAAAAGTTAGGACCTTTACGGAAATTATGGAAAGATATAGACATGTTTGACCCCAAAGGCCTACTAAAAATAAAATGTGGAATTATCATTTTTTATTTTAAATAACCTGATTTGTAAACTTGAAAAAGGATTACCTTTTGGTTCGGAATTCTGCCGTGAAACCTTTGAAAGTGACCGATTGTGGAACTATTAATTGCCTTAATCGATTACGATAGGTGTAGGAGATAGACGGGTGTGTGGCCTGAAGATGGACTGTCGCATGATATGGTTAATAACAAGAGGAACACGGCTTATAACACGTCAGTACTGAGAAGCCGACAAAAGCCAATCGTGTTGTCAAGGAGGGGACGAGTAGTTGTCCTGTGGGTCGATGAAAATGGGAGAGGACCCTGCTGCCCCCAACACGGTGATGCACTGGAAATGGAAGGCAGGCATTACTTGCTTGTTCTGTGTTCTTCTATGCAAAGTCTTTGTCTTCTTTTCTGTATAACAAAACTGATGCGATCACATGTGTAGCAGTGTAGGGGGTGCGCTGGTGGGTAACTGAGGGATAAAGATGCTAGCTTTTATCTAGCAACGACAAGGATTAGGAAGGAGAATGCGGCTGCGATGGGAGAGGGGGCTTTGACTGAGAAAGTTGGGTATTAATTGGAGAGGGAAAAATCATCGGGGTCTTGGATGGGAAAAAAAGAAGATGAACAGTTTGACTGAAAGTGGGGAACGTACGCGAACAAGATAAGAAAGGAAATTCATGACCAATTGTTGAAACGAACTGTTGTAGCTTTTTGTGGATACGGGATTAATTTATGAGGTCATCAATTAAACCATGCCCAAACAATGGATATCGAGATGGAAAGTGTTGGCACAAAATTTTAAAAAGTGTTTTTTTAGGCACAAAAGTGACAACGGACAGATATGTATGAACGGGAATCAACACCCTCCACAGACTAGGATAGATTGAGAAGGATAGATGGTCGAGAATGATGGTGTCGGTGAGTAAATAAAGATACATGCAAAAGGAGAAGATGATGCGACCATGGTGGCCGAGATGTGTCTGGCGGGCAGCCAACCTAAGCTCTGGAGGGAATGGCGTCTGCCCGTAGGCCTAGAGCTGCATGAACGTGAGAGAGAAGAGGGGAGTGGAGGGGCGGCAACTAGGGTTCTGTTCCAAAGACTATTGTTCTAATACTAGGTGGAAAATAAGATGGAGGCTAGAAAGATATTCTGTTATTAGATACAAGGTAAACTCCCCTCCTATATACAGGAGAGAAGGCAAGTACAAGGAAGCATAACTTAACCATAATGGGTCAAGACAATAAGGCCCGAGTACATAATAAAGTAATTATTCTAACACCTATAAATAGGATGAGGAAGTAGCATAAAAACTCAAGACAAATCTTGATGGGCCAAGACACAATCGGGCCCATATTACAAATAGGCCCAACAACTTAATTAAATAAATAAATAAACTTTCTAATACTCCCCCTCTAGCTGGAGCTTGGGAGAATCCCAAATCAGCTGCCAAACAGACAGACAAACTAAAGTAGAATAACAAAAGATAGACCAAACCCATACAAGAGTATTTATCTTCCTCAATGTTATAATAAATCACTCAAATGCTCTCCCTCAAGAATAGTATCTCAAAGTGGGTAAGAAGGCAGGAAGAAGGAGCTTGTTGATTACTGTGAAGTGGCATCTGGGGTAGAAGGAAACAACACCAGGTAGGCATCATGGTCTTCATCTCAGGCCCTATCTTTATGAAGTAGACCAGAGAGTGTTGGGACACAGGATGCAGTAGTCAACATGCATACAAAGCATGAGTAAGAAAATATTCAACATGCACAAGGAATAGAAAAGCTAGGTAGTGTTGAACAGAGTAGCAAAAAGTAGAAAATATAGTCAGATAGAAGACCAGTGCGTGAAGTAGCAAGTAGATAAAGGAAATCAAGATTCAATATTGGTGAAACTCCAACATGTATATGTAAAATAATCAAATGAATTCATCATCATATTCTCTCATCATGAAATTTCCATCATAGTAGCAGACATCATATTCCAGAGAGTGTGGGTGTGATAAAGTTGATTTTTCCACCAATTGATGTTTAAGTCTACCTTTTATATTTATTGGACTTAAAAATCCCACCTTATCATCAAATAGGTATCAAACACTCTTTTGGAGGTACTTTGGTAAAGTGTATGATTTAAGGACATTGGTGACATATAAATGAAGATTTTGATACGGTTATATACCTTGAATACATGAAATTCCTCTTTGAGACTTGCTAATATTTTGAATCATTATAGTATCTATATTTTTCCTTTGGATTCCAATTTTTTTGTAGATATTTTAGAATATATTATGAGTATTAGCTCAAATTTTATCTCAATCAGAGTTTCCTAGGTCCCTCTACATAATTCCCAAGAATACACCCTGAAATCACCTATTTTTGCCCTTTCTTTCTTAGTTTTGGGCCTAAATCAGCCCTTGCTGGGCCCAAGTCACAACTGCGTCGGCGCAACCAGGTAGAGGGGTAATCCCCTACCTTTGGTAGGGCTCCATTCTCCATATTTTCTGATTTCGCCCTCTTTGCACCAATTTTTAGCTCTCAATCTGACCACCTAGTGAAGCTTTGAGAATCTCCTAGGTTGACCGCCGCCATGTACTGACCTGGCTTCAAATCAACCTTAAACCCTAGATCTACACTTATATTTAGGTTCTTTTTTACTTCGTCTTGTTCCCACAAACACAACAAGAGCCTCAGATTTCCCTCTAGTGCCCTCTTGTTGTTTTCTCCTCTTTTGAGGGCTGGCGGCTAGTGCAAACTGCTATAAGAAGCTCCATTTTCGCTCCTCCCTCTCTTTCCTTGGGTATTCTTCTCTGTCTTTCTCAATCTAAAAATTTGCATTGACCATAAATTTTGATTCCATGATCGGAAATACATCAAATTATAGTCTATTTTGAATACGGGAGCGAGCCGACCGTAATGAAACTACTTTCAAGATCTAATTCCTGATCCTTTTCTAAATTATTTTTACTAATGGTCTTTGATGATGACTTACAAATGAAAGTTGTAACCTTATCTAGTATTGACCATGCTATCATAAAATCTTGTGGAATTAGTATCAGATCTACTGTTAGAGTTGCAATCTCAAGCTACATAATATATACTTGAAACTTGATATAGATTATGGGCCTATTGATATTCCAATGAGCTATGTATGCTTTTGTTGACAAGTTGTGAGATCTTACTAGTTTCTTATTTGGAAGATGAATGATTCTTAATGTGGTAGTGTGGAACAAGTACCTGAAGAAGTTATTCTTTCTAATACTTATATTATCACATATCAAAATCCTAACCAAAAGATAATTACCTTTGACCAGGACTTGACCCTACTCCCTAAAACTCCTTCGATCTTGGAATTTTTGATTTAAGATATTATTTGAAAGTTATGCGCAATACATCCTCTTGACTTTGGTTGATGTGATGTGATGTATATGTATATATGTACGACTAGAACATTTTGCTATATTACTTGCATGAGCTACCATGTTCCCTAAAGACTAGTGTTTTTTTTTGTTGAAAAGAGCGGGGCTAATTATTATTCATTCCGTGCCCAACAACGGATAAAACAGTACGAATGTCTACTTGGTTTCCTAAGGTAAACCAAGGAGGTACAACCGAAGAATAGGAAAAGGAATCCGAGCTATGTAATGAAAATTTAGCTAAGCTATCAGCTACTCCATTGTAGGCCCTTGGGACATGATGGACGACGCCCTGCAACGATGCACCATGTAGCTGTATGGCCTCCCTGACATACGGAGTATAACTGGAAGTGGGGTTAGGTTTTGTGAAGGTGTTCACAACTTCGACAGAGTCTGTGAAGATGTAGTAGTCGCGCCAATTTTTGCTGTGGCACAGATGCAAGGCTTGAAGAATGGCCGCAATCTCAGCGTGCAGAGGCAAGGAAGAGGCGACAATCTGACAAGAGCCCAGGACATGTGCGCCTTATGAGCTCACCACGTGAATCCCAATGGCAGCATGATTGTGCGTATGCTTGAAGGCCGCGTCAGTGAAGACATATAACCCCCTAGCCGGGATCTGAGAGGAGGATACCCTGCTGTTTCTGGGCCGCTGACCCCGAGTATCCTGGCTCCTAAAGATTGTGTCCACCCGAGCCTGGGCGAAAGCGGCCTTGGTTCCAGCAGTCAGAGCGACCCGCTGGTGTATCTGCATGTTCCGGCAAGTCCAGAGGTGCCAGGCGGTGACCGCACGTAGCGCACGGTCGCGACTGTTGCTCATTCCTCCGTCGTCCCCAATGCACCAATGGATCCAATCCTGGACGCCAAGAGAGAAGTGGGTAGCTCCTGGGACAATAAGCGTCCAAACAGCTCGGTTGGCCGTACAGTCCCGAAGAGCATGAACAATGGTATCCGGATGGTTTTGACATATAGGGCACAACTCCAAGACATCCATGAGCCGTCGGAATTTCTCCATGTTAGTCATAAGCGCCCCATGTTGAAGAAGCCAGAGGAAGATCTTTACTCGCTCGGGGAGTTGCAGACCCCAGATCCTACCCCACAGCCCTGGGGTGTGCACCTCCTTACCGCCCCAAATCCATCGGTAGCATGATCTCGAAGAGAAGCTTCCGTTTGCTTCCAGCGGCCAAATCCATCCGTCACTGCCCGCTACAGAAACCGGCGCCAGAGTAGAAGAAATAGCGAGCCAGGATGACTCCGAAAGGTAGTGGTGGATAAACTCCCAATCCCAACCCCCCTCCGTCAGACACATAGAGCTGACTTGAAGGTCACTGAGATCGGCGGGGACGGGCCAAGAAGGGCAGAGGTCCAACACCGAAAGCCCAGACAGCCATCTGTCTGTCCAGACGTTGGTGGAGAGGCCGTTATTAATCGCCTTATGGCAGATGCTGGTGATGCCGCCCAGGTTCTTCTTAATGAAACTCCAGGCTGAAGAGCAGGGGATAGAGGTGAAACGATCCCCCCTGACATACTTCTCGCACATCACCCGGGTCCAAATCTTGGAGGTATCATTTAGAAAAATCCATACATTATTCATCATGAGCGCGTCGTTCTGGTCGCGGGCATCCCGGATTCCTAGCCCTCCAACATCCTTGGAAGAGGAGACCTTCCTCCATGTGACCAACGAGGATTTCTGCTGAGTACCGGTACCAGACCAAATGAACTGAAAGACCATACGGTTGATGTCATCGCAGAGACGAGGAGACAGCTTGACGGTTTGCATGGTATAAGTGGGAATCGCCTGTAGGGTAGACTTGGCAAGAGTTACCCTTCCAGCTAGGGACAGGTGCCGGAGAGTCCAACTATTAAGTCTCCTTTGAATGGCAGCCAGGATATCGCCATGGGTCTCCTTGTTCACATGATGATGCAGCAACGGCACGCCTAGGTAGCACCCAAGGTCATGAGTCCACCCAAAGCCCAATCTCCGGCTAATTGATCGGGCCAAGGGTCGCGGAATGTTCTTACTGAAGTAGCATTTTGATTTCGGTTTAGAGACTTGTTGCCCTGATGCTTCAAAGAAGTCTCTCAGTACAGCGTTGATGACACAAGCTTGACTGACCGAAGCCTCCCCTAAGAGGAGGATGTCGTCCGCAAAGAACAAATGAGAAAGCTGAGTTCCTCCTCGGGTAAGAGTGATGGCCTTCCATTCACCAGCTGCAACCGAAGCAGAGATAGCTTGGCTGAGCCGCTCCATACACAAGACAAAGACATAAGGACTCATCGGATCGCCCTGCCGAACACCCTGCGTGGACTTGAAAGGCGAGAGAGGGACCCCTTCCCAAAGGATAGAAGTCGAACCCTTGCTGATGATTTGCATAGTGATGTTCACGAGCTTGTTTGGAATACCTGTCCTTTGAAGGGTGTCCCGGATGAAATCCCTGTTCATCCTATCAAAGGCTTTAGCAACATCAAGCTTGATGCACATACAAGGTTTCTTCAAGGAGCGGAATCTCATGGAGTGAATGATCTCTTGAGCAAGCAGGATGTTATCACTAATGTGACGCCCTGGAATGAAACTGAATTGTGTAGGAGAAATCCATCCATTCATAAAAGGTTTCAATCGCTCAACAATGACCTTGGAGATGATCTTGAAGAAGCTATTATTCAGCGAGATAGGCCTGAGGTCTCCGCAGCATTGTGGAGATGCTACTTTAGGTATCAGGACCATATGGGAGTCTGTAAGAGTATCATCAATGTACTCGGTACGGAAGACGTCCTGGACAGTGCGGACAACAGACGAGCCCACACGATCCCAGTTTGCTTGGATGAAGCCAGTATGCACACTGTCCGGGCCAGGTGCTTTCAGCGGCGCCATGGAGAATACCATCCTTCTAATGTCCACCATGGTAGGCTTGGCTTCCAGCTTGGCGTAGTCATCGACAGCGATACCGGGGAAGGCCCCAGGGAAGTGAAGGATGCAACACATATCTGTAGGGTGGGTCTGAGACATCAGGTGTTTGAAGAAATGACGAACAAGCATCCTGATCGCATCGGGGGACGATTCCCAGTCGCCATCGACATTTTTTAGACAGCTAATCTTGTTGTAATGCCTACGCGCCTTCACAAAAGATTGGAAGAACTTGGTATTCAGGTCGCCCGCCTTGAGCCAGTCGATGTGCGCGTGCTGCTGCCAGTCTAGCTCCTCCTTAAGGAGGATCTCGTGCAGGCGTTCCTGGGAGCTGATAGAGTTATCAACAAACGAATCATAGGGTAGGGATTGTTGTTGTACCTGGGCCCTAGTGATATGGGCGAGGAGACGCTACTTCTCCTTACGCTGTGCGTTAGCATGCTTTGCCTCCCACTTGATAGCCTTGTCTTTGAAGAGGCTGAGGCCGTCTTGGAACGTCGAGTCTGCCGGCCATTGGCAGAGGAGCTCGTTGCGGAAAGCGGGAGTAGAATTCCAGCAAGCCTTGGTGCGGAAGAAAGGCCTCCGAGGTGGCCTATCACCATAGGAAAGAAAAAGAGGATGGTGGTAAGAGTAGAGACGGGGCAGCACTGTGACAGACGCATTCTCGAACTTGTTTATCCAGTCTGAGTTCGCTAGGACCCGATCCAAATGCTCCATGAGCGCTTGGCGTTGGAAGGTGAAGAAAGGTCTGTTGGAATTAAGCTCCGCAAGACCAGTGTTAAAAAGAGCTTCATGGAAACGCCTACTCGCCCGAGAGTCGAAGAAAGCACTCCCTCGCTTTTCATTCACATTGAGCATGGTGTTAAAGTCCCCCATTACCGCCCAAGCTGTCGAGACAGATTGGGAGATTTCATCCAGACGTTCCTAAAGGAAGTTCCTTTTGGAAGGGTTGGGACTCGCGTAGACGATGGTTAGGAACCATCTTGAGTTGACATTACATTGGATGAATTGGTGATGATTCATCAGAATCTCCACCGAGCAAATATGGTGATCCCAAGCAAGCCAAATGCCACCTGAGAACCCAGTTGCCTCAACTCTATGCGAGGAGTTGAAGCCCAACTTCTTGATTATGTTATCAGCAACAGTGCCACTACATCGAGGCTCAATGATGGCAACTATTTTGAGCTTATGACTAACTTTCATTTCTTTGATTAGCCAGATCTTCTTATCAAGTTCTGCACCTTGTAAATTCCAGCAGAACACATTCATTAAGAACTATTGAAGAGCTACACATAGTCCCACGGATTGTTCTTCTTCCTCAGTTGACATGGCCTCGATACGTGCTGTAGTAGCCTCCTCGAGGTGTTTCTAGAATTCCAGGACTCGCTTCGCCTGGGGGGGTGGGGTTGGCTGGGCCTTCCGCCACTGGTTCTCGGACGTGCCCCTTCTTACGAACACGATCCGAGCTCTGTGTGGATTGAATGACAATTTTACGATTCCTCAGCATTACAAACCCACCATCGTTCCTGACATGGCGGCCACTGTGCCTACTGGTGGCCACTGCGCCCTCAATCTGGGCGGACTGGAACTGAAAGATGGGGTCATCAGCGTTGCTGTGCGCCCTCCCATTCACGACCTCGTTATCCGACAGACGAACGACAGTGTTATCTGGGGGGGGGCGTTTCCTTGCCTTTATCCTCACAGGCTTGCTGCGCCTTTACTGTAGCCTCCTTCTGCCATAGCAGTTGCTTCACCTTCTTGCTTAGGACAAGTTGGAAGCCATCAACCTCCTCTTCTGGGCTTGAACCACCGGCGGTTGGGGTCTGCTTGGTCTGCCCCTCTTCGCTTGCAGGGGTGCGAGTATTGCTCGCAGGTTTAGCAGACGCATGTTTACGTCGTTCATGCATCTTTGCATGGATCGCAGCAGTATAGCTAACTTCCGGGACCGGAATCGGGATCGAGGTGGACGCCAGGTCCGTAGCGGGGGCAAACGATTGCTTGCACTCATCGCCGACATGGCCAAGACGACCACACTTCAGACAAATCTGCAGCAGGTTCTCATACTCCAACCGAAAGTGCTCGCCATTGATGAAGATGACTGACAGCAGCGGTTTCTGAGTGTCGATCTCCACAACGATTTGAGCGAATTTTCCCCGATTGCCCACGAGAGTGTTCTCGTCAACTTTAATGGTCTTACCCACAATGTTACCGATGTGTGTGAGAAGCTGGTTCTCGTATAGAAAAACCGGAAGCTCGGCTACACGCATCCACAACACCAGTTTGCGAGGGATGCGTTCGGACGGCCGGAACGCAAGTGTCCAGGATTGGACTGACAGATAATTACCAAAGATAGTCCACGGGCCACCGGTCATGGCTTTAACATAGTCATCTTGGTTGCCAAGTTGCACTATGTAGTACCCGTTCTCCAGGTCGATGACCCGAAACTGCGCCGTCGGCAACCACATGTGGTTGATCTTATTAACCAAAGCCTGAAACCCTATCGTGATGCCGATGGCCTTGACGACGACTGCAAATTGCCAAGGCGCCAGGAGGGGTTTAAAGGACGAGTGTTGGACCAAAAAGGAAGGCAGGGCGCCAGTCAGGTCGACCCTAATGTCCTCCTCCTTAAGGATGTCCGGTGAGGTAGGGTTGATGTAAGAAAGAAGACCATTATCTTTCCCTACGTACGCCTCCTTATAGGAACATCGCGGGGTGACTTCTGTGGCTACAACATCCTGCATGGATGTATCCGGGGATTGGGCCGCCGCCGCAGATGCAGCGGCCGCCACTCTGGTAGGATCGTTCTCTGGTGTTGTCAAGTCGTTAGGCTCCGTCGTGCTGGTGCGTAGGCTGGCGTGGCCTTGCCCCCAGCCGCCAAGGCTCCCGCGGCCGCCTCTGCGGCCACCTCCGCGGCCGCCTCCCCGGCTCCCGAACCCTAAGGGCATCACGCACCCGAAAGCTGAGAGATAAAACACTCTCAAATTCAAGCCACCTATCTAAAGACTAGTGTTTCGAATATATATATATATATATATAAGAGAGAGAGAGTCATGCTAGAATACACTCGAGTGTACATATCACATGAATACACTCAAGTGTGTTTGCATATCAAGACTATTTTTTGTAAAATGTAAACCATTGATCTTCACCGTCATACTATAACTAGGCTACATACAAATTTTGAGCCCATTTAGATGAGTGTTAGTTACTCATCCAAGGACAACAAAATCGACGTGCAAAACTAATTTGAAATGCATAATTTTTGTGGTCTTTATAGAATGACCTATAAATGTCCAAATGTGCTCAAATTTTGCGTATGACCTATTCACAAGATGTTTAAGAAGGTCAAAAAATTCGATTTTTGAAAAAAAAAATTACATCATGAAAAACTATTTGAGTGTGTTCTGCTCCGTATACACTCAAGTATATTCTAGCTTGACTATCTCTCTCTCTCTCTCTCTCTATATATATATATATATATATATATATATATATATATATATATATATTCAGGCTAGAATACACTCGACTGTATTCAGAGCATAATACACTCAAGTAGTTTTCCATGATGCAACATTTAAAAAAATCTAATATGTTGATCTTCTTAAACATCATGTGAGTAGCTCATATATACAATTTGAGCCCATTTGGACATTTATAGGTCATGTTATGAAGACCACAAAAATTATGTATTTCAAATTAATTTCGTATGTCGATTTTGTTGCCCTCAGATGAGTGACTTATACTCATCCAAATGAGCTCAAATTTTTCATGTAGCCTAATTATAGTGCAACAATGAAGATCAATGGTTTACATTTTGCAAAAAAATAGTTTTGATATGTAAACACCACTTGAGTGTAGACTGTGATCTGTAGACCCAAGTATATTCTAGCCTGACTCTCTCTCTCTCTGTATGTATATATATATATATATATATATATATATATATATATATAGAGAGAGAGAGAGAGAGAGAGTCAGGATAGAATACACTTGAGTGTATAGATCGCATGAATACACTCAAGTAGTGTTTTCATATCAAGACTATTTTTTGCTAAATGTAAACCATTGATGTTCACCATCATACTATAACTAGTCTACATATAAATTTTGAGCCCATTTGGATGAGTGTAAGTCACTCATCCGAGGGCCAAAAAGTCGACGTGTGAAACTAATTTGAAATGCATAATTTTTGCGGTCTTTATAACATGACCTATAAATGTCCAAATGTGCTCAAATTTTGTGTATGAGCTATTCATAAGATGTTTAAGAAGATCAACATTTTTTTAAAAAATATTGCACCATGAAAAACTACTTGAGTGTATTCTATTCCGAATACACTCGACTGTAATCTAGCCTGACTCTCTCTCTCTCTCTATATATATATATGTATATATATTACTCCTTTTTTTACTTGATATATGGAACTTTCATATACTCTCCTCATTTCCTTTTAGAACATAAACCTTTTCCCTTATTTAGGGGTTAAGTGACAATCTTTTCCTTTCTCTTAGGTTAGGTGGTGCCACCTTGTTAGTCTTTCCACTCACTCTCATATATCCGAGATGATTAAATCTTGTTCAGAGTATCTTACAAAGTATTTTGTAAATTGTACTTGTTTAGAACTTGAAATTTTATCTCTTTGTTAATATTTTATTTCTCAAAAAAATGTCAAGTGATTATTTCCTTTCGCATATATATATATATATATATATGATTCATCTTTAATACCCATGCAAGTAGCTACCCGCTCTAGAAATAGTTAATTTTTTAGAGTTTTTCACTTTATAGGTGTCCAGTGTTATATATCCCTCCAAAAAGTTACATTACATGCATGATAGTTACATTTGTAACATATGTACAACTACATATTTGCTACAGATTTTCTACTATGTATTCTGCCCAGTTTTACCCTTTTAGTCAAATCATTACTTTTTGACAACATAGTGAATCTTTTGTGCAGATAGTTACTTTTTTAACCAAATAGTTACTTTTCAGGTTGCACAGATAGAGAAAACTTTAGTTACCCATACATATTGGGACTAAACCCCCCATACACACACATACATACATACATACAAGTATAGATATATCGAATCCCAGTTGCTATCTTGATTTACCACCCTCTCAGGCATTCGGCCTCTGCCACAGGCATGGGAGAGGGAGAGAGAATGCCTCTCTTAATCCCATTTATATTGTTTCGCTGACAAGGAGTGGCTCAAGTGGTCAAACACAATGTCCCCTAACAAAGGGACCCACATTGAATCACAATTTATGCCTTGATTTACCACCCTCCTAGATGTTTGGCCTCTGCCATAGGCGTGGGATAGGGGAGAGAAATCTTTCTCTCTTAATCCCATAGATATATATATATATATATATATATATATATATATATTGTTTCATATTTTTTGTAATTGTACTCAATTATTTTGCATTGACATTGGGTCATGATTTTTTATTTAGGAAAACAATGAAGAGTCCATTACGTCCCTTTATTTGCTGAACTCTTCTAGAAGATTTGAAGCAACAACAATAAATATGGAAACATAGAAAAATATTATGTAATCTGGTTGTCAAAATTTTTGTCGGTCTTCACTCCTTTTAAATTTTTATCTCATGCCCATGGTCCATGAAAAACTTTATGGTTCATTTTCAATGGTAAGGAATGCTATTTTATTTTATGTATATGATTGTGTGAGATTAATCAGGACAATCAGAGATGAGTGATTCAATCTTTATACCACTATTTTGGCAGTGGGATTGGGATTGAAGTAAAAATGGTTCCATGATAGTTGGATCACACTAGTAGCAGTGGTTGATGTGTGAAGGCACAGTCAAAGAGTCAATGTGTAAATAAATTACGAATGATAAAAAGTGCAAAACCACAAAGTAACGAATAAAATGTGTAATTCATAGAACATGTAGCAAGAGTGAGTTGCCAGATAGAATAATCAATCAATAGATAGCATAAGTGAAGTGGATAGCTTCATAGCAGCAATCAAGATGATGATAAATAAGCTATTCAAGATCTTCATAAGGCAAATAGATCAACAATAGTAGTATAAAGATCCATTTTGCATCAAATGTAACACCATATAGTAGCAACAAAGGTATCATGAAGAATCCACATAGAAATAAAAGAAAAATCACATAGTAGCAACAAAAGAAGTATGGAGATCCATATAGATATATAGAAGCATAACTAGGATTCTCTTCTTCTCTCCTCCATCTCATACTTTCCCTATACTCATCATCCTCTATTCTCTCCCTCATGTTAACAAATAATAGACTCAAGAGAGTGGTTGGGGTAAAGAGTAAAAAACAATAGCAGAGGTAGAGTTTATGTAGGAAAATATGTGGAGGAGATATGTGACAACTCGAGTCAATTTGCAACATGACCCAATTATATAAATTTTGATAGTAAAATAAATGGATCTTTTTATGTCCCTAAAATGAGACTAGGTCAGAAAATCATAGGATATGAATATCATTAGGTATTATATATATATATATATATATATATATATATATATATATATATATATATGAGGGGTAGTATAAGTATTAAGGAGGTAGGAATATGTATGTAGGGATGGAAAGGATGGGGAGCTAAGGAATAACAGAAATATAAAATTGTAAGAAAAGAAATATAAGTGTTGTTGGTAAGAATAAAGATAGAGACTCTCCATATAAGAAACATCCACCATGTAATAGAATTGTCATAGATGATGTAGCACGTCAAGATGTGGTAATAGTAGCAGGTGACATGTCGTGTTATTGGGGAGACACTTTGTGTCATATAGCAGGTCAATGCCAATAGAAAAAAGGTGACACTTTGTGTCACAAGGTAAAATGCCTTATTAGTTTACACATCTTGGGGTAGAATGCAAGTGACACGCCATGTCATTTATGTGACACATCATGTCAAAGTATAGAATTTGCAATCAAAGTTGCAAATGAAGCAGTACTCTACCAACACGTCTTGTCAAATAGTGACATGCCATGTCTCTAGGAAGATTTTACAAACCAAGTAATGAAGGAAGCAAAAATCCACTCACGTGATGTGTCAAACAACGACATGACATGTTAGCATCAAAATAACAATAGAAAAACCCCAAGACAATAGAAAAGGTGGATAAATCATTTCTGATCTCCACCACATGAATACATGGATGGCATATCCCCAATATTAGCCAAAAAGGAAGATCTTTTTCCTAGATTTTGGATTAGATCTCAATGGAAGTGGCATGGATGATGATGGCAATGTAAATTTGCAGAGGTGTAAATGATGGTGGTGTAGAACTACTATATGACAGTGGTGTACATCTACATAGGTTAGATGATGGTAGTGTAGATCAACAACAAAGTAGATGATGACGATGTAGATCGACAAAGACATAGATGGTGTGATGTAGATCAACTACAATGTAGATGATGGAGGTGTAGATCTACACTGGTGTAGATGACCAAGGGAACTAGGGTAGCAGTGGTGGCTCCATAAGCAAGCAATATTGATAGAGGCATGGCGGCCCTTGTAGATATAGTAGCAGCAACTTCATGATGGATTAATTTGATGTTGATGGAGACCACTCCTAAAAGAAGAAGGGGTAGGAGATCCCTTTGGGGATCTAAGAAAAGCCTAGGGTTGTTGAGCATCCACAAGGGGATGCTTCTCTCCTTTGCTCTCTCTCACTATTCTTTAATACCATCTGGAAAAACAATATGATGGGAAATTCCGCTTGTTTTGTTTTTCTTATCCATAAAGGGCATCCCCTCTTTCCTATAAAAAGGATAAAGGGGAAGCATACAGACTCATGAAAAATGCTAATGGGTCAAGGCACAATTGGGCCCATATTACAAATAGACCCAAAAACGTGATTGACTAATTAAATAGACTCTCTAATATTAATCATGTACCTTAGTTCTTTGTCACCTAATACTCATAATATGTTATTCATTCCAATTTCACTATGCTTCTCAATATAAAATCCCAAATCATCTATTGAATTGTATATAGCACATGGGGCATGTCAGGGATATGCAACTATACCCTAATAATATCATATGTCTAGTCTGGCATGATCTTCGGGTGTACCATCTTCATCTCAACTTCAAACATCTCTATACCCTATTTGGTTAGGTCTTATATAATTATCCACTTGTGTATCATGATTGAAGCACATAATAAATGCTTCTACGTCCTAAGAGAACATTCTACCATTTTCCCTTCCTAGGGTTGTAGGAGTACTTAAAATCATAGTTCAATCCACCTTCTCTATCACATGTTTGAATCTTTTTTGAGGAGTATATACCTAATGATATTGTGATTGGAAAAAGGTCAAACTCTATTTTGTATAGATAATGTGCAAGATCTTCAAGGTATGTGCAATTTCTTCAAAATCCAAGTTGGTATACATGTTCATGTGGCCTCAAATTTAATGGAAGATTATACTATTGTACAATCCATATGCAACAACGCACATCCCACTTCAAGCTTTGATGCATTGGTGTAGGTAATCAATCCATCATTCCTAGATGGAACCAATAATACGGGTGTATATATCATCTTCTTTTTAAGTCTAAAATTTATTCTTTCACTCCTCTCTTTTAGTGAATTGAAAATCCTTCTCAGTGAAAAATGTTAGGGGCTGGTCTCTAATGGAGAAATTATGGATGGAATATAAATAGTAGCTTACTGAGTTGATAAAGCTCTAGATGTCAGATGGTATCTTCAGAGTGACATAATAAATACTTGATTCAACTTTAGCATGATCCACAATAGTTGTTTGTTCAAGATTATATAGTCTAAAAACATCACTCTTGAATCTATATTTTAGATATTTGGGATGGTGTTGTCTGATGATATCGAATGCAATGCAAAGGTGCTCCTCATATGAGTGGTCATGATCAATAATTATCAATATCATCAACAAAGACAATCATAATCAAATAAGATTCTAGGTAGGGTTGAATATTTGGTTTCTAGAGTCCGAAATGATAGTAAGGGATTTAGTCAATTCTGATGTCATAATAAGAAATATATATTGCCAACATCTAGATTAGAATGAAATTTTCTCGAAGTTACTGTATTTTATATATAAATAGTGGTATGTTATCTTCATATCAATCTTTGAAACATTCTATCTATCTTGAGCTTATTGAATATATCATTTGTATGTGGGAAGAGGGTATATTGATGGAAACATGGTTCAACATACTCTAGTCAATGCAATTCATCAAGGATCCATTTTTTATTGAAAACCAATGTTCTCCATAGGGACACATTGGGGAATAGGAAACCAAGGTAAAGTAGCTCTTGATATTCTTCTCGAGATCTACAAGTACCATTTTATATGGGACTCTAAGATCATTGTATATGTTACAACCCCAACTTTTGGGTTCATTGGTGGGAAATGTGATTTCTCATATTAAAGATATTTGAACAAATAAAAATATAATTTGTTTTGAATAAATGGGTTTCGTTTAGAATAGCCTTGATGATTGTTTTGTGGGCTTTATTGGCTATTGGGCCCAATAACAAGGAAGAGACAAAAGGAACTCCATTATTAATAAGAAATGGAGAAAAGAAAAATATAGAAACCTCTAGAAGGCAAAAATATATAACCCAAAGGTGGATTTCGTGCCTCTTGGGTTCCAAGGAGTCCCAAGTTGCAAAAAGAAAGCAATAAGAAAAGAAAAGATCAATTAAGTATTTTTTTATTAAGAAAGAAATCGAAAACAATGATAAAATGTGGAAAATAAGTGGAAAGAGGTATATTTGAGTTACCCTTGATGGATTTTCGTATCCAAAGGATTCCTAATGTTAAATGGGATGACAATGAGGAAAATAAAAAGAAAGATAAAGAGAAATCCTCAAAAAGAGATATTTTAATAAGAAATAAACAAGATAATGTGAAATAATGAATATTGATGCATCTAGAAGGATAATAAGTATCCTTATAAAGGAATTTCGAAATATTAAAGTTTCTTGGGATCCAAGGAATCCCAATGAAGAAAAATAAAGAGGAAAGGCAAATAAAAAAATAATGTGATGCATAATTAGTGACTTTTTGATAATATCAAAAGGAGATGTTAATTGCTTTAAGAAAATAGATATTCGTGGCCAATAGAGTTAAAGCCAAGCACAAGGAAGATAAAAACAGAGAATTTCAAATTCCTTAAAGACCAAGGATCAAGAGGAAACAAGGAATAAATTTAAAGAGAGGATTTATTCTCAATTATCGAAAGAAGGTTTTGTAATGAGGAGAAGCCTTGTTTTCTTCATGGGAAAGCACGTTAGTGCGTGGATGTCCTCCCCTATATAAGGGGTAGCACCCTTGGCTGAATCTAAGAGAAATCCCATGTATCCCTCTCTCTTCCTCATATTCTTCTTGTTCTTCATCATGAAAACCCTACCCTTGAGCTTAACTCTATCCCTGGTGCCACAAAGGGAGCTTGATGGAAGTCCAGACACCCCTCCCTTTAAATCCACGTGACTACGTTGCCAATTCTTTAGGAGCCCTCACCATGTTCACCTGCAACTCATCTATAGAGTGCAGAGTTTCGCAGACCTAATGATCCTGTCCCCAGCCATTTTGCACATGGCTGGAGACCTTGATGGCTATGACGGGGAGTGGCGGAGTCGGGAAGAAGGATTCTGGCGAGCTCCGAGCCTCGAGATGGTGGAGGTGGCTCGCGCAGTTCTACAGGTCGGCGGCTAGGGCAACACAACTGAGCTGCGTGAGGTTGAAGGAGACGGAAGTGGAATTGGACAGATTTGCCCTTCGCGGGCTGAAGAGATGGCCAACTTAACAAAGGATAAAACTGTATTTTCAAAATGTTTTCCAAAAAGCAAGTCACGTTGCATGGAAAGGGGACACATGGCACGCTCTGATTGGCTCTGGTGAGTTAATTTTATAAAAATGATATCTCCATATTGGTAACTCCGATAGTAGCAAATAATATATGTATTTTGCTCAGAAAAATGAGAGGAATTCAATAAAAATGGTTTTGGAGGATAATTCCTATTTCTGTTCGAAAAGTAGTGTAAGTTATCAACTTTAATGAATTAAAGATTATGAAATCCTATTTTGATATGATTAATGAAATTAGTAGGGTTTAATGGATGATTAAAGTCGATATTAGCCTGTTAATCATGAAAAGATACATTATGATAAAAAAGGATGAACTTTTCATGTAATTGGTTTAATTTAGAAGTTCATGAGCATAAATATTCTTTAATGGGCCTTGAAACCCTAATATTAGTAAATGAGACTCATGATGGTTTTACTTTTTCAAAATCATGAATAAATTTGAGATATGATAATTCCAAGTTATTTCAAGTATAAAAGTTCCTAATTGTGGATAAATACTCTTAATGTAGTAACTAGGGTTTTCTAATGGATGAAGGTATTAATTAATGACAAATAGAGTTCATATGTGAATTAGACCATAATGAACTATGAATTGATGATAAATGAGCATAATGATCTTGTCATGGATTAAACAGATAAAAATGGAAGCTTTAAGGTAAAAGAGGCTTAATGGACTTAATTAATGGTTAATTATGCTTTTTCTAATATCAGGGTTATATGTTGTTAAAAGATAACCTTAGTATCTTTCATGATGAATAAATGAGATAATTAGGGTTTAAAATAGTAGGAGATGAAGGGAAACCCTAATTGTAATGAAAACCCTAAAAGTGGGCTAGAAACCCTAGGAAGCGAGCTAGGTTTAATAGATCTTGATGACATGAGTAATAAAAGGTAATTGCATGATTATTTTAGGATCTTGTTGTATGTGCTTGATTGCTTGGATTTCTTACTTGCATGGAATATTTCTGTCTCAAATCAGCGTGACAGGTATGTGGTTACACTTATGAATAATTACTTTAGATTCATAGTGATTTCTGAAGGTTATTTTATTACAACTTTTCAGTATAGTCTGGTAGAATTTAATAATTGTTATTGATTATTTATCGAACCTTCAATCTAGAAATTGGGGTAACGACTCTGATCTCTCGGTCTCCCTTAATTGGGGGTTACCAGAAGGCGGGGTCGTTACATTTGGTATCAGAGCATAGGTTCCTCATTTAATCCTTAATAATTATTAAATTTTACAAACTCCGTAGAACCCAAGGGAGTTATTAGAGGATTTTCGGAAAGACAGAGGTGTCTAGAAAAGGATCACGTTCGGAGGTTGGCAAGATTTTCCTCTGCACCACTAGTCAGAATACGAGGACTGCCAGATTAGTGTGACTTCCTGGCCAAAGTCTCAGGATTTAACTCAAAATAAGATACCTTTAGGAATCTCTCATCTTGTTCATCCCTTCTCAACTCAAATGTTGTTAAGGACCTTAAGGATTAGGGCCTTCTCTCTTTTCCTCACCCTCTTGAGGTATGGATAAGGTTGATAAGGTTTAAGGAATCCTCCACTAAATTAATAAAAAGTATGTAAATAAGATGTCATGGACATAAGCTTAATAGATTAAGCGTAAAAGAATAGATACATGCTTAGGTCGTATGACATAATTTGTCATGCCCTCAGGAGAGACCTGAGGCTAGACCTTCTTGTCAGGAGGATAAGTGAAGAGAGTTAGTCTTGGAGGTAGAGATCTCCATTACAAGTAGAGACCTGACACATCCTCTGAGGATGATGTTAACCCTAACCCTAAGTGAAGGTTAAAGAGAGAGATGACATGATGAGTCAGATGTCATGGTAGACCAGGTGTTTGGATAGACATGCCTTGGATGTCATACGAGCCATGAGAGGTTGGATGACTGAGTATCTTTGGCAACCCAACCCAGGGAAGGGTCATGCATGTTAGAGTGAAGGATAGCTCCTTCATTGATGAGGTTAGAGAAGAACCTATGGAAACCCCATGTTCTTATATGAGCATGGAATAGTAGGCACTCGAAATACGTCAGTAGTGTGAGAAGTAGGTTGAAACCCTGGCTAAGGGAGTAAGTGGGATAGCTGATGAGATAAGCATAAAGGGCTAGGGATAACCTTGAGCAAACATAAGTTTGAACATAAGTATCACCCATGTAGGGGTATGTTTGTGATCTTGATCCACCTTCATGGAGAGAGGACCTCTGGTAGTGAGGCTGTTTATAGGGTTAGCTCTAGAGAGAGAGTAGGAACCATGCAAGAAGGTCAGAAGCCTAGAATCTAAGATATGAGGAAAAGTGGGAAGTTGAGGACGATGCAAGCTAAGTGGATGTTTATGGTTGCCTCATACTTGATCCTTGGAGGCTGATGATGCCTTGGTTTCCATGAGAGGAACCAAACCTTAGAGAGAGGATGAGTCTGCTCGAACCTCTGTACCCATGGTATAGATGAGAAGAAGAGTTCCTTAGACCTGGAGAGGTTTAGTAATAAGTTGTGAGGCCTTGTACCTTGTTGGTTGTCCTTGAGGAGGACTCCACTCTGAAGTGTTGCTCGAGTAGAAGGATGTCAGGAAGTGCATGTCATACCTTGTACATGTTTGGATTGTAGTTAAGAGGTCGAGCAGACAATGGACATCAGAGAAGTGAACCTAGGGTTCCTAGGCCTAAGAGGGGAAGTGGTGTACCTGATGCTCATGACAAGGTTTGAGTTCTATAGATTCGAGCATGGTACTCCTCATGATTGGAGGAAAGGGAAACCCCTTAAGTTAAAGGTATGTTTGATGAACCCCTCATAACTAAGTTAATGACATGGGAAGGTATGATCATGATCTAGTGTTGAGGATGAGAACAAGTGTGACCCAACATGGTTTAGTAGGTGGTCAACTTGTTCCTTAGTAGCTTACTAGGGTTAAGCATGCTCACGTGAATATAAACCTTAAGGATGTTGTGACCTTGTTGTCAAGGGTTGTAGTTTCCTCCCATCCTGGGAGAGGGACCCTTTGGCAGGGTGTATACCAGTTTAGAGGGTTTTGAGGAAACCTAAAGAGGTCTCATAGGATCTTGAGAAGCTAAGTGAAAAGTACATGGTATGAGAATGAACCTATAGACCCATAGATAACCATCTCTAAGTGCATGTGGATATGTTACAATGGAGGTAATCGGTATGGGGCCTGACCAAGGTAGGCAGGTCGCCATGACCCCTATGAATGGATTAAAGTCAACCCATGAATGCAGAGAGAGACGATGAAGGCTTGGGTAAGGTTCTAAGTTGAACATGTACTATGTTAGAATCCTAAGTCTATCCTAGGGTCAGGTAGGGATAAGACCGATGGAAGTAGGAGTTGCCTAATTCCCTAGTTGCACATGACCATAGGGTCAGGAGGTAACATATATCATTGTCTGAGGGCCATGGGTTAGGAGATTGATCACCTTCATGAACTCATGGGACCCAAATTGCAGATGAGTAGGGCGCTCTCTGGATGCATAAGGCAAGAGGGATGACCCCAAAAGTGCTGGCACCCTATAGACCTAGAGGAGATGACCAAGGATTGTGTGGTGACCCAAGAGGGTTCGAGATCAGTTTTCCATGGAAGTAATTTTGATATTGAGATGTTTGTGATATAGAGACATATGTGGCACATTTCAATTTATATTTAAAGGTGTGACGACAAGGTGGGATGTACATCTTTACTCATGGAATGGGAAGAACTATGTATTTGGACTGTAACCAAATGTTGATTTCCTCTTGTTATGGGAGTGAGAGATAGGACAATACGCATGCCATACACCAAGGATAAAAGGTGATGTGAGTTGGAACGTTGCCATGAGGTATGAGGACAAAGCGGATAACATACCCTGGCGGAGGGAATGATACATGGACGGTTTACAAACATTAAGAGAAACAAGGTAGTCATCTTATGAGGATGTTTTGATCTTAAGCTATGAGGTTGAGTTCGAAAAACCAAGATAAAAAGCTCAGAGTTTTCTTGATGAAGATAGAACTTAGAGCTGCGATGAGATGATAATTGGAGGTGTATGTCTTCAACTTTACCTAACCCTTAGGGATGTGAAGTGGTAATGGATGCTCTGGATGAGATACAACTGCCTAGTTTAGATGGAGGCTAGAAGAGGTTGTTAGGTTAACTCTCAGTAGGAAAAGAGATAAGTTTGGCTAACACTCAGATGTAACAATATCGGTTGTTTGGCTAGCCAACCTAGTCCTTGATGTAATGAAAGGATGGTTGCAACACCTCATATGCACTTCTCTGAAAAGGAAGGTGATGAAACCCCGATTGGAGTAGTGTAGGGTTTCCAGGGAATCAATCTTGAGGAATCATGACATGCAGAAGATCACCATACATGGTACTACGAATATAGTAAGTGACAGTGGTACTTTGGATTCCTAAGATGAAGTTGCATGTGGTATGTTGCCAGGTATGCCAGGAGGTGAAGGACGAACACCAATAACCTAGTGTATCAATATAGAGGATAAAGGAGTCTCTGAGAGGGAATGGGAGTTCATCACTATGGATGTCATGGTAAGTCTCCCCTAGACCAAGGAAGGTCAAGATGTAATATGGGTTATGGTAGATCGCCTTACCTATATGACATGAGGAAGAAAGATTACTATCAAGGGACAGATCTGGTTGAACTACATGCGAGAAAGAGATGGTTCAACTACACCATGATGTGAGTTCAAAAGTTCTTGAGTATGACCTAAAGGTTCACTTCCATAAGGTGGAAGAAGATACATGAAGAACTCAATGTTAGTACAGTCTATGACCCCTAACTAATGGTTAGTATGATCCAGACTAGAGGGTCTGATGAGAGCATGTGTGCTCGTTCAGGGTGATACATAGAGACAATTTTTATCCTTTGTAAGATGTGATGTTAACCACCATAGCCAGTATCAAGGTGTAAAGAAGCACTGCAAGGGAGGTTGTGTCGGTCACCACTTCATTAAGATGATGTTGGTGAAGGGACCTCGCAAAGGTCAGGAAAGAACCACAGTGTGTGCAGATGAAGTCACTTGATCGTGCAATGGCTGAAAGGAGCCCAGAGATGACATGAGTTGTAAGATGATGCAAAGTAGACTGACATGCAGTTCACTGTGGGGGAATATGTGACATGAAAATCTGACCCCTCTAATTTATGGCTAAGAGAGCTGAGTCCCTGATTAATGCGTTCTTTTGACATGGTTTGGTGGAGAAGGTTAAGCTTTTCCTTACCCTTAGGATAATGTAATGTGTGATGAGTTTCATGTGTCCAATTTAGAGCACTATGTGAGGTACCTGGACCATGTGCAGAGCAATGAACCTAATGAGCCCTAAGGGAGGCTGAAATGACCTGAGTCACCTATGAGGTTTATGGATGCCAAGGTGAAAGAACTCATAGAAAAGAATATGTGATGATAAAGGTTCTTTGGAAGCGCCATGGATAAGGTAAAGCCACATAGGAGCCAATGATGGACATGGAAAAGTCTTATCCTGAATTGTTTGTTTGCTTAATGGAATTTTGAGAACTAAATTCCTATAAGAGGGGAAGTATGTTACAACCCCAACTTTTGGGTTCATTGGTGGGAAATGTGATTTCTCATATTAAAGATATTTGAACAAATAAAGATATAATTTGTTTTGAATAAATGGATTTCGTTTATAATAGCCTTGATGATTGTTTTGTGGGCTTTATTGGCTATTGGGCCCAATAACAAGGAAGAGACCAAAGGAACTCCATTATTAATAAGAAATGGAGAAAAGAAAAATATAGAAACCTCTAGAAGGCAAAAATATATAACCCAAAGGTGGATTTCGTGCCTCTTGGGCTCCAAGGAGTCCAAAGTTGCAAAAAGAAAGCAATAAGAAAAGAAAAGATCAATTAAGTATTTCTTTATTAAGAAAGAAATTCAAAACAATGATAAAATGTGGAAAATAAGTGGAAAGAGGTATATTTGAGTTACCCTTGATGGATTTTAGTATCTAAAGGATTCCTAATGTTAAATGGGATGCCAATGAGGAAAAAAAAAGATAAAGGGAAATCCTCAAAAAGAGATATTTTAATAAGAAATAAACAAGATAATGTGAAATAATGAATATTGATGCATCTATAAGGATAATAAGTATCCTTATAAATGAATTTCGAAATATTAAAGTTTCTTGGGATCCAAGGAGTCCCAATTAAGAAAAAGAAAGAGAAAAGGTAAATAAAACAAAATAATGTGATGCATCATTAGTAACTTTTTGATAATATCAAAAGGAGATGCTAATTGCTTTAAGAAAATAGATATTCGTGGCCAATAGAGTTAAAGCCAAGCACAACGAAGATAAAAAGAGAGAATTTCGAATTCCTTAAAGACCAAGGATCAAGAGGAAACAAGGAATTAATTTAAAGAGAGGATTTATTCTCAATTATGGAAAGAAGGTTTCCTAATGAGGAGAAGCCTTATTTTCTTCATGGGCAAGCACGTTAGGGCATGGATGTCCTCCCCTATATAAGGGGTAGCACCCTTGGTCGAATCTAAGAGAAATCCCATGTCTCCCTCTATCTTCCACATCTTCTTCTTCTTGTTCTTCATCGTTCAAACCCTACCCTTGAGCTTAACTCTATCACTGGTGCCACAGAGGGATCTTGATGGAAGTCCAGACACCCCTCCCTTTAAATTTGCGTGACTACATTGCCAATTCTTTAAGAACCCTCGCCCTAGTCACCTACAACTCATATGCAGAGAGCAGAGTTTCGCAGACCTAATGCTCCTATCCCCAACCGTTTTGCACATGGCTGGAGACCTTGCTAGCTGTGACGGGGAGTGGCGGAGTCAAGAAGAAAGATTTCGGCGAGCTCTGAGCCTCGAGATGGTGGAGGTGGCTCGTGCAGTTATACAGGTCGGCGGTTAGGGCAACGCAGCCTAGCTGCGTGAGGTTGAATGAGACGGAAGTAGAATTGGACGGATTTTCCCTTTGCGGGCTGAAGAGACGACCAACTTAACCAAGGATAAAACCGTCTTTTCGAAATGTTTTCCAAGCAGCAAGTCACGTTGCATGAAAGGGGACACATGGCGCGTTATGATTGGCTCGGGTCAGTTAATTTTACAAAAATCATATCTCCATATTGGTAACTCTAATAGTAGCAAATAATTTATGTATTTTGCTCAGAAAAATGAGAGGAATTCATCAAAAATGGTTTTGGAGGCTAATTCCTATTTCTGTTCGAAAAGTAGTGTAAGTTATCAACTTTAATGAATTAAAGATTAAGATACCCTATTTTGAGATGATTAATGAAATAAGTAGGGTTTAATGGATGATTAAATTCGATATTAGCCTCTTAATCATGAAAATATATATTATGATAAAAAAGGATGAACTTTTCATGTAATTGGTTTAATTTAGAAGTTCATATGCATAAATATGCTTTAATGGGCCTTGAAACCCTAATATTAGTAAATGGGACTCATGATGCTTTTAATTGTTCAAAATCATGAATAAATTTGAGATATGATAATTCCAAGCTATTTCAAGTATAAAAGTTCCTACCTGTGGATAAATACCCTTAATGTAGTAATTCGGATTTTCTAATGGATAAAGGTATTAATTAATGAGAAATAGAGTTCATATGTGAATTAGACCATAATGAACTATGAATTGATGATAAATGAGCATAATGATCTTGTCATGGATTAAACAGATACAAATGGAAGCTTTAAGGTAAAAGATGCTTAATGGACTTAATTAATGGTTAATTATGCTTTTTCAGATATCATGGTTATATGTTGTTAAAAGATAACCTTAATATCTTTCATGATGAATAAATGAGATAATTAGGGTTTAAAATAGTAGGAGATGAAGGGAAACCCTAATTGCAATGAAAACCCTAAAAGTGGGCTAGAAACCCTAGGAAGTGAGCTAGGTTTAATAGATCTTGATGACATGAGTAATAAAAGGGAATTGTGTGATAATTTCAGGATCTTGTTGTATGTGCTTGCTTGCTTGGATTTCTTACTTGCATGGAATATTTATATTTCTAATCAACCTCACAGGTATGTGGTTACGCTTATGAATAATATCTTTAGATTCACGACTATTTCCGAAGGTTATTTTTATTACAACTTTTTAGTATAGCCTGGTAGAATTTAATAATTGTTATTGATTATTTGTCAAACCTTCAATCCAAAAATTGGGGTAACGGCTCTGACCTCTCGGTCTCCCTTAATTGGGGGTTACCGAAAGGCAGGGTCGTTACATTTGGTATCAGAGCATAGGTTTCTCATTTAATCCTTAATAATTATTAAATTTTACAAACTCCGTAGAACCCAAGGGAGTTATTAGAGGATTTTTCGAAAGACTGAGGTGTCTAGAAAAGGATCACGTCCGGGGGCTGGCAAGATTTTCCTCCGCACCACTAGTCAGAATATGAGGACTGCCAGATTAGTGTGACTGCCTAGACAAAGTCTCAGGATTTGACTCAAAATAAGATACATTTAGGACTCTCTCATCTTGTTCATCCCTTCTCAACTCAAATGTTGTTAAGGACCTTAAGGATTAGGGTCTTCTCTCTTTTCCTCACCCTCTTGAGGTATGGGTAAGGTTGATAAGGTTTAAGGAATCCTCCACCAAATTAATAAAAAGCATGTAAATAAGATGTCATGGACATAAGCTTAATAGATTAAGTGTAAAAGAATAGATACATGCTTAGGTCATATGACATAAGTTGTCATGACCTCAGGAGAGACCTGAGGCTAGACCTTCTTGTCAGGAGGATAAGTGAAGAGAGTTAGTTTTGGAGGTAGAGATCTCCATTACAAGTAGAGACCTGGCACATCCTCTGAGGATGATGTTAACCCTAACCCCACTACTACAGAAATGGCTTATAACGTCACTTTTAATGGCATCTGTTCGATAAATACATCGACACCTAAACAATAAAGTATCAGTTTATAAAATAAACCGACATCAATCTGTGAAGGGTGACCAGACACAGGTATCACTTTTATTCGGTGTCGGTTCCTTAATAACAAACCGACGCCTAAAATTAACCACCAAATCCAAAATTTCCAATGAAAAAATTACCTCCAAAATTTAACATATGGTGTCGGTCATTAACTAAAAAACCGACGACTAAAGGTTATTCGCGAAACAAAAATTGGGCACATTTTGATCGTAGGTTTTACAACAATGACCGACACTTATGGGTTTTCTCGTGTTGTTCACGGGAAAATTTTCACACCCTTTGAGCGTCGGATTTAAAAAAAAACCGACGACTATGGTCATTAATCGAGAACAAATTTTTTAATCGCATATGTAGATAGACGTTGGTTTTTTTCTAGTTAAAACTGATGATTATCATTGAGAACAGGTGTCGGTTTTTGTGGTTAACCGACACCTTTAGTTTTATGTGTCAGTTTTGTTTAATAACCGACACCGAATGTTAACTTAATAGCGCGTGAGCGAGCCCAAATCTTCCCCTGTCTCTCTGTGTCGTTGCAATCGGCTTAGGGTCTGGTGATTCCGGTGAGCAAGCAGACTCCCTCCGCGCCGCCGGCCACCACCACCATTCTCCTTGCTCACCGCCGGCCACCTGCTGCTCGCCGCTTGCTGGTCTCTGCTCCTCTACCGCCGCTGCTCACTGCTCCAGTGGCCTGCAGGTCTCCTGCTCTCTGGCGGCCTGCTCTCTTGCTACTCCGGCACCTCCGATGACCTGCTCTCTTACTGCTCCGGCCAACTCCAGCGGCCTGCTCTCTAACTGCTCCAACTCCGACGCCGCCTTCCTGCTACCTTCCGCCGCTGGTCTGGCCAATCAAAGGTAGTGGAACCATCTCTGTTTCTACGTGTGTGCTATGTGTGTGACATGCAGGAGGACCTTATAGTCTGGTCTCCATGTCTGTTTCTACTGTGGTTGATCCACTGGTTTCTATGTGTGTGCTATTACAACTAGGAGTACCGTACAGTCTGGTCTCCATCTTCATTTATTGTATCCAATGTTGATTTCTGTAGGGTTCTTGTCTGACCCGACTCTAGTATTGGTTGCATTTTTACTTGATTAGTCCTTTAATACATTGTTAAGAGTGGATTTGATGTCTACCTGCATGGGTGTTGTGATCTTGAATCAATATATATTTTTCCAGAGTATTTAAGACATGACTTTGTGCCTAATATTAGATCCTGTAAGGGAGTGTTTATTTAAATTGAACATTGTATATGAAACAAAATATGATTGTCTAGTATTTTTTCAATGATCACTTCCATTACGGTTCAGGAGCTCGCTGACCTTCTTCCTACTCCAGAGCTCACCGCCTGCTCCAGAGCTCGTTGGCCTTCTACCTGCTCTAGAGATTGCCACTCATTGGCTTCCTGCTCCAGAGCTCACCGCCTACTGCCTGCTCACCTCCGCCCTTCTCCCTCCTCCTTACTCGCTCGCTAGTTGCCTGCTCACTGTCGCCCTTCTCCCTCCTTGCTCGCTCGCTAGCTGCCTGCTCACCGCTCTTCCACGCTCGCCTGCCCGCTCGGCCTGCCCGTTCGGCTTCCACGTACACCCATCTGTCTCACCCTCTCTCCCTGCTCTAGAGAAAGACACCTGACTGGGCTCAAACAAAGGTAAACATCCCCAAAACCCTCTGTCTCGCCCTCTTTCCCAACTCCAGAGGAAGACGCTCTGATTTGTATTTACTTAAATACTGATTTGTATTTACTAATCTACTCATTCGTTCATCTAATGATTTTTTATTCGTCACATTATTTAAATTTAGGGCTTTATATTTATTCATCTACTTTTTAAAATTATTTAATCATCTCTTGATTTATATTTGTTTATCAACTGAGATGTACTTTTTTATATATTGCTTTGTATTTGTTTATCTACTGATTATATTTATTTATCTAATGTTTTGAGTTTACTTATTTAGATGTTTCTATTGTAAATCAACCTAGGATATGAATAAATCTTGTGCTTGCATATATGTGTGTTGAATGGGGTTGTGAATAAGGAACTGGTGTTGTATTTGTTGTCCTAGAAACCCGTCCAAGATTTACTCATTAGGAGTAAATCTTGGATAGTCCCCGGTTTGGGACTGTTCTTGAAAACCTAATCTCACTTAGGATGTAAGTGTATAATGTTTATTGGGTTTTTATGAAAATTTCGACAACATTTCCCTGTTTGTTCTCTAAGTACATACATATGTACTTAGAGAACAGCAGGGAAATGCTGCCGAAATTTTCTTGAAAACCCAATAGACATTATACACTTACTAGTGAGATTAGGTGTTCAAGAATGGGATAGGTGGTACACATTTATTATATATAAGAATGACATCACATGTATAAACCCTAAAGTTTTAACCATAAACTCTAATCTGTTTACCCGAAACCTTAATCTTATTGTAATATATACTTATTTTCTCTTTTATCATAGAATGGATAGATCATGGATGGCCATTCACAATCGCTGCACCCCAGAGTTTATTTCTGGTCTTGATCAGTTTATTAGATTTACCGAGGAACATAGGAAACAACTTGGAGATAGGTTCTACTGTCTATGTAGGCATTGTAGTAACAACTTGAAAGTCAGTACTGGTGATGAAATTAGAAGTCATGTCATGTGCAACGGGATTGTACAAGGCTATATAGAATGGCATTGTCATGGAGAGATTTCAAACCTGAAACCAGTGGATGTCGATAGCAGTGCTTGTGTGGAAGAAGAAATTGCCTCCGATGATGTAGATGTGAATGAACAAGTTCCAGTAGACATCATTGATGCGATGTTGGATAGTTGTGGGGTAGAGCACACCAATCCACCTCCCATGTTTAGAAACATTGTGCATGATGCTGAGATACCGTTATACATGGGTTGTAAGTTTACAAAGCTTAGCGCTGAAAGCTAACAATCGATGGAGCGACAAAAGCTTCACATCATTGTTGTCTTTGTTGAAAGAAATTTTTCCTGAAGGAAACGAGCTGCCGATCTCAACATACCGGTTAAAGAAATTGTTGTGCCCAATGGGAATGGAGGCCAAGAAGATACACGCATGCAATAATGATTGTGTATTATTTCAAAAGGACTATGTGGATTTGAAAGATTGTCCGAAATGTGGTGCGTCAAGGTATAAATTGACGACTTCGGGGGAGTCCAAAACTGGTTCTCCCACCAAGGTGATGTGGTATCTACCTATAATACCACAGTTTCAACGCTTGTTTGTCAATCCTATAGATGCGAAGAATTTGAGGTGGCATGCAGATGTTAAGAAAAATAATGATGGGATCCTACGACATGCGTCTGATTCCCCACAACGGAAGAAGATTGATTTATTGTACCTTGAATTCGGTGAAGAGGACAGGAATCTAAGACTTGGGCTTTGTATAGATGGGATGAATCCATATGGGACATTGAGCAACCAACATAGCACTTGGCCAGTTATGCTTGTTATATACAATCTTCGTCCCTGGTTGTATATGAAAAATAAGTATGTTATGCTGTCGTCTTTGATATCGGGCCCTAAACAACCTAGAAATGATAGCGATGTTTATCTTGAACCTATGATTGATGACTTGAAGGAGCTCTGGGGTGAAGGTGTGATGACCTATGATGCTTCATGAAGAGACATTTTGTTTGCACGCAATGTTGTTTTGCACTGTGAATGTCTTTCCAGCATATGGGAATTTGTCTGGATATAGTGTCAAAGGATCTAAAGTGTGTCCTATATGTGAAGAGAAAACTGATTTAATACGACTAAAACACGGCAGCAAGACTGTATATCTTTCTCATCGAAGGTTTCTTCCAAAATTTCATTTGTATCGTAGGTTGCGCAAAGCATTCAATGGACGAAATGAGGAACGTAGTGCACCTAAACCTATATCAGGGGAGGATGTTTATGAAAGACTGAAAGACATCGCCAATGAATTTGATAAGAGATCACAATGTACGATGGCCACAAGGAGTGATAAGTCTTTATTCAAGAAGAAGTCGATATTTTGGGATCTTCCTTATTGGAGTTCTTTGACATTTAGGCATTGTATCGATGTCATGCACGTTGAGAAAAATATATGTGATAGCGTCATCGGTACTCTGTTGAATATACCAGGTAAGACTAAAGATGGGATAAAATCCAGAATGGACCTACGTGAAATGGGAATAAGGACATAATTAACATAAGTAGTTAGTAGCGATCGGAGAACATACTTACCTCCCACTTGTTACATGTTGTCTAGAAAGGAGAAGAAAGCATTTTGTGAATGCTTGGTAAATGTTAAGGTGCCACAGGGTTACTCATCCAACATCCGTACATTGGTATCAATGAAAGATCTAAAGTTGATAGGTCTTAAATCTCATGATTGTCACACTCTAATGCAACAAATATTCCCTGTGGCAATTAGATCTATATTGTCGAAGCATGTAAGGTTTGCAATCACCAGACTTTGTTTCTTTTTCAACAGTCTATGCAGCAAAGTTATTGACCCTGATACTCTCGATAATTTGCAAAGAGAAGTGGTTGTTACCCTATGTCAGCTTGAGATGTATTTTCCTCTATCGTTCTTTGATATCATGGTACATCTTGTTGTCCACATGACTAGGGAAGTGAAAATGTTGGGACTAATTTTCTTGCATTGGATGTATCCCTTTGAACGATACATGAGCATTTTTAAAGGTGATGTTCGAAACCGTTATCAGCCTGAAGGGAGTATTATTGAGGGTTATGTGGCGAGAGAGGTTATGGATTTTTGCAATGACTTTCTGAGTGGTAATGACGCTCCCATGAATGATAAGAATATTGAGGAGCATTTTGGCAAAGGAGTTTTGGGATCACAGGTGAAAGTAATCAGTCGTGAGAAGTTGGAGCAAGGTCACTTGTATATTTTACACAACATCGACGAAGTGAGTGTTTATATCGAGGAACATACCAATTTCATCAAGAGACAATATCCTCGATCCAATTCAATGTGGCTTGCTAGAGAGCATAACAAGACATTTATTAAGTGGTTTGAAGATAAAGTCTTACATCAACTATCTCAAACACCAGATAATCTTACTGAAACATCAAATGCCTCGCCTTTAAACCAAAATTGAATGTTATGTCTTATGAGGGGTTTGACATAAATGGTTTCTCATATTACACAAAGTGTCAAGATGATAAGAGTGTCGTCCAAAACAATGGGGTCACCCTTCAAGCGTCTTCATTGTTTTTTGCAAGTGCAAAGGATAAAAGTCCACGTGAAGCTAAAATGTCATATTACGGTGTCATTGAAGACATATGGGAGTTTGACTATGTAGATTTCAGAATTCATCTCTTTAAATGTAATTGGGTTGACAACAACAAAGGAGTTATAGTGGATGAATTGGGTTTCATGTTAGTGAACTTTGAAAAGATTGGCGAGAAGGGTGAACCATTCATATTGGCATCACAGGAAAAACAAGTATTTTATATCGATGATCCTGCAAATGATAAATGGTCGTTTGTTCTTCATGGTAAAATATAGTTCATTGAAGATCCTATAGATGAAGAAGAGTACTATGATAAGTATGATGACTCCAATCCATTCTCAGTTGGGTTGCCAACACCACCAAATATTGAAGTTGGGGATCACAATGACTTGTATGTTCGCGGGGATCATAATGAAGGATTGTTAATTGATAAAAGATCACAATATTAGAGGCATGGATGTTTATATTTTTATTATGTTCCCATGATGACCGTGCTGATGATCACCGTGAGGGTGAGGACATGCTTGCACCGCCTGACAATGTAAGTTTTGAGAATATATCCATGAGGTTTCTATCTATATGTTCATTTATAATTATATTATGTAAGTGTGTTTTTTTATCAAATTTTTAGGATACTAGTTAATAGCAATTCTATTTAATTTGCAGGTGTTCGCCAAAGACTACAGGTTATGTAGGACAGACATGACATAGCTATGCAGGACATCAACATTGCTTTGTAAATCTAAAGTGCTACAGTCGGAGAGAAAGCAAGCATCTCACACTAAGGTGACGATCCCACCTGCTAAAACAGGTTACCGACAACTACATGTTATGACTGGGAGGTCGTGATTCAGAAACCGTATGCATTAGCAGGAGGAAAAATAGATTTCACCATGAGTTAACATTGAAGAAGGTCTACTAACCTACACTGAGCTAAACAAGTTTATGGTGGGAGAGATGATACAATAGTTGTTAGAGTGGGGTGGGTCTAATGACCATCACTAGTCCCTATTTCTCACACCCATTAAGTTGAGCAAGTGAACAACAACCCTCAATTCTCACATATGTAACATTAATACCATGACCCAGAGGAACCTTTTCACCCAATTAGGTGAATATGATCCTTTCTGCCAAGAAATTCTTGAAAATGACCACAATCTTGTGAAATTGATAAAAAATCAACAAAATAATTAATGTAAATAAAGTATTTTGACAAAGACAAATGTGAGGAATCATTTAAAATTTATTTTAGAGGATAATTTTCACATTAGTTTGAGCTCTATCTCAAATCTTATCTCTTTTAAATACTTGAAAATAGTTGACGTCCACAAATTATTGAAATGATCCCCCAAAAATCAGATATCTAGTCATATCAGTGACATTGAGATGAATATCCCAACCATGTATCAAACTTCTATAACTCTTGATTATTCAATATAAACTATGATGATGACATTGAAATTAGGGATTTATTAGCTTATATTGATCAAATCTTTCACCTTTAAACCCCATAATCTGAAATCTCAATTATGTCAGCACTTGAAATAACTCTTGCAACCCATATATTGATCTTGATAATGATTGGTAATGATAACGATGATCTAGAATGATGTTGTTGATATTGATCTTAGGGTTAGTTTCCTAATATGACCTAGGTGTGGAACATTAATTTGATATTCATAAAGATGATTATGATACCGATCTCAAAATGCTTGGAATGTTTGTAATGTCAAAATATCAATGTATGATCACACCTAAGATAAAAGGAACTAATCACCATAATCTGGTCATTATGATCCATGATGATTTGATATCCCAATATTTGACCCTTGCATCTACATATTTCATGCCAAGATCTTTCTTTGAACCTCGACTTGAATGTGACCCCTGCATCTACTCATACTATGGATATCAAATAAAGAACACTTATTCTCTTATTTTGAACAAACTAGTGGTAATGATTGGTAGTTATATATGAATGGTCTTGCTTATGCTTGGGCAATATACTTGATTGAGATACACCATTGTGGATTTAATAATCTTAGACTACACACACGCACGCGCGTGCACACACATAAGAAAAGTGACCCTTCCTCTAAGTGACGTTGATGATGAACTTATGAGTATAGGATGAATCTTTCTTCAAGTGAGGCTGATGAGAAACCTACACTGAAAAGTTATATATGAAAAATGTTACCTAAAAATACATCATATCATATGATGATTTATTTTTTAATCAATTATTATTATTTTTATCTTTAAGTCCTTTCAATCATATCTACTTATGAAAGGGTATAAGTTCTTAAGACCATTTCTTTCAATGATGGTATCTTGAACTTCTCAATTTAGGTTAAAGAATGTTGATTAATAAAGACCTACCATATCTACAGCTTCTACTTCTTGGTTATGATACTAGTTCTTGATGGAATGTTTTACAAGATTCACCATTAAGAAATTCAAAAGGGCTTTCTTAATAAAAATGGATATATATATATATATATATATATATATATTCAAGTTACATAAAATGGACACAAACAATATACATTAAAACTTTACCATTGTATATATATGAGTATTTACAATGTTGATATGAAATAAAGTAGTGCTTTAAAAAAAACCGAAGTCCTTTTATTTAGCTTGCCCTAATCATAGATACAATGAGATGTAAGGTTGTCAATGTCAATGGAGACATATATATATATATATATATATATTCAAGTTACATAAAATGCACACAAACAATATACATTTAAACTTTACCATTGTATATATATGAGTATTTACAATGTTGATATGAAATAAAGTAGTGCTTTTTAAAAAACCTAAGTCCTTTTATTTAGCTTGCCCTAATCATAGATACAATGAGATGTAAGGTTGTCAATGTCAATGGAGACATAGTTCCTATAATCGATGCACATTCTCCATACACTAACATGTTTTGGTCACTATTTCATCACTATTCTCGTCCTTGACCACTATTATATCTCCCTTCCTGGGTACCACATGGACCAGGCTTACCCATTTGCTATCACTAATAAGGTACACTATCCCTAACTCACAAAGCTTATCAACTTCTCTCAACTTTTGATACAACCTTCTTTGCCCTTGGGTGAAGGTTTTGGAAAAGTGTATGGTTCAAGGTGAATCTTTAATCCTATGCACGCACTATGTAGGATTTAAGCCTTCAATGTCATCTACTGAGTACCCAATTACTTTTCTTCTTAGATTTAGTTTAAATAAAAGTTGTTGTTATTGAACTTCAAACAGAACAAATCTTATAATGATAGGGTTTTGTTTGTCTCCATCTAAGAACTCATACTTTAGACCTTCAGGCAATTACTTTCGTTCATGCTTTGGCTTTGGAACTTCCTTATCATCTTGTACTGACACATACTTAACAATCACTATCTCATAATCATTTGTAACTTTACAATCACTTTCTTCCACATCGAGTTAATTGATTAATTCCACAACCTCATGGTATTCTATGCTAGGTTTTTGATTTGTCAAATATCTCATTAGAGGATCATTTATAGCATTTTGTTCATGAATCTTCTCCAACAACTGTTATAACTATCTATAAAATAAGTAGACTCAATCACTGAAGGTCCCCTCATGGAATCTTGAACCTTGGAATTGATATGATCATTCCCTACTTTGATTGTTATAACTCCATCTTAAACATCAATTGAATATATCCCTATAGAGAGGAAGGGCCTCCAAAAACTCACGGAACTAGTTGGGTCCTCCACTGTATCAATTATCACAATATCACAAGGAATAAAAAATCTCCCAACTCTTATGGGAGCATCTTTAACTATACCAACAAACCTTATGAAGGTATCATCGACCAATTGGATTCTCATACCTACTTCCACCATATCTATAAGTCCAAACCTTTGAGCTAGGGTAAGCAACATCAATCTTATTTTGGCTCCTATGTTAGTGAGACCTTTCCTATCTTTTTTGTGTCCAACACTGAAAGGGATGGTACAAGCACATGGGTCACTCTACTTTGTTGTCATCTTCACTTGTAACAAAGCACTAGACATTTTTGCCAACTTAACCATTTCTACTTTATCACCACATCTTATTTTTATTATCTTTGAATAACTTGGAACATGTGGGATCTCTTCAATGGTGTCCATAAATGAAATATCAATGTGTAGCTTTCTAACAATTTCAATGAACTTCTTGTACCTATATTCAAATGTGCCTTAATAAGCTTGTACAGAAATGAAATCCTAGGAGTGTAAGAATCCCTATTATCTATGACTTCCTCAATAGATTCAACTCTCTTTTTAGTGATGGATTTTTTCTTCTTTCTTTTCTCTTTTAGCAAGGTCTTCTCTGGAGTAGGTTTAGCAGGTCTCTCTGCTGCAATTTCAACTATTTTAGATTGGTCATTCTGCATTGTAACATGATACTGTTGTGCATCAAGAGCAACAATTTCAATAATGGTCCCTGATCTTAGAGTGACCATCTTGGCGGTTTCATGTCCTCTAAGATTTTTCTCTATTTGACTGGAGTCCTTGGTGCATTTTTTCCAATGGCGTTACATACCACTCAATTGGAATTTGAATAGATGAAACTCTATGAACAGACACACACGATGGGATCTTTTTCAAAATTTATAATGACCTAAACTTCATAGACTCACATAAACCAAAACACTACACCCGCAAGCACACGGGGTCATGTCGTACTATAGGAGGGCGGTAAGTATAGGGTCAATCTACTAGGAGAAAATATGTAAAAGAGTGAAATCACCCCTTTACTAAAAATTTGAAGAATCAAAACTCCATTCCCAATATACTCAAAAGGTATCTTGAAATAAGTGTAAAATTTTCAAATCTTTATTTATATGGTATACAAAAGACCAATAAGTAATGCAGTGGAATAAATTTTCTGACTATATTCAACTTCATAAAAGGTTATACAAGAATACATCATTCTATCTTTAGGGTTTACATCAAGATACACAAACATGATCTAGACAGAGGGAAGTCTAACTACTACAATCTTGTATCCAAAGCAACATCTCCATCAACCAAGTCCAAGCCAAAAACTAAGATCGTATTGTCTTATCCATCACCTTGCTCAGCACTTGGGTGGTTGGAAAGGCACCCAACAAAAGGGAAAGGAAATAGAAAGTATGTGTCACAAAACTAGTATAGGATAACATGATAAGTAAATCAAATAAAAATAGTCTAGAGTTCATCATAAGATGAAGATAACAAGAGTTTGGCACTATATTCAAGAAAAACTTGCCATTAACAATTTATTAAAAGGATTTTCATGTAAGATAATTATGTCTACCTAACTAAGTAGGGTTGAGGCACCTAATGGACCTCTAACCTATAGGTGAGGGGAGAATAAGACATTCCCAGTCACCTACACAATAATATGGGCAGAATAAAAACATTCCCCAGGGTGATTAAATACATGCTCTTTGTGGGAGGTTGTACATAAGCACCACTACTTTAAATAAAATAGAACATAAATCTACATGCTAGAAAAGTAGTCATGGCAAGAGTAATTATAATAATCAACAAGCATGGCAGTGGGGTATAAGACCCAAATAAGATGAATTCATAAACTAATTTGAGGCATAAGTAAGTTAGGTTTCAAGAATAGAGGATTAGGTTCAATTAAGCCTCATTAGGGAAAAGTAGGTTAAGGCATAAAATTTCCCAACTAAGGTGTTAGATGCACATACCTCTTCCTTAGAGTCCTAGAAACCACTTTTCAGAATCTTTAAATGAGATCAGGGTCCACTTGTCCTAATATGATTGCCATGTTCATATATTAGAACTATATTCATTCATTAAAGACTTAAAACCCCAAAGTTACCAACTTTTTCTACAAACCACTTATTTAGGTCCTAAACCATCACTACTGTCTTAGTTAGGGTTTTCTGATCAAAATAACATATAATTTTATATATTTTAGAGATATGGACTTTTAGAAGTATTTTTAGTGATTTTTAATCATTTTAATCATTCCCAAAACACTTTATCAAAAAACTCAGAATCAGGCATTGAAATTATTTTTAATGGATAGAGGGGATTTTTCTAATTCTAAAACATGTCTTAATTTTATTTTTGGACCATGGAATTAATTGCTATGAATTATTTAAGATGGACCAATAGAAAATTCTAAAAATTCGAATTTTATTTAAACAACAGAGAAAGCGTGAGAGAGAGGGACCGAGCCCGCTGCTTGGCCCAATTGTCATAGGACAAATCAGCGACTTGCCTCACTAGCTGCTGATATGGCACTGATCAAAGCTGGGTCAAGGTCAGGTCAAAGGAAAGCAAAAGACCGGCATGCCCCTAGCATGAGACAGAGAAGGAGAGAAGAAAATAGTGAGGGTAAAAGCTTAAATCAATAAGGGGTTATCTTTCCCAACCCCTCGATGCCATGGATGACATGCTCCTTGGGCGTTTTTGGGTAAAATAACTATACGCGCTGAAATTCGACGCACAAGTAGTCAAAAGAAAGAGCAAAAAACAAACAAACTCAATGGTACCTTGAATTCAACCAGAGATGGAGGGAGGAGAGAGAGCACCACCACATGACTATCATCTTTGGCCACTCTTCGGGGGGGGTCAAATGATAATGAAACTAGAAATCGAGGGTTGTGTTGAGTTGCAAAGGCTCCCAGGAAGCCAATGGAAGAGGTATTTATATGTGAGGAGTAGTAGATTAGGGTTTACATAGTTGGAGTGAGAGAAAAGCTTCAGCCATTTTCAGGCTTTCTCAATTATTTGTCAAATTATCTAAATGTTAGGATAAAGCTGTGCGGAATCAAGAGAGGAGTCCAACGTACTAAAAATCTCACAAATTGGTCAAGTAAATCGAGAGTTATCGAGGTTTGAAAATTTGCAAATCAAGCTTTTGTTTCCCAATCCAAATTGAGGAAGAAGACGAGCTCTTGGCCGTTCGATCCTACGGACATGCGTCCATGTTCAATCTGGACCATCTGATCGGGTGAAATCCTGATATATGTCTAGGTAACATATATTTCCAATTCGTTTATAAAGTGATACATATATTATTAAATGGATTTCTCTCTCTTCTTTTGAGGGCTCAAACAATTTCCAAATGTAATAAAAATTGACACCCTGATTGATTTTGAGGTGTAGAATCTGAATATGGAATTAGTTTTTCCTTTTGGGAACTTTTAATGGGTTAAATAATTCAAAACTCATTTCTATTTCCTCCATTAATGGTGATAAGATTCCCTAAATTTGGTGAAACTTCACCCACAAGTCACCCTAAGTTCCTTGGATATGAATTTGTCATTAATTTCACATGTTGAGATTATTTGTTCATTTATTTAATATATATAAGGTTCTACACACTTTCTCTCTTCTACTTTTACTCATTATCCAAATATCATCCAAATTAGTTGAAAATTTTCCCAAAGGCTTATCTTCATGTTTAGATTATGAATTTGGAATTATTTTTTCAATTTGAGGACATTAAGTATTTTATTTCTCTTTCTTGGCTTATTTCCTATTTTCCCTTAATAAAGACTTATATATATATACTTTCCAAATTGGGTGATACTTGGCCCTCAAGTAACTTTTAGTTAAAGAAAATGAAATTGTATATCAAATTATCTCATGGGTTTTCCTCTTTGTGATTTTTGAAACAATATATTCCCTATTATCTCCTTTTATCTAATATATTCCATATTATCTCCTTTATGCACATTTTGGGATTTCTTTTCTTTTTTTCTTATTCTAAAGAGTTCTAGAAAGTTCTAGCATAAACTCTTTTATTATTTTTATTACTTAAGTGGACAATTGCACATCAGGCCCATTACTTAGATTTCTACTGAGGTATTTGTGCATTAAACCCCTTTATTGGCATAAAAGGTGAACAAATTTTCAATAAATCATTATATTCTCCACAAATTAAACAGAAACGCCAAGAAGTCTAGAAAGGAAAGGAAAAGATGGGAAAGAGGGTCAAAAGACAAAATGTCTAGGATTCGATATGTTACAACACTCCACCTCTTAAAGACGATTTCGTCCCCGAAATCACAAGCAAGGATGGAAGGTGAAGGTGCAACATCTCATCATAAAACTTCTGTTGTTCCACCAACCATAACTTCCACCAAACGACTCATCAACATATACTTCACAAGCATCTCGACATAGGTCAGGTTCTCAAGGATCACCTAAGGTTCCACTATTGAGATTCCTTTTATGAGATTTAGCATTATTTACATTTTTAGCTCATTAATATTATGTTTATTGGGATATCACCTTATCATTATTATTCTTTTAATTATGTCATGTCATATTCACTTTGTTGCCAAAAGAGTTATATTTCATTATCATCCATGAAACATTATATATATATATCTCATTTATCTTATTAAGAATTTTATCACAATTAGGGGTTACTCAATTATCTGAATATCTATATTTAACCATTATCCTTAATCATTCTGAATTTAGACTTCATTTTCCTCATACTATCACTATATTAATTATAACAAATTGTTTTGCTTGAAATAAGACATTTTATTCAATTTGTTATTAAGCCTACAATTAATCCAAATTATGTCACATTGATTACTTGTATGTATATTAAACATTATCGCATTACCTTTCTTATTCACATTAATGTCATCATTATTCATTCTCATATTTATTCACTTCTTATTATTTATTATGCACATTTATGTGAATCCAGTTACTTCTTATCAATATTTAAGTCATCATCTATATTTTAATGAACCAGATTGGACATATTACATATTAATGAATTGATTCACGTACCAAGTCATGATTAGGTGATTAGTTAGATGTGTACTAGGTAACAAGGTGATATGCATTTGATTAATCTATGATTAGGTGATTATATACCATTTATGTGTGTCAAGGTATGTTATTTGTTTATGACACCTAAGGTTACTAATATATCATGACTATCAGTGAGGATGTATATGTTAAGGTTAGATGATTACAACTTAAGGTTTAAGTCAACATGACCATTATATTTCACTTACAACTTGTTAGCATATATTAAGTCCCATATTAGATTACATTTATCTTTTTCATCATATCATTAGGGTTTATTGGTTCATGACATGGTTAGCATCATATTAGTATTAATATGTGAGTTATTCTTATTATGTGCATTAAGTATTTATTAGGGTTCAAACATATGAACTATTCATTAGATGACTATTATATGTTCATTAGTATATAAACACACATGTGGGATTACAACTATAGCTTGTTTGGTCAGAACAAGGGATCCAAGAACACTAACCTCCTATTCATGGAGTTAGGGTTTCTAAAGTCACATAGCTAGATCTTGGTATGGCACATGGCTCCACCCCCCATAAGAGGATTTCGTCCTCAAAATCTAACCACCCAACATCATCAAACTAAATTTACTCTACCCCTTAAAGGGTTCAACCTATCAAACCAAACTACACTAGGGTTAGAGGATGAGTCTAGCCAAACCTTATATAAGATCCATCACAATTCCACTACATACTCTGATAGCTCACTTAACCCCAAACTTCAAAGTCTATGTTCTAGAAATAAACTATCCAAGCATGTGGTACTAAGGGACATAAAGAAACTATCTTGGTATCCATCCTCAAACAAGTCATCATACATGAAGAACTTAGGTCAAAATTCTAGGGCTCCCAAAGATATACAACATATATCTTTAAGGTCACTAATGCCTAAAAGCAAACTAGTTCAGACAATCCATATCAGCTTAGGCCAGGCCAGTATCATATGGATCTGGGAGTCCTCGTAAACCAAGATAGTGGTGAGGAGGAAAATATTGCCATCTCCCAAAACCTGATCCTTTCTAGACACCTTTGCTTCAACTTCATGCCCTAATAGTTGCCTAAAGGAAAACCTAAACAACATTAAGTTATTATGATTACTTAAGTATCTTTCAATTGTAAATATGTTAGGTTTTTACTGAACGTGATTCTAATGTGTAACTATAAGATCCTAAATCAACCATATATCAAATCTAGGGTAATCATGTAACTTAAAGGGAAACTATGTAAGGTAAGGATTCTAACTAGGGAGACAAAATTGAAATAGTCAGATTCCGACTACCATGGGCTCTGATACCAAGTTGTAAAAGAGTGAAATCACCCATTTACTAAACATTTGAAGAATCAAACCTCCATTCCCAACATACTCAAAAGGTATGTTTAAATGGGTGTAAAATTTTCAAATCTTTATTTATATGGTATACAAAAGACCAACAACTAATGCAGCGGAATAAAATTTTTGACTGTATTCAACTTCATAAAAGGTTATACAAGAATACATCATTCTCTCTTTATGGTTTACATCAAGATACACAAACATGATATACATAGAGGGAAGTCTAACTACTACAATCTTGTCAACATCTCCATCAACCAAGTCCAAGCTAAAAGCTAAGATCTTCTTGTCTTATCCATCACCTTACTCAACACTAGTTGGGAAGGCACCCAATAAAAGGGAAAGGAAATAGAAAATGTGTCACAAAACTAGTCTAGGATAACAAGATACGTAAATCAAATAAAAATAGGCTAGGGTTCATCATAATATGAAGATAACAAGAGTATAAGGCTATATTCAAGAGAAACTTGCCATTAACAATTTATTAAAAAGGATTTGCATGCAAGATAATTATGTCTACCTAACTAAGTAGGGTTGAGGCACCTACCGGACCTGTAAGCTATAGGTGAGGGGAGAATAAGATATTCCTAGTCACCTACACAATAATATGGGGAGAATAAAAACATTCCCCAGGGTGATTAAATACATGCCCTCTGTGGGTGGTTGTACATAAGTAACACTACTTTAAATTAAACAGAACATAAATCTGCATGCTAGAAAAGTAGCATGGAAAGAGTTATTATAATAATCAACAAGCATGGCAGTGGGGTATAAGACCCAAACAAGATGAATTCATAAAATGATTTGGGGCATAAGTAAGTTAGGTTTCAAGTATAGAGGAATAGGTTCAATTAAGCCTCATTAGGGAAAAGTAGGTTAAGGCATAAAATTTCCCAACTAAGGTGTTCGATGCACATACCTCTTACTTAGAGTCCTAGAAACCAATTTTTAGAACCTTTAAATGATATCAAGGTCCACTTGTCCTAATATCATTACCATGTTCATACATTAGAATTATATTCATTCATTAAAGATTAAAACCCCAAAGTTACCAACTTTTTCTACAAACCACTAATTTAGGTCCTGAAACCATCACTACTATATTAGTTAGGGTTTTTGTATCAAAATAACATATAATTTTATATATTTTAGAGATATGGACTTTTAGGGGTATTTTTAGTGATTTTTAATCATTTTAATCATTCCCAAAAACACGTTTTCAAAAAATTCAGAATCAGACATTAAAATTATTTTTAATGGATAGAGGGATTTTTTTTATTCCAAAACATGTCTTACTTTTATTTTTGGACCATGGAATTAATTACTATGAATTGTTTAAGATGGACCAATAGAAAAATTGTAAAAATTTGAATTTCGTTCAAACAACAGAGAAAGTGAGAGAGAGGGACCGAACCCGTTGATTGGCCCAATCGCCATGGGACAAGTCAGTAGCCCACCTCACTGGTTGTCGATCTGGCACTGATCAAAGTCAGGTCAAGGTCGGGTCAAAGAAAAGCAAAAGACCGACATGCCCCTAGCGCGAGATAGAGAAGGAAAGAAGAAAACGACGAGGGAAAAAGCATAAATCGACAACGGATTGTCTTCTTCAACCCCTAGACGCCATGGCCGACATGCTCCTTGGGCATTTTTGGAAAAAATCTCTATATGCGATGAAATCTGACGCACAAGTAGTCAAAAGAAAGAACACAGAAAAACAAACTCAATGGTACCTTAAATTTGATTGGAGATGGAGGAAGGAGAGAGAGAGCACTACCACAAGCCCAACATCTTTGGCTGCTTGTCGGGGGGTCAAACGATGATGAAACTGGAAATCGAGGGTTGCGTTGAGTTGCAAAGGCTCCTAGGAAGCCAATGGTAGGGGTATTTATAGGTGAGGAGGAGTAGATTAGGGTTTACATAGTCGGGGTGAGAGAAAAGCTTCAGCCATTTTGAGGATTTCTTGATTATTTGTCAAATTATATAAATGTTAGGATAAATCTGTGAAGAATTGAGAGAAGAGTCCAACGAACCAAAAATCTCACGATTTAGTCGTGTAAAGAGAGAGTTATCGGGTTTTGAAAAGTTTCAAATCAAGCTTTAATTTCCCGATCCGAATCAAGGAAGAAGATGAGCTTTTAGCTGTACGATCCCACGTACATGCATCCGCAGTCGATCTGGACCATCTGATCAGGCGAAATCCTAATATATGTCTAGGTGACATATATTTCCAATTCGTTTATAAAGTGATACATATATTATTAATGAATTTCTCTTTCTTATTTTGAGGACTCAAAAATTTTCCAAATTTAATAAAAATTGACACCCTGACTGATTTTGAGGTGTAGAATCTAAATATGGAATTATTTTTGCCTTTTGTAAACTTGTAATGGGTTAAATAGTTCAAAACTCATTTTCTCTTTCCTCCATCATTAATGGTGATAAGATTCCCTAAATTTGGTGAAACTTCACCCATAAGTCACCCTAAGTGCCTTGGATACAAATTTATCATTAATTTCACATGTAGAGATTATTTGTTCATTTATATAATATATAGAAGGTTCTACACACTTTCTCTCTCCTACTTTTACTCATTATCCAAATATCGTCCAAATTATTTGAAAATTTGCCCAAAGGCTTATCTTCATATTTAGATTATGAATTTGGAATTATTTTTCCAATTTGAGGACATCAAGTATTTTATTTCTCTTTCTTGGCTTATTTCCTATTTTCCCTTAATAAAGACACACACACACACATACACACACACACATATATATATATATATATATATATATATATATATATATATATATATATATATATATATATATATATATATGGGCCCATCTTTAATGCCCGCACGGGTAGCTACCCGCCCCCCATTTTGGTTACTTTTTTTCAAGTTGGTTACTTTTGACATGTAGAGGGTTACTTTACCTTGCAAACTATTGAGTTTCATGCATAGATAGTTACGTTTGTAACAGCAGATTTCAAAACACGGTTACATATATATATGTTGTGTATTTTGTACGTGATTACTTTTTTAGTCGTATAGTTACTTTTTGATCAACACAATTACTTTTTTTGATAGCAAAATTACTTTTCTGGTCAGAACAATTACTTTTTTGGCTATCGAGTAGTGAAATCCAGGCTACCCGCGCGGGTATTAAAAACATCCTATACATACATACATACATACATACATCCATCCATCCATCCATCCATACATACATACGTACTTTCCAAATTGGGTGACACTTGGCCCTCAAGTAACTTTAAGTTCAAGAAAATGAAATTGTAAATCAAATTATCTCGTGGGTTTTCCTCTTTGTGATTTTTGAAGCAATATATTCCCTATTATCTCCTTTTATCTAATATATTCCATATTATCTCCTTTATGCACATTTTGGGATTTCTTTTCTTTTTTTCTTATTCTAAAGAGTCCTAGAAAGTTCTAGCACAAACTTTTTTATTATTTTTATTACTTAAGTGGAAAAATTGCACATCATGCCCATTACTTAGATTTCTACTGAGGTATTTGAGAATTAAACCCCTTTATTGGCGTAAAAGATGAATAAATGTTCACTAAACCATTATATTCTCCACAAATTAAACAGAATGGCCAAGAGGGATAGAAAGGAAAGGAAAAGATGGGAAAGAGGGTCAAAAGACAAAATGTCCAAGATTCAGTATGTTACAAAAGGGGGCACTAGAGCTAGGTTAGTTTTTGGGCTAGGTTCCTACTGCAGAGTCTAGGGTTTAAGGGTTTGAAGGTTATTTTGATTGTTAAACTAAGGATGAACAATCAATCAAGAATCAAGACCTAATTTAACCCTAGATAGTTAACTCTAATGAGTAAGAAAAGACAAGGCAAGTAGGAACAGCAAGAAAAGAGCAATCTACTCTAAGGCATGCAAGGAAAGGTCTACACTACACTAAGCTAGAAAACTAAGAATTAGAACAATTGAAGACCTAAACTGGCAAGAACAAAGAAAGAATAAAGCAAGAAGCTAACTAAGCAAGTAAAGAGATACCTAAGCTAACACTAGCTAAGCAAGAAGGCAATTAGGGTTTTAAAGCAATTAAGAGAGGTGTGGGACGTTTAGGGGATGCACTTATCAATTAGTTTGGGGGGAGACATGTGAACATAATGATTTCATTTAGATTATTAAACCAAACAACAAGCTAGAGTCTACTGAATTATCCTAAACTACTAACTGACCATGGATATGCTAGGTTGTGTATAGGGGAACTAGTCCCTAATACCCCTACTACCCTTGTGAGGCTCAATTGGGTTAGGGTTTAGGTGTAATTCAATTAGAGTATAAACAATCCTAGGTTTCTAGGTTAGATGATCTTAGGATTATTAGGGGCTGAGATTAGTAATGGGAGTGGATATGAGGTTTTAGGCCTCCCATCACCCACATTCTAACCTTGAGAGAGTTTCATGCTAAACACACCAAATTCATCTAAACTAGCTACTTAGATCTCTCAACTAGGGTTAGGAGAATTTATTAGAATGTAGGAGGATGGGTAGCTAGCTAGGGATCCAAGAATTGGACCTATGAGCAAATCCCAAAATTCACTCATATAAGCAATTTCCCTAAATTCCTAGGTGATTTCAAGCACGAACCAATAAGCAATTCATGAAGAGTGAGATAGAAATAGAACATAATCATTATATAATGAAATTACAATGTTTACATATCAATTTCCCCCGATATGGTATGAAAGTAATATTTTTCACCCCAAGCAGCCCACCCAAGGGGCCTAGCTACTCATAGCAATGGAAAATACAAAAAGAAAGTAGAAAGAGGTAGAAGAATCCATGGAGTTTGGTGTAGATGGAGCAATCATCCACTTCATCTATTAGAAGACGTCCTTCTCTCCCCTCTAAGGTGAAATGACATGGGATGATGGTGGAATAGGGTCAAAACACTAGGAAACTAGGGTCTTGGTGGTGGAAATGGTGAAATGGAGTGGAATGGAGATGGGAATGGAGTGAAATGGGAAGAATGTGAAAATGGGGAGCTAGGAGGTGGTTGAAGGTATCTAATCTCATGCTAAATCCACCACCTAGGTATATATATATGGGGGGGAAGTAATAGGTCAAGTAGGGACAATATGGGAAATGTAGTGCAAATGTAGCTAGGTTTTTGTGAGTAACACGACCGTGGTGGGGAGGGGTGAGAACAGTTGTGGTGGATGGGAATGACCGTGGTGAAAAATGGGGGAAAATCACATAGACAGTTGGTTTTGAACTGGAAGTGTCACAGTTGTGGTGGTCACCACATCTGTGGTGGGGAAAGGGTAGCATGACCTTGGTGGCTCGGATTGCTCAGCCCGTTCTTGTCTCCACAACTATTCTGCTCTGAAGGTCACATAGTCGTGCAATGCGGCACGACCGTTCTATAGTCAATACACCATGACCATTCTGAGTGGCACGACCATGGTGATTTTTGATTTGCTTGGAGATGACTCTGTTGATTTGCAAGTATGCTAGCACGGTCGTTCTATGGTACCACAGTCGTGCTGACCTCTAGATAAGCACTTGGACTTGTTTATTTGGATTTCTTGCACATGATTGCTTCAATGGAGCTTTGGCCACTAGGGGTAGGTTGAGGGAACCTCAGACTTCACTTTGGGCCTCTGAAAGGGTAGAGAAACCCTAGGATCAATCCTTTTCTCTCTCTTCCATCAAGCGTGGTCCAAATGCCTAAAACACATGCAAATAATGTCCATAAGTGAATTTCATACAAATATGCATATTGAGGAAAATAACATGTAATCTAACATGTATAGATGTGATTGAAATGAAATATGACACAAGATGAAGCCCTAAAATAGGGCTGAATCACCATCCCGAACTTAAAAGATACTTGTCCTCAAGTATACTCCAGCTCAATCTCTCTACAAGTTTTCACAATCAAGAAATGACAAATGCAATGTAGAAGATGATTATTACTGAATGGGATCAATATTGACTAAGTGCATGCATTGCACCTCTCTCCTTTCTTACTTTCACAAACTAATCATGAAAAGAGCACAAAGCATATGAACTTCAAATATAGCACATAGAACACATAAGATATCCATATTTCTTTCATGTAGTTCAAGGTAGACCTTTTCATGATGGCGTTAATCAAGGATAACTCAGAGTGTTGTTTCACCTGCATGCATTCAATATTATGCTTCGAACCATAGCAAGTGACCCACGTGGCTGTGGAAAAAGGGTGAAGTGAGCTAGGGTTGACGTTTCCTTGCTCAATAGGTATGAAAATGGAAGAAAGTATTGTGGTAATATTTTTTTAGAGTGCTATTACACACTCATCTTTTCTTTGTTTAGATGCTCTTAAATAGGAGCATCTTTTATTTTATTTTTGCATTTATTTTTTTTCTTTTTCTTTGACCTTGGAGTAGATAGGGCATATGGTGATGAGAGTGAAGCGGGGAGATGTAGATGTAGCCACCCCAAACTTTTGGAGGTTGCCATGGATGATATGTGCACTTTGGCATCCTTTCATGAGGTGGAGGGGTAAAAAGATGGTGAATGAAAGATTGGGTCAAAGAGGGGTCACTGGCATGGTTCTCAACATAAGATCTCCTACATGAAAATTAGTCCAACTCTTTATCCAACAATTTCACACCACATGAATGAACAACATGAAATTGATACCTTTATCAAGTGATTTCATAGGAACTAAGCGTTCATAGTTTGCTCAAGTCACAATTCAACCAAAGAGTTCACAAACATAAGAGAGGTGATGCACATGTAAAAAGTCAAGAATTGATACCATTTAGCAATAATCATCTTTTACATTACATTTGTCATTTCTTGATTGTGAAAAATTTTAGGGAGATTGAGTTGGAGCATACTTGAGAACAAGTATCTTTTAAGTTTAGGGTGGTGATTCAACCCTATTTTAGGGATTCATCTTGTGCCATATTGCTTTTCAATCACATCTATACCTGTTAGATTACATGTTATTTCCCTCAATATGCATATTTGTATAAAATGCACCTATGGACATTATTTGCATGTTTTTGAGGCATTTGGACCATGATTGATGGAAGAGAGAGAGGAGTGATCCTAGGGTTTCTCTACTCTTAGAGAGGCCCAAAGTGAAGTATGAGGTTCCCTCAACCTACCCCTAGTGGCCAAAGCTCCAATGAAGTAAAGATGTCCAAGAAAATCAAAAGAAATAAGTCCAAGTGCTGATCCAGAGGCCAGCACGACCATGATACCACATAACGTCTGTGCTAGCATACTTGCAAATCAACAGAGTCACCTCCAAGCAAAGAAGAAATCACCACGGTCGTGCCATTCAGAATGGCTGTCGTGTGTTGACTATAGAACGGTCATGCCACATTGCACGACTATGTGACCTTTAGAGTAGAATGACCATGGAGCCAAGAACGGGCTGAGCAATCGGAGCCACAACAGCCGTGGTGACCACCACGGCCGTGCTACCCTTGCCCCACCATGGCCTTTCCACTTCCAGTTCAAAACCAACAAAGTTTCTGTGATTTTTCCTGATTTTTCACCAAGGTCATTCCCATCCACCATGACCGTTCTCACCCCTCCCCACCATGGCTATGGTGACCACCACAATTGTGCTACTCACAAAAACCTAGTGACTTTTGCATTGCATTTCCCATATTGCCCCTATTTGGCCTATTGCTTCCCCCAGACCTATATATACCTAGGTGGTAGCTCTAGCACAAGGTTAGCTACCTTCTACCACCTCCTAGATCCCCATTTTTTCATTTCACCCATTCCACTCCATTTCCACCTCCATTCCACTCAATTTCACCATTTCCACCACCCAAACCCTAGTTTCCTAGTGTTTTGACCGTATTCCACCATCATCCCATGCCATTGCACCTCGGAGGAGAGTGAAGAACGTCTTCCAGTAGCTCAAGTGGAGGATTTCTCCATCTACACTAAGCTCCATGGATTCTTCTACCTCTTTCTCCTTTCTTTCTGTATTTTGCATTGCTATGAGTAACTAGGTCCCTTGGGTGGGCTCTTTGGGGTGAAAAATGTTACTTTGATACCATGTTGGGGGAAATTGATATGTAAACATTGTCATTTCATTTTCTAATGATTATGTTCTATTTATATCCCACTCTTCATGAATTGCTTATTGGTTTGTGCTTGTAATCACCTAGGAATTTAAGAAAATTGCTTATATGAGTCAATTTTGGGATTTTCTCCTAGGTCCAATTCTTGGATCCCTAGCTAGCTACCCATCATCCTACATTGTAATCAATTCTCCTAACCTTAGTTGAGAGATCTAAGTAGTTAGTTTAGATGAATTTGTGTGTTTAACATGGAGCTTTCTCAAGGTTAGAATGTGGGTAATGGGAGGCCTAAAACCTCACTTCCACTCCCATTACTAATCTCAACCGCTAATCATCCTAAGATCATCTAATGTAGAAACCTAGGCTTGTTTAGACTCTAATTGAATTACACCTAAACCTTAATCCAATTGAGCCTCACAAGGGTAGTAGGGGGTGTTGGGGACTAGTTCCCCTATACACAACCTAGCATATCCATGGCCAGTTAGTAGTTTAGGATAATTCATTAGACTCTAGCTTGTTGTTTGGCTTGATAATCTAAATGAAATCATGATGTTCACATGTCACCCCCAACCTAATTGATAAGTGCATCCCCTAAACATCCCACACCTCTCTTAATTGCTTTAAAACCCTAATTGCCTTCTTGCTTAGCTAGTGTTATCTTAGTTTGCTTATTGCTCTGTTCTTGCTTTGTTCTTTCTAGTTTAGGTCTTTAATTATTCTTATTCTTAATTTCCTAGCTTAGTGTAGTGTAGACCTTTCCTTGCTTGCCTTAGTGTAAATTGCTCTTTTCTTGTCATTCCTGCTTGCCTTGTCTTTTCTTATTCATTAGAATTAACTGTCTAGGGTTAACTTAGGTCTTAATTCTTGCTTGCTTGTTCATCCTTTGTTTAACAATCAAAACAATCTTCAATAACTTAAACCCTAGACTCCGCAGTAGGAACCTAGCCCAAAAACTAACCTAGCTCTAGTGCCCCCTTTTCTCCCTGTGGATCGAACCTATACTTTCCGCCCTCCTATACCATGACATGACCTCATGTGCTTGTGGGTGTAGTGTTTTGGTTTATGTGAGTGTGTTAAGTTTAGGTCATTATAAATTTTGAAAGTGATCCCATCATGTGTATCTATTCACAGAGTTGCATCTATTCAAATTCCAATTGAGTAGTGGTGGCTTGGATTGCTCAGCCCATTCTTGGCTCCATGACCGTTCTACTCTGAAGGTCACACAACTGTCCAATGCGACACATCCATTCTGTAGTCAACACACCACGACCATTCTGAGTGGAACAGACATGGTGATTTCTGCTTTGCTTGGAGGTGACTCTGTTGATTTGCAAGTATGCTAGCATGACCGTTCTATGGTACTACGGTCGTGCTGGCATCTGGATCAACACTTGGACTTGTTTCTTTGGATTTTCTTGGACGTCTTTTCTTCAATAGAGCTTTGTCTACTAGGGTTAGGTTAAGGGAGCCTCAGACTTCACTTTGGGCCTCTCTAAGGGTAGATAAACACTAGGATCACTCCTTTTCTCTCTCTCTTCCATAAAGCATGGTCCAAATATATGAAAACATGCAAATAATGTCCATAAGTGCATTTGATACAAATATGCATATTGATGGAAATAGCATGTAATATAATAGGTATAGATGTGATTGAAATGCAATATGACACAAGATAAAGCCCTAAAATAGGGCTGAATCACCACCCCAAACTTAAAACATACTTGTCCTCAAGTATGCTCCGACTCAATCTCTGTACAATTTTTCACAATCAAGAAATGACAAATGTAGTGTAAAAGATGATTATTTCTGAATGGGATCAATGTTGACTAAGTGCATACATTCCACCTCTCTCCTTTCTTACTTTCACAAACCAATCATGAAAAGAGCGCAAAGCAAACGAACTTCAAATATAGCACATTGAACACACAATCTATCTATATTACTTTCATGTAGTTCTGGGTAGACCGTTTCATGATGGCATTAATCATGAATGACTAGGAGTGTTGTTTCACCTTTATGCATTCAATCTTATGCTTCAAACCATACCAAGTGACCCATGTGGCTGCAGAAAAAGGGTGAAGTGAGCTAGGGTTGATATTTCCTTGCTCAATAAGTATGAAAATGGAAGAAAGGATTGCGGTAAGATTTTTTTGGAGTGCTATTACACACTCATCTTTTCTTTATTTAGATGCTCTTAAACATGATCATATTTGTTTTTATTTTTGCATTTGATTTTTATTTTTCTTTGCCCTTAGAGTAGATACGACATATGATGATGAGAGTGAAGCGGGGAATGTAGATGTGGTCACTCCAAATTTTTGGAGGTGTCCACAGATGATATGTGCACTTTGGCATCCTTTCATGAGGTGGAGGGGTAAGAAGATGGTGAATATAAAGTCAGGTCAAAGAGGGGTCACTAGCATGGTTCTCAACATAAGATCTCTTGTATGAAAATTAATCCAACACTTCATCTAACAATTTCACACCACATGAATGAACAACATGAAATTGATACTTCTATCAAGTGATTTCATAGGCACTAAGCGCTCATAGCTTGCTCAAGTCACAATTCAACCAAAATGTTCACAAACACAAGAGAGGTGATGCACATGTAAAAAGTCAAGAATTGATACCATTTAGCAACAAATGATGATAATTCACTTGCATTTGTCAAAGGTCATCATTTTTGATCCAAAGAGTAGAGATTGGGTCAAAACACACTTTTAGGCAAGAAATCTCAAATTTGGGCAAAATTGGCTAAAACGATGCTAGCTTTCCTTCAATCACATCTAAGCCTATATTATTGAACAAAAATAGTAAATAAGCAAATCCTAGCTAAAACATGCAAAAATTACAAAAAATCTACATGATATGCAATGCATGGTAAAAAGAGATTTTTTTTTTTAAAATTATGCAAAAATTGCAAGGAAGTAACTACATGGAATGCACGTTTGCAAAACAAGTAATTTCTAAACTAAGAAAACAAAAAAAATTAAATGGCAGGTGAAATGCAAAATTAAGAGTGAAAATGAGATAAGGGCATACCACCCTACCACCCCAAACTTTTAAATCATGCTATCCTTAGCATCACACTAAAGTCTAGGAATGATAGGGTAGATGATCACTATGGTGGCAGTGGTGGTGATCCTCCCTGTGGTGGAGGATGCTGGTAATAGAAACCCCAGTAATCTGACTGTGGAGGTGGGTAGTTGTCCTGAAATGCTGACAGTGAACTCCACCAATCTTCCCCCCATTAGGGGTTCCTCTAAGACTGAGCGTGCTAGAACTGATACAAGTGGTTGAACTGATAACTCACCTATTGGTGGTCTAACCACATGGAATCCTGGGTGCACTAGAAACCCTCCTGTGTCCTCAAAATGCCCTCTTGAGTGCTGAGTATATGGTCCTACGTGCTCTAGATGCCCTCCAACTACGCATGTATGGTAGACATGTCGTATGCGTTCATTGTGGGCTGTTGTGGCTGCTGAGCTGTCTTCACACCCTGCCTCCTGACTCGACAAGCCTCTCTCTCTCCTCAACCATCCTCCTCCTCTCTATGGCTTCCTGTAACTCACCTAACCCCTATGGGACAATCTTTGGCTGCTCAAACATGTTCCTAGGGTTCTCCGCCTCCCATCTTCTCACTTTTTCCAAGAAATCTGGAGTAGGACCCCACTCTTTCAATAGTGGTGTAGCATGGTATGGGAGCTCTAGTGATATTCCTGGTTAAGGTGGGTTGACCTGGTGTAAGATTTTCTGATCAACAATTGAAATCATAGCAGAGCACACAAGATAGTGCAGGTCCACTAACTTCCCCCCTCCACCCCTTGTATATCCAGAAACATCATGAGCAAGGGCAAAAACTATGGATGTCACAATCCCTCCTAGAATGAACGAATTCTTGCTCTTGAATGGGACTGTCCTCAAGTGGTCAATCATCAAAGCTCCCAAGTTTACATGTTTTCCCTTTATCAACCATCCCAAAACACACAAATCTTTCTTTGTGCAGCTCCCCTGATTCTCATATCTTCCAAAAATGGTATTTTCTAGGACTTTCTAAACATAGCATAGGAAGGGGTTATGGATAAAACTAGTCTTTGACTTCCCCGCTACAAATTCATTGTGGGTGGTCAATGCTTCCTCATGGTAGTAAAACTGGCACTGGCGCTCTTGTCTGTCTTTCCAGTATCAACACTACTACAAAAATAGTTTATAACGTCACATTTAGAAACGTCGGTTATTATAAAAAACCGACGCCTAAACCCTACAGCATAAGCTAATTACAGAGACCGACATCTATATTTGAAGACCGGCAAGACACAAGTATCACTTTTTATTAAGCGTCGGCTCCCTAAGACGAACCAAAGCCTAACATAGCCCGCCAAATCTATTTTTTCGAGCGAAAAAAATTATCCCCCAAAGTTTCACATACGGCGTTGGTTTTGTACCTAATAAATGACGCCTAACGATGAAAAAAATTCCTCCAAAGGTCGTCGGTTTTTGTGGAAAAACTGACACTGATAAGGTTTCACGTGTCGTCCCCGCAAAATTTTTTATGGTTAAGATTGTCCAATGGATGCCAGTTTTTTCTGGAAACTGACACCTATGGTCATAATTCGAGAACATTTATTTTTTGTTGGCATATATAGATAGATGTTGGTTTTTCTATTTGGAACCGACAACTATCAGTGAACATAAGTGTCGGTGTGTTGGTGGTAACCGACGCTGAAAGTTTTAAGCGCCCGTTTATGGTAATAACTGACGCCCATTGTTAACTTAATAGCACCCGCGCGATCCATGCTCTTCCCCTTTATCTATTTCATTGTCGATTTCACTAGGGTTTGGTGATTCCACCATCTGTTGCTCTTCCGCCTTCCCCACCACCGGTCTGCCTTCCCCGTTGCTGCCGCTACTACCGCCGCTCGTGCCTGCCGTTGTTATTGCTGCCGCCGCCTGCTCCTCTACTTCCTCTTGCTATTTCCACCGCCTGCTCCTCTGCTCCTCCGCCTCTTCTTCCTCTCCTCTTGCTCCTGCTCTGGCCATCGCCCGCTCACCGCCACCGTCCACTCACCGTCGCTGCCTCCTTCTCCTGCTCCTGATCCTTCGGTGCCTCTTCTTCCTCTACTCCTGCTCCTGTTCATGGTACCCTTCTTCCTCCTCTTCTTGCTCCTTGCTCCTGCTCCTGCCCCCTACCCTTAGGGTGCGGGCAATGGGTTGGATATTATACATGTTTGAGTACATTAGGGTTCTAATCTATCCTTTTGTTTATCAATTGAGTTGTAGTTTTTTATCTATTGCTTTGTATTTGTTTATCTATTGATTATATTTATTTATATAATGTTTGAGTTTACTTATTTAGATGTTGCTATTGTAAATCAACCTTGGATATGAACAAATCTTGTGCTTGCATATATTTGTGCTTCTAATCCTCATGCTTGACCTAATTCATTAAATTTTTATGCATGTTGAAATAAGATTCAAACTTGTCCATTCTAGCATCCTAATTTGATTTGATTATGTGCTTTGAACCTTGAAACATGCGTATTAAATATGCATTCATGTCTCAAACTTAGCTCACATGTGGGTCTTCTATTTCTAAAATGATTATATCTTCAATCTGCTTTTTTTTCACCTTTATACTATATGTATTGCCTCTAAAATAGAAGATCTATTTGGTAGAATTGTCGACCTTTATCCAGACCCTAAAGTGGACTCTATGAATATATCCAATTAAAGTATCGTATTAATATATAATAGTTTATTTATGGAAGTTACATAGATACATGCAATTTTTAGTAAGAAAATGATCAAAATAACCCCTATTATATTTTGCTACTGTAAAAAAAATAAACCCTAGGAATTGATAGTATAAATGCATCTAAACATTCATAAGCTATTACTGTGTCACTTGGAGAGAAATTGACATATTCCTATTTAAGTAAAAATTACATAGGACATAATATGAAGTAATGATTAGTTATATAATGCGGTGGTTATCTATATGAAATCAATTATATATGCAATTCAAGTAGAAATACTAGAAAGAAAGATAATGAAACAAGCATGAAATTGCAAATAACCTTAGATGGGAAAGAAAACTTCAAATCAATGCATGGTGTTTCATGGTCTCTCTTCCTAATGAATTATGTTACAAATATCTATATATTAGGTTAAGGACATGTTTCTGTTGTGACATGTTGAGTTTTTTGCTATGTTATACCCACTAGATTTGTGTTATATATGAAATAATACATTGATTAATTTAGGAAGCATTGATATGTTGTTATGGTTGTGTTGATAAGACACTCCATGAAGCTATGAGAAAGTGGCAGTCATCTCTGACTGCCACTCAGACAGTACCTATGGCATCCCACTCTACTCCTACAATAGCGATTGAGAGTAATCCTGTAGACCCACCACCTAGAACATCCGCTGTAAGTATTTTTATGACATAGTAGCTAGTCTTTTCAAGATGATATGTTTTCAAGATGATATGTATATATGTATATAACATTATTTACATAAATTTGTAGGGGTTGAAGCCATGACGTCTAAAAAGTAACGAATACGTCATTACAGAGGCATCGACTTACCCATCCCTTCCAGGAGAAATGTTTCATGGGTCTCCATTACCAAATGGTTGGGTTTGTGTGAGCCCGCTACGTATATTCCCCAATTGGATAGATCTTCTATTATCATATGCCCACCCAGATTGTGAAACGCTTAGTGAGGCAGAAGGCGGAGTGATATTGTGGCCCAAAGCGGACGACATCTATACTAAAATTGTATGATAAATTTACATTACGTTAAATTGTTAGTGTGTATATATGAGGTCAATTGATCTGAAATTATATATACAGGTTAAAACGAAAACACCCAGAGCATCTAGGCCTCCACCTCCACCTCCTACATTACCAAGTTGGGTTCCACAGGACCTACCTGCCCCGTTAGGTCCTAATTGTAGGGGTATGGCAATATGGTAGGCGAACATGATATAAATTTCCCTATAAATATTTCTATAGATGCGGATGCTGCAGGTCAATCATACGAAAACAAACTATTTATACAGATATTTTGGAGTTATTTCGCTATGATTGGCTGAATACATCTGTGATAGAGCTATGGATAAGGTGAGATCTTATTTATACATCCATATACCTTGTGTAGGACCCGGTGATCTAGTTTCTTATATATTAATGCATACGTTATACATGTTTTGCAACTACTTAGACAAGATATGTGCATATTTTTAATTTGGACATGTAGGATTTTTGATTCCATCTTTGATTAGTCTAGTAGCTAAAGACCCTACGTCAGTTCAACAATACTGATGTGATGCTTTTACAAATTTTTGTCAAAATAAGAAGATAGTGATAATAGCTCCATTCAATGTGGAGTAAGTTTACTTTGCTTATAATTTGGACTTAAGAAAATTACATTTTTATTGTGGATTTTGAGTTATTAATTTTTTATTTTTTTACCTCTAGGGTTACGCATTGGGAGTTACTAGTTATTGTCCCCAGGACGTTCACTGTCTATTATCTAGATCCTAAGGGGACTAAATTGAATCCAAAATACAGACATGCAATGAAAATGGCATTATTCCGGTGAGAAATATTTCATTTTTATATCCATTAACATCTGTTATTATATTATGATTTAATTATGCAATTTACTGTGTTACATTAACAAGTAGGGGTTTACATGAGCTCAAAAAGGCTAGAGTATAGGTCCCCAAGAAAAAGAACCAGCCAATAATTTGGGAGAACATGGAAGTAAGTTCCCGACTCCAATGTATATATTATTTATGTGAACTGTGCTTAGTTGTATTTTTTAATATTTTGTATGTTTCAATTTATAGTGTGCTACACAAGTCAACGGATGGGCATGTGCATACTATGTGATGCGATTTATGCACATGATTATCAAATATGCCGCAGTGGACATCGATACCATACCTGAGGTATTATATATAGTCTCATAAGATAATATAAAATATATCAATCTTATTTGTATATTATGAATTATATATATACATCATTCTCTTATACATCATTCTCTTTGCATGTGTTTAAAATTGACCCCACTATAGGTAAGACCTTATCAGATGTACATGCTTCCTATACGACGGAAGAATTAAATGATGTAAGACAAGAATGGGCAAAAGACATACAAGTAGTGGGGGCTTTAAAATATAATTGGGATGTTGATAGCGATAATGACTAAAGAATGGTATTTTGTAAATGATTTTTTTGAATTGTCATATGTGTGAATGTTTCTACATGTCTAAGTGTTTCTACACGTGTATGAATCTTTATACATGTGTCAATGTGAACATGAATGGAATTGCAGGTTGCCAAATGAATGTTTCTACATGTACATGTGTGAATGTGAAAATGAAAGGAACTGCAGGTTGCTACATGAATGTTTCTTCATGTGTGAATGTGAAAATGAAAGGAACTGCAGGTTGCTACATGAATGTTTCTACATGTGTGAAAATTGAATGGAACTGCAGGTTGCTAAATGTGTGAAAATGAATCTTGTTAAATTTGCAGGTTTGTGGCCTGTTGTTGGCTGATATCAATGGATGTCATATACCTACAGTTCAGTTCCACTAAACTACAAGTTTCTTTGTCCTGCGACGAGCCACATCAAGCCTGCAAACTGATAAGAAAAAAAAATCAAAACATAGGCGTCAGTTATTAGTCCAAAATCGACAACAAAGGCTTACAATGTCGGTTAAGAGAAATAAACCACCGTCTAATGTAGCCAAAAAAAACGGCCATGCTGGACAACACGGCCGTGGTGGCAGGTGATATGGCATCGGTTATTACTAAGAAACTGACACCGATGGTGTCCTAGATGGCACCCTTTTGTGGCGCGAAGGGTTTGGGCGTCGGTTTCCCTACTAATAACCGACGCCTATAGTGCCCCTGCTGGTGCCCTTTTTGTGGTGTGATGGGTTCTGGCATCGGTATTCCCACTAATAATCGACGCCTATAGTGCCCCTGCTGGTGTGTTTTGGGTGGCATAAAGGTTTTTGGTGTCTGTTTTCAAACCGACGCCTAAGGGTTCACCTTTTAGTGTCGCCCACATAGGTGTCACTTTTTAACTATCACCAAAGGCCTTAAATAACTGACACCAAAGGTTGGTTCTGTAGTAGTGCAAAGCGAGCTGCCATCTCTTCATTTAGAGCAAAGAAGTTGTTCAACATGGTTGAAGAAATGACATGACGTTGGCCCCCAAGACTGACTTTGATGGCGTCTTCGGCATAATGGGAGACCTTCTCCAATGAGGCAAAGAACTACTGCGTGAGCTCAATGTAGGTTTCTTACTCTGTTGCTAGAATGTCATACAAACCCTCCTTCATCATGATCTCATAGTAATCAAGGAAACCTAGGGCGCTCAATGTCTCCCGACATGCATAGCGGGTGGATATCACCCTACACGTCAGGCACTCACGGTGCTTGGGCTTCTTTGCCCGCCTACTAGAAGTCTCTAGCTCTACATATGGCTATTTATGTGGTGCCTCGGGTTGTGGTGCTTCCTGCATCACCTCATCCTCTCCATCTAACTAAACTATCATTGTGCTCTTGGATGTGGTGTTACAGATGCTGAAGGGCGAGTCGAAGTCGATTCTCGAGCCACCGTAAGTGAAGGTTGGGCTGCTGAAATTGATGGGTGGGCTTTCAAAACTGACGTGCTTGCCATTGCTCCATCTGCACTAGGTAGCCTAGAGGACTCCTCCATCATGGGATCCACTGTCGCCACCACATGGGGTGATTCTCCTTGTAAACCAAAGGCTACCGATGGTGTTGGAAGGGCTAACAGAGCCGACGGAGCCAAAGACAACACATTCTTGGGTCGACGCCCATAGGAAATTAAATCCCCGATCTTAGCTACAACTTTCTTAGCCATTTGATTCATCTTGGACCAAAATCAGTGGAGAAAAATTAGATTTTAGGTTTTTTTTTTCTTCTAAAAAACTAGGTTGTTGGGGCAGATTGAAGAGAAATGGGGGGATTTGTAAATGAAAATGGATGGAAAATTGGAGATTAGGGCAGTGGAAATGACGGGGGATTGATTGGAAATGGATTGAGGATGATTTGATGGTGATTCGAGGGTGGTAGGGTGGTTGGGGGGTGATGCACAACCGTCATTTGTGGATAACGGTTGTGGTGTTCGCGGAGAAATGAATAGAAGTGTTTTAGAAATGTTGCAAAATGGCTAACTTAAGTGCTCTATCTGGATGCAGTACAACCGTGCTATGTGGCACGACCGTGCTATGCGGCATGAATGTGTGGGGGGCTCATAACACGACTATGCTGCCTTGCATGGCTATTCTACCTTTGTTCTTCACTTGTCCATTCTGCTTTACGCGACCGTTCTGGGTGAGTGGCTACACGACCATGCTATGTTGCATGGCCGTGTTAGGTCTGTTCTTCACTTTGTCGTTTTTCTTTGATTTTTCTCAATTTCTCTATTGATTGTGAGTGCACCACCACGGCCATGTCACCATGGATGTGGTGAGTACTTTGGCAATTGTTCCACACTTGAATCTCATCAAAACATTAAATCCTTGATCCAAAGTGTTTTTTTCATGGATTACTTGTCAAAATTTCATCTAATTTCCTCATTTCACCCTATTTTCACTTGCACATCTTAAAAATATTAAAAAACAAGTATGTATGTGTGTTTTCTAGGAAAAGTGTAAAAACAAAATAAAGGATAAAAAATGGAAGGTTGGGTGAAAAATTCCCAAACCTACGTGGGTTGCCTCCCACAAGCACTGAGTTTCATGCCTTCAACAAGGCTTCTTGGAGATCATCAATCATTCATCCATTTGACATCCTCATGTGCCCATTCTTGCAATACATCCATCTCTCATTTGCACTCAATCTATGTTCCTCATCATTTTGGTAACAAAAATCATCATCCATTTTTCCAGCCTGACTTTCTTTTCTCAAATGACCATTCAAACCATTAAAGTGACCATGTCCAATATCCTCATCTCGGGCTCGTCGGGTTGGGGTCTTGTACATGTTGATCTTAATCTTCATCCTATCCTCCAGCTCCATATCAAGAACAATGAAATTCGCTGGGAACATTGTGCCCTTTTCTTTGTCTATCATTGCCAAGACATCGTCCAATATTCCTCAAGGCACTTTTATGGAATATTCTACCAATTGGAGAGTGCAATGTGTTGGTTTCAACTTGCCCAATCCCAGCTCCACATAGGCATTGTATGGCATCAAATTTACACTGGACCCTAAATCAAGTAAGGACCTATATATGCGGTGTCCCTCTATGTAGCTAGGTATGAGTGGGGATCTTGGGTCTTTCCTCTTCACGGGAAGTGAGTGTTGGATGATAGAGCTCACTTGTTTAGTCAATTTCACTCTCTTTGGTATTCTCCCTGTTGAACTTCTCTTCACAGTGCATAAGTTTTTAAGGGACTTGGCATATGATGGGATTTTCTTGATTGCATCCAACAATGGAATATTGACCTTCACTTGGCGAAACACCTCAAGAATGTCAACATTGTGTTTTTGTATCCTTCTTACTTTTGGAGGCTCATCTAATGCTTCAATAAATGGTGACTCACTTTGGCCTTGCTTGCATCAACATGAGATGGAACACTAGGGATGGTGGGATCTACAAATGGAGTGTGAGGTGGAGCATATGGTATCCCAAAATCAACAGACATATCACCACTTGGTTGCCTTTGCTTTGCTTTATCAACCTTTCTTTAACTAGCGGGTTGCTCAAGATATTTTCCACTCCTTAGAACTATCACAACACTTCCTTGCTCATGGAAGAGAGGGGGAGCTAGCTGTGGCTGTGCAGGAGGTGAAGGTGACACTTGGTGTTGAAATTGAGGTGGAGGGGAGAATTGAGGTTGGAAGGTGAATTGTTGAGAAATTTGTGGTGATGGAGGGGGAGGAGGAGTATAAGGCTTGGGATTGCCTTTGAAGTGGTATACGGGCTGCACTTGCATGGGAGGTGGACTATAGAAAACTTGTAAAGAGGGCATTGGTCCACTTGTTTCATTGAAACTTAAGATGGGTTTTGAAGATAAATTTTCTTCTTGGAGAGAAATTTTAGAAGATAGTTGCTCTATCCTCTCTTCAAGCCTTGTCACATTCATTTGTATGTCATCAAAGCCCTTCAACCTAGAGAGAACCTCTTCCTCAAATGTTGAGCTACATCTTGAACTTTGTGGTTCCTGGTAGCTATAGGAGTGAGGTGTCTATTTTTCTTTGCCATAGAATTCAAAAAATTGACCGGGTGGCAAGGAACATTTGTCACCTGGTTCTTCATGAAACTCATCATGTCACCAAGAATCTTCATCACTTAAGGGATTGAGTCATTATGAGATAGAGATGTCATATTAGAGGCATGGCCACTGTCATTCGTCATGCTTGAAGCTTGGATTCTTGAACCTTCTTCCAATTTCTCATACAAGGACCATATCTCCTCGGGTGGCCTAGCCATGATAACTCCTCCACAAGAAGAATCTACTAAGGTTTGTCTCTTTGGAGATAGACCGGAGTAGAATGATTGAACTAGTTTCCATAAATGGATCTCATGGTGCATGCACTCTCGCAACATCTTCTTAAACCTCTCCCATGCATTGTGAAACCACTCATTTCCCATTTGACTAAAACTTGTCACGACACACCAAATTTGTGTTAACCTTGCTATAGAGTAGAATTTCCTTAAGAAGGCATTCTTCATTGTTTGCCAACTTATAATGTCCCTCATTGAATCATACCAATCTTTGGCTTTATCTTTGAGGGAGAGTGAGAACAAGGTCAACCAGATTGTGTCATCACTTGCTGTCAGCGTCCTAAAGGTGGAGCATACTTCAAGAAATAATTTCAAGTGCTTGTAGGGGTTCTCACTCTCTGAGCTGTAGAAGATGGGCAGGATCCCAACAAGACCTGGAGGGATGGAGAATTGCTCCCCTGGCATTTGATCAACTCTGGTAACAATTGGCGATTTATAGTTTCTAGGCATGAAGTATTCTTGAAATGGCTTGTCAGGTACATTTTGGCCTTCCATATTGTCTTCCCCGAGTGGCTTGTCATATGCACAAGGCACAACCAAACAAAAGAGAACAAGTTAGCAAAGCAATATGCACAAAGAATACAAATAATAAAGAATAAATAATAGCAATGATGAGGGAAATAGTAAAAGTCAAAGCAAAACTAACTAGCTACGCTGAGCGCCTTTCTCCCTGACGATGCTAGAAAGCTTGGTGTGTTTCTGCCAATGGCGTTACACATTACTCAATTGGAATTTGAACATATGCAACTCTGTAAACAAAACACACGGTGGGATAGCTTTCAAAATTTATAATGTCCTAAACTTAACACACTCACATAAATCAAAACACTACACTCGCAAGTGCACGAGGTCGTGTCGTAGTATAGGAGGGTGAAAAGTATAGCGTCGATCTACATGGAGAAAAGGGGGCACTAGAGCTAGGTTAGTTTTGGGCTAGGTTCCTACTGCAAAGTCTAGGGTTTAACAATTTGAAGGTTGTTTTGATTGGTAAACTAGGATGAACAAGCAAGCAAGAATCAAGACCTAAGTTAACCCCTGATAGTTAATTCTAATGAGTAAGAAAAGACCTGGAACGCAAGAACGGAAAGAAAAGAGCAATCTACACTAAGGCATGCAAGGAAAGGTCTACACTACACTAATCTAGCAAACTAAGAATAAGAACAATTAAATACCTAAACTAGCAAGAACAAATCAAGAACAAAGCAAGAAGCTAACTAAGAAAGTAAAGAGATAACTAAGCTAACACTAGCTAAGCAAGAAGGCAATTAGGGTTTTAAAGAAATTAAGAGAGGTGTGGGCTGTTTAGGGGATGCACTTATCAATTAGGTTGGGGGATGACATGTGAACATAATGATTTCATTTAGATTATCAAACCAAATAACAAGCTAGAGTCTAATGAATTATGCTAAACTACTAACTAGCCATGGATATGCTAGGTTGTGTATAGGAGAACTAGTCCCTAACACCCCTTATTACCCTTGCGAGGCTCAATTGGGTTAGGGTTTAGGTGTAATTCAATTAGACTCTAAACAAGCCTAGTTTTCTAGGTTAGATGGTCTTAGGATGATTAGGGCTGAGATTAGTAATGGGAGTGGAAGTGAGGTTTTAGGCCTCCCATCACCCACATTCTAACCTTGAGAAAGCTCCATGCTAAACACATCAAATTCATATAAACTAGCTACTTAGATCTCTCAACAAGGGTCAGGAGAATTTATTAGAATGTAGGAGGATGGGTAGCTAGCTAGGATCCAAGAATTGGACCTAGGAGCAAATCCCAAAATTTACACATAAGAAATTTCCCTAAATTCCTTGGTGATTTCAAGCACAAACCAACAAGCAATTCATGAAGAGTGAGATAGAAATAGAACATAATCATTAGCAAATGAAATTACAATGTTTACATATCAATTTCCCCCAACATGGTATCAAAGTAACATTTTTCACCCCAAACATCCCACCCAAGGGGTCTAGCTACTCATAGCAGTGCAGAATATAAAAAGAAAGGAGAACACTACTACAGAACAAGCCTTTAGCATCGGTTAATTAAGAGATTTAGTATCGGTTTCCAAGAGACACCCAAGTGGGCGCCGCTAAAGGTGGAGGAGAACTGATGCCAAAACGCTTCCTGCCACCGAAAACACGCCAGCAAAGGGACTATAGGTATCCACTTTTAACAAAAACCGACACTATAGAATGGTTACATACGTCAGTTATTAAAAGTACTGATGTTAAAACACTTCCCGCCACTGAAAACGCACCAGCAAAGGGACTATAGGCGTCGGTTTTTTAAGAAAACCGACACTATAGAATGGTTACAAATGTCGGTTTTGAAAGATAACTGATGCCATATCAGTTGAACCGACATCAGTTTTGTGCTAATAACTGACGCCATATCCCCTACCTACCACCACGACCGTGCTTCCCAGCACGGCCATGGTTCCTGGCCACATAGACGTCGTTCTTTTATAATAAAATGTCGTCGTATGTCTTTGGTGTCAGTTTTGTTCAAATAACTGACGCCTATGTTATGATTTTTTTTCTTATCAATTTGCAGGCCTGCTGTATGGCTGGTCAGTAGGATGAGAACCTGTAGTTCAGTTCTAAACTGTAGGTTTACGACATCCATTGATATCAACCAACAACAGGCCACAAACCTGCAAAATTAACAAGATGGACAATATTATATATGTGATTCACACACATGTATAAGGACATTTAATTCATATTATTTTTTCATCACACACATGTAGAAACTAGTAGCAACCTACAGTTCCATTCATTTAATCTCTTTTCACATTCAGATACATGTAAAAACATTTATGTATTGATTATCTTCACACACATATGACAATTCATAAAAATTCATTCACATTCACACAAAAATAATTATGAGAACAAAGTTATTCTTTATTCATCATTGTGATCATTGTCAATAAAATTATATTTAAAAATTCCCACTCTTTATAGGGATTTTGCCCATTCTTCTCTTACAACATCTAATTCATCTCTCGTATAGGGAGCATGTACATCGAAACGCTTTCCACCTGTGCTGAAGTCAGCAGTTTCAAAGACCTACAAAGAGAATGACATATATATAAAATTAATAATATATAATAAGATTGATATATTTCATATTATCTAATGAGACTATGTATAATACCTACTGTATCTTATCGATTTCCATTACAAAATGTTTGATGATTAGGTCCATAAATAGCATCACATAGTAGGCACATGACTGGCCGTTGTCTTGTGTAGCACACTATAAATTGAAACATACAAAATATTCAAAAATACAAATAAGCACAGTTCACATAAATAATATATACATTGGAGTCATAAAATTACTTTCACATTCTCCCAAATTAGTGACAAATCCTTTTTCCTAGGGACCTTTCCTCCAACTTTTTTGTACTCTTGTAAAGCCCTACATATGTTAATATAACCCATTAAATTGCATAATTAAATAGTAATGTAGTAATAGATTTTAACAAATATAAAAACATGAAATATTTCTTACGAGAATAATGGCCTTTTAATTGCATGTCCATATAATGTATCCAACTCATTCCCCGTAGGATCTAGATAATAGACAGTGAACGTCTTGGGGACAATAACTAGTAACTCCCAATTCTTACCACTATAGGTAAGAAAGTAGAAAATTAATAACTCAAAATCCACAGTAAAAATGTAATTTGCTTAAGTCCAAATTATAAGCAAAGTAAACTTACTCGACGTTGAATGGAGCTATTATGACTGTCTTATTATTTTTACCAAAATATTGAAAAGCATCACAGCAGTACGAAGTAACTGAATATGGGTCTACATCTACAAGACTAATCAAAGATGGAACCAAAAATCCCACATGGGAAAACCCAAAATCTATACATATCTTGTGTAAGTGGGTGCAAAACATGTATTATGTATGCATTAATATATAAGAAACCAGATCACCATATATAAAACAAGGTATATGGATGTATAAACAATATCTCACCATATCCACAGCTCTATCATAGACATGTTCAGCCATTCATAACTAAACAACTCCAAAATATCTTGTATAAATATCTTATTTTCGTATGATTGACCTGCATTAATACCTATGCATTAATATGTATGTATGCAGAACTTGTATTACGTATGTATTAATACGTATGCTAAACTTGTATAAATAGATTGTTATCATATGATTTACCTACAGCATCCTCTGGAATAGTAACAATTATAGGGCAATTTAGATCATGTTCGCCGATCCATACTGCCACACCCCTACAATTAGGACCTATCGAGGTGTGTTGGTCCCTTGGAAGCCAACTTGGTAGTCGAGGAGGTGGAGGCCGAAATGTAGCGGGTCTCATCTTTTTGACCTGTATATATAATTTCAGATCAATTGACTCATATATACACACTAACAAATTAAAGTAATGGAAATTTATCATACAACATCAATATAGAGGACATCCACTTCGGGCCACAGTATCACTCTGCCTACTGCCTCACCAAGTGTTTTAGGATCTGGGTGTGCATGAGGCAGTGCAAGATCTGTCCAGTCAGGGAGTACATGTATCGGGCTCACACGTACCACACCATTTGGTACTGGATACCCATGAAACATGCACCCTTTAAGGGGTGGGTAAGCCGACGCCTCTGTAACGATATATTCTTGAATTTTTAGTCGGCATGGCTTCAACCCCTACAAATTTACGTAAAGAATGTTATATGCATATATACACAAACATATCATCTTGAAAAAACTAGCTATTATGTCATAAAAATACTTAGAGAGGATGTTCTAGGTGGTGGGTCTATAGGATTACTCCCAACCTCCATAGTACGAGTAGTAGGAGAAGAGTGGCCCACCACAGGTACTGTCTGAGTGGCATCCTGACACGCCTGCCACTTGCTAATTGCTTCATGGAGTCTCTTATCAAGTACTTCCTTGACTCTCCTATCAATTAACAAATCTACCTATACATGGATAAAAGAAATGCTAGCTTCTGATTATTGAATTCCCTTTTGCAATAACATTCTAAAATAAGAATAGGTTACCCCAGCTTGTGAAAGTCCCGCTTTTGGGACATGTTTGTCCTGGGATGGACCAAAGAATGCTTTGATGCCCACACCAGCGCCTGCACCCCTAACATGTACAGGATGCTCTGGGTTACCCAGAGCAACTGTCAGTTCATCCCTTGTGCCCTAAGGGATGAATTTGCCTTCCTTCCTCTACTCATGCAGCTCCCGCTAATCACCATCAACAAAAATTAGTAAGTAAACATAACAATAATCAATATCGATCAATTGCTATATGAGTTGATTTTTACCATTTTTGTAGCTGCCTCAGCAGTTGCGGGCTTCGGTATGTCTCCCTTCTTGTTTTTCCTCCTAGCTATCCACATATCATGGCGAGACAGAGGTGTGGGAGCAATAGTAGAGGACTCTACAGTCTCCTGAGTAGCAGTAGGCTGAGCAGACTCAGCCTGTAGTATTTGGTGAATGCCTGCATATCCTCTTGGACCCATTGTGTGGTCATGCACATTCAGTGCATGCCTTGCTCGTTGAGCATCGCTTAATACCTAAAGGTTAATCTTGAATATGTGAATACATAAAAATGTATATTAATTAAATTGGTAGTGGCGCTTAATACCTTGAATTCATCTATTTTTCTTTGGGTACAAACGCGTCCCAGTCTTTGGGGTCCATGTAGTTCCATTGCTGTGTGGCTTCCTTTTGCCTAAATTTATTTATTAAAGAGAATACAAACAAAAATTATTAGAGTAGAGTTAGTGAAATAGTGATCAATGTCTAGAATTGGAAACCAATCAAGAACCTCTTCTCAACACCGCGTATGTAATCTCAGGTGAGATTGGTCCTATAGTTCCTTAGGACCCTCCCACATCGTTGCATCATACATTTACGATGCAACTTTTCATCCAAATCAAATATGCTCTGCAAATTAAATAGAATTGCTATTAACTAGTATCCTAAAAAATTATAATCTACACAAATAGAATTACAAATAATAATAACTCACACATAGTTCCTTCCATATGTGGTCTTTCTTCCCCTTAGGAACTTTATGCCAGGATTCTAGGATAGGACTGTAATGGCTGCGATTAAGAACCCCACGATATGAAACAAATGAGTTGTGATTCACTCCATATGGATTTCCTGTATGATCGAAACCCACATCCAATTTGGATCCATTGACCCTTTGCTGTATTAACTTGTTCATCATTGTGATGCCCCTCACTTTCTCAATTTTTTTTTGCTGCTCATCAAGTGCTGTAATTTCTTCAGGGGGTACATCACCAACTTAAAATTTGATAAAAACACACTTACATGATATAATTATAAATGAAGATATAGATAGAAACCTCAGGGATATATTCTTAAAACTTACATTGTCAGGTGCCGCAAGCATGTCCTCACCCTCACGATGATCATTCGCACGGTCATCATGGGAATGATCAACCATCTGAAAGTTCACATTCAAATTATAAATTTCACATTGTAAAGTAACACTAATTGTAAAGTTCACATTGTAAAGTACACATTCACATTGTAAAGTTCACATTCACAGCGTAAAGTTCACATTCACATTGTAAAGTAATTCACATTGTAAAGTCCAAATTCACATTGTAAAGTTCACATTGTAAAGTTCACATTCAGAAAAATAAAACATATAAAAAATATAAACATCCATGGGTCTAATATTGTGATCTTTTATCAATTAACAATCCTTCATTGTGATCCCCGTGAACATACAAGTCATTATGATCCCCAGCTTTAATGTTTGGTGGTGTTGGCAACCCAACTGAGAATGGACTGGAGTCATCATACTTATCATAGTACTCTTCTTCATCTATAGGATCTTCAATGAACTGTCTTTTACCATGCAGAACAATCGACCATTTATCATTCGTAGGATCATCCATATAAAATACTTGTTTCGCTTGTGATGCCAATATGAATGGTTCACCCTTCTCGCCAATCTTTTCAAAGTTCACTAACGTGAAACCCAATTCATCCACTATAACTCCTTTGTTGTTGTCAACCCAATTACATTTAAAGAGAAGAATTCTGAAATCTACATAGTCAAACTCCCATATATCTTCAATGACACCGTAATATGACATTTTAGCTTCATGTGGACTCTTATCCTTTACACTTGCAAAAAACATAGTCGACGCTTGAAGGGTGACCCCACTATTTTGGACAACACTCTTATCATCTTGGCACTTTGTGTAATATGTGAATCCATTAATGTCATACCCTTCATAAGACATAACATTCAATTTTGGTTTAAAGGTGAGGCATTTGATAGTTTCAGTAAGATTATCTGGTGTTTGAGATAGTTGATGTAGGACTTTATCTTCAAACCACTTAATAAATGTCTTGTTATGCTCTCTAGCAAGCCACATTGAATTAGATTGAGGATATTGTCTCTTGATGAATTGGTATGTTCCTCAATATAAACACTCACTTCATCAATGTTGTGTAAAATATACAAGTGACCTTGCTCCAACTGCTCACGGCTGATTACTTTCACCCAGGATCCCAAAATTCCTTTGCCAAAATGCTCCTCAATATTCTTGTCATTCACATGAGCATCATTAGCACTCAGAAAGTCATTGCAAAAATCCATAACCTCTCTCACCACATAACCCTCAATAATACACCCTTTAGGCCGATAACTGATGAATGCATATTCATCTTGGTCCAGTCGCCTAGTTTGGCCCAGTTTTGGCCGCATTCGTGCATTTATTGGCCTTATCTTCTTATATGCAACTCATATTGGCTTAATTGATTTTACTCCTATTTTTATTGATTTTTTGCACCATTGTATAGGTCGTTTTGAGCTCTGGGCCTTATCTCCTAGGTCCATATCCTTTTCTTTTGGGATTTGTTTTGTTCTGACCAGCAACAAGCACCACCCTCTTCTTTTCTTTTCTTTACGCACCTCTCACCAACCTGTTGGGCCCCACCTTCCCTCTCAAACATCACGATCCCACCTTCCCTACCTGCTAACCCTAATCGCGGCCAATACAGCCTGGTCACGATCTTCTTTTAGCCACATGCCCACAGGTCTTCCCTTCCATAATCATGACCCCTCTCAATGATCCTGCCCCTGGTCTACCCCTCTCAAAAACTGCGACCCCACTTTTCTTCCTGCGATCGTGGTATCTTCCCTCATAACTGCGACCTGCCCTCCTGCTGCAGATTGCGACTGCAAATTTTGTCTAGCCACCTGTCCGCGATCTTTATCCGCTTTCGCGACCGTGATCACCTCACACAACACCGCGACATGCGGCTCTTTCACCCAGCCTCTAGATCGTGATCAACATCCAACCATCAAGAAATGAACCCACGACCTGCAACAAAGTAGCACCCACGATCTTCTGTAATCGCGACCTCCACAAAGCAACCTGGGTTTGTTTCCCCTACTTCTCTGCCTTGGCCGTATGCCGCCACGCAACACCTCGGCTTCAGCCTTGCCTCCCACGACCGCGGGTTTCTTCTCCACCTAAGCCGGATCGTGAACACCTGCTGCACCGTGACTGCCTCCTTCTTCCTCACCGTGACTCCTCTATTACCTGCCGACCACCGTCTCCACCACTCATAACCACAGCTACTTCTTCTCCGCCTCCACGTCCATCACCAACCATGACTCCCACCCATTATCGCGACCTGTCGCTTCCTTGCCACGACCGCGGAAAAATGAAGCCGCGACCTGGTCCTTGCCAACAGTCGTGACCTGCCTCCCTCTTAATTGTGACCGCGATTCAAGGATTGCGACCAACAAATGAACCTACCCCCGTGGTATGCAAACATCGCGACCTTCCTGCCACATGTCCGCGGTTGCCAAAGATCACGACTGCCTCAAAACCACGACCTGCAGTTCTTCAAGGATCGCGGACACCTGTCCGAGGTTTCTAGATCGCGACCTTGCAATCAACAGAGGGAACTGCGACCTCCCTGTTGTGAATCGCGACATGCAATAAAAGGAACGACCAAGCCAGAAGCCGTGACCGTGGCAAAAGCTGCGACCTACTGTAAAGTTATCAAGGTCGTGATTTTAAGTCAGTGCAAATCTGCCTATAAATAGAAGGCTACCCCAACCTGTCAGATCATCTCCGAACGCCGTTAGGCTACAGGACTGTCCTGGGCCTAAGGAGACGATCTCCATACCCAAGAACCTGCCACGTGATGGTTTTGCAGCTTGTTCACCCAGATATGGAGTGAAGACTTAGATCTGCAAGCCACCTCGTTCAGATTTGGATCTAGATCTACTGCGTCTACGCCATTTATGCGCCGCCATCTCGTCCACGAGATGCTCCTCCTGCTGTGAGCAAGGATTATGAGAAGAAGAAGAAGGTGGAGAGAGAAGATCTGCCTTGTCTGTCATGGTGTTCTTCTCTCTTCTTCCAGATCTGCTCTGACATTGTATAGAAGACTGTTTCTCCACTGAGCTGCGATCATCTTATTCACCATGGTCATGGTGGAAACTTCTCTCTCTCTTAATATTCTTTTTCCTCTCACCATGAGTGAGTAGTTTCTTTTCACCGGGGTGCGGGGACTAGCCCCTCTGCCCATGCTCTCATGTCCTTTTGTTAAACATTCCATGGCATGCATATAATCTTTCATTTTGTTGTTAATCGTCGATGTGTGCTTATGGATTGATCACCTGCTTGCATTCATCTTATTCGTTTCCTATGTTGCGAGAACTTCAATATGTAGGATTTGAATGACGATTAATGCGGTTGACTCCTTGATGAGAAATCGGATGGGATTCCCTGAAGTAGCATGTGTGTGATCCGTGAGGTGATGAGACATCTAGCCCACGGTCATGCTTCTGTGTGCCTAACGCCTGTATAGGGGGGCCGTAACTTCAGTTGGATATCTATATCTTCGGAGCAGTAAGTATATGATCCGGATGGTGATGAGACATTTGATACCTAAGGTGATGCTTACGCGAACCTGACACCCTTATGGGGGGTTTTGCAGTAGCTCTATTTGAATGATTATATCTTGCCTGGATGTTTGTATTTGGATGTGATTGCATGAGTAGTGGTGGTGAAACCCGAGACCATCCCAGCGATTTCCATCATTAATCTTTAATCAACCTTTCATCCTGCTCTTTTACTTCCCTTGTTTTAGTTTAATTAAACTCAAATCAACCAACCTTGTTCTAAATATTAGTCTTGATTTAACTAGATTTGACTAGAGAAAAATTCTTAAAAACGTTGTCCTTTGGGATTCGATCCTCAACTATAATGCGATAAGACCCATCTTCTTGCGGGTGGTATTATTGCACGTTGTTTTGGTTAAAAACTTAGGGATTTCAACCCTAAGTGAGTTTGTTAGTGCGATAATATAAGCCACGTCAAATTCTAGCACAGTTGTCGGGGACAACGGAATCGTTGAGTTAAATCTAGTTCCTTTGAGACTAATTATATTTTTCTTTTGCTTTTGATATTGTCGATCATATATACTTGAATTTGGTTCTACTCCGTCCATCTTACCAGCAAAATATCTTTCCATCCTAGGTACCCACAAAGTCTAGTGTATGCTCTGCTCAGACAGTCCCAAACTCTCTGCTAGCTTTGACCCTGAGATAGACAAAACCTTTCGCCGCCAGTACAGAGAGAACCAAGCAAGAATGGCTCAAGAGGAGGAAATTGCTCAAAGAATAGCTCAAGCCCTTAATGCACAAAGAGATAGACTTATGCAAGAAGCCCGAGCCACATTTTAAGAAGAAATCCAAGCAGCCCAAGTAGCAGCTCAACAAGCAGAGTTACAAAAAGACCTTAGGGAGTTCTCAATCCCTAAAGCTGCTGATGTTCACCACCCAGTACAACCTCCTCCCATCAACGCTCCCAACTTTGAGATACAGGCACATTGGATCACGTTGCTTCAAAATAGTCCTTTCTATGGTAAGCAAGGAGAAGATAATCAAGAACATCTTCTGAGGTTTATAGATCTATGTGCCATGATAAAGCAAAATGGAGTCACGGATGATGCCATCAGACTCCGTATCCTCAAATACTCTCTTGCCGATAGAGCCATGAGCTGGTATAACTCCTTGCAATGCGAACCCATCACCACTTGGGAACAACTTCAAAATGTTTTTCTGGAAAAGTTTTATCCACCTTCTCTCACCTATGAAATTAGGGGCCGAATAACGCAATTCACCCAGGTCCCTGGAGAATCCCTAGCTGAAGCATGGGAAAGATACAAAGAGCTCCTTTATAAGTGTCCACATCATGGCATTTCTAAGAATCAACTCATCGAAATCTTTTATAGGGGTGTGGATGATGACATCAAGAAGTTTTTAGACTCATCAGCTGGAGGAACCTTCATGCGTCAAAGCTATGATAGCGCGTGGAAGGTTGTCACCCTTATAGCTAAAAATCAAGCCAACTGGGGTAGACCCGTAAGTAAAGGAGTTCTGAAGGTTGCTATGGTAGAAGCTACTCCTGAGTACAAGTCTATTGCTGAGTCTCTTAAGCTTCTAGTAGCCAAGCAAGACCAACTTGAAACATCTTTTGCCGCCTATGAAAGAAGACGCTCACCCCCTCAACAACAAGAACAAGTTAAGTCAGCTTCACTCTTCTGTGAAGCATGCAAGGGAACTGATCATTCTACTCTAGCCTGTAAGATTCTCTATGATGTTGTTTTGAGCAATACCTGTGCCCAAGGAGATAATGGTCAAATGGAAAATCTGAATGCTGTCAACACCATCCCTGGTCAGGGGTACTATAATCCAAATCAGAATAGGAACCATCTAGGTTTTCAATATGGAAATACTTCTGGAGCGGAAAACTCACGACAACTTGGTTCAAATACTCAACAATGAGGCCAGCCAGGATTCTAGTATAACCAACAACCAAATTTCGAGAATCAAGGGAAATTTAGAGGAAACTACCAGAATATAAACTACAACAATTATCTGAACAATTCTTAGTTTCAGAACCCCAACCAAGTCCCCTATCAACATCAACAACAAGGGAAATAAGCCGGTCCCATACCTCCTGATGACAAATTGTCGGCTATTGAGAAGATGCTGCCGTCGCAACAGACTATGATAGCTAATCAACAAGCCCATCAGAAGGCTATTGAATCTCAACTAGCTCAACTTGCAACTAGCATGAAGCCACCTGCTGGAGCCTTTACTGGCCAACCAGAGAATAATCCTAAGCACCCAGAGCAATTGAAGGCTGTCACCACCAGGTCTGGAAAAGACTATTATGACCCCCTATTAAGGCACCAATGGCGGCAACAAATGATGATGACTTTGTGAATGTCCAAGACTCTACAATATCTGAGTCTCAACCGAAGGAACAACCAACCGCTGATAAGACAGACAAAGCAAGATTGGAGGAACCATTGGATGCAGAGGCACAAGACACACTTGAGTCGGATGTGCCAGTATACAAGCCTCATCCTCCTTTCCAAGCTCGTTTGAAGCAGACAAAGCTTGATACCCATTTCAATAAGTTCAAGGAAGCCATGAAGAAGCTTCATGTTGATATACCCTTCCTTGATGCCCTGGCTGAGATACCAGCCTGGACAAAGTACTTGAAGTCACTTCTCACAAGGAAATATATAACTGAAGAATATGAGATAGTGAAGTTAGCAACGACTACCTCCAATATTATTCAGAGCAAGATGCCCAAGAAATAGAAAGACCTGGGATCCTTTGGGATTTCATGCCATATCAGTGACTCTTCATGTAAGAAGGGATTGTCCGATCTCGGTGCTAGCATCTCTATCATGCCTCTCAGCCTTTGTAAGAGGTTAGGGTTTGTAGAACTTCTCCCAATTGGAATGACCATACAACTTGCAAATAACTCTATGACTCTTCCCTTAGGAATCATTGAAGATGTCCCTGTCAAGGTTGGAAAAGACTCTTATGTCCCATGTGACTTTGTCATCATGGACATAAAGGATGATTCCAGATACCCTCTTATCTTTGGCCATCCTTTCCTCACCACTACAAGAGCTTTGATTGATGTTGAAGTAGGGACCTGGCTGCTCAGACTAGGGAAAGAAACCCTCGAGTTCAAAGTTTTTGAAAGCATGCGAAGACCGAGCATGCAGGAAGAAGTCTATTTGATTGATTGCATTGAGCAAATGTCGCTCCTTACACAAGAGGAATATGAATAAGACAATCCTTTAGAAGTGGCTCTAACGAACCCATCTGCTGATAATTCCATCAACGAACAAGTTAAGGATTGTGTCCTTCACCTCGACTTTGTAGAAGAAGATCCTGAAGCTAGGTTCGAGGAACTCAAAGCTGTGAATGTAACTAAAGAGCCATGTGAGAAGCTAGAAGCCCCTGAAATGAAGCCCCTTCCTGAGGGACTTAAGTACGCATTTTTGGATGATCTCAAGGTTTGTCCAGTTATTATAAATTCCAATCTAACGACCGAACAAGAAGATAAACTCCTAAAAGAATTAAAGGAAAGAAAGAAAGCTATCGACTATAAGATGAGCGATCTCACCGGGGCCAGTCAAGCGCTTTGCATGCACAAAATCCCCATGGTGGAAGACCACAAGCCGACTGTTGAGCATCAATGGAAATTGAATCCTAATATGAAGGAAGTAGTCCGCCGCGAAGTCATCAAGTTTCTCACTATCGGAATCATCTATCCGATATCTGACTCACCGTGGGTGAGTCCTGTACATGTTGTTCCAAAGAAAGGTGGCACTACTATGATAAGGAATGAAGATAATGAACTCATCCCCACTCAAACAGTAACTGGGTGGAGGATGTGCATCGATTATAGGAAGTTGAACAAGGCCACACACAAGGATCATTTCCCGATGCCTTTCCTAGATCAAGTCTTAGAGCGATTGGCTCACCAAGAATATTTCTTCTATCTCGATGGCTACTCTGGATTCTATCAAATTCCTATACATCCAGATGATCAAGAGAAAACTACTTTTACTTACCCCTTTGGAACATACGCCTTTAGAAGGATGCCATTCAGGCTCTGTAATGCACCTGCAACCTTCCAACGCTGCATGGCAGCCATATTTGCTGGTTTAATCAAAATCATTATGGAAGTTTTTATGGATTATTTCTCTATATATGGGGATTCGTACGACTCATGCCTGAAGCACCTCTCCCTGGTCCTCAAACGATGTGAAGAAGCACATCTTGTGCTAAATTGGGAGAAATGTCACTTTATGGTAAAAGAAGGCATTGTCCTTGGCCATAGGGCCAGTAACTGAGGAATTGAAGTGGACAAGGCCAAGATCGAAGTGATCTACAAACTATCTATCCCTACCAATGTAAGAGAAGTCCACGCATTCCTAGTTCATGCGGGCTTCTACAGAAGGTTTATCAAGGATTTCTCCAAGATAACTAAGCCCATGACAAACCTGTTACTGAAGGACACTGACATCTATTTTTATGAAGAATGTATCACAAGTTTCAACAATATAAAGCATGCCCTTACAACAACACCCATCATTCGAGCCCCAGATTGGGATCACCCATTCAAAATTATGTGTGATGCCAGTGATTACGCTGTGGGTGCCATCCTGGGCCAATGTATAGAGAAGAAACATCATGTCAGCTATTATGCATCGAAGACCCTTGACGAAGCTCAGAGGAACTATGAAACTACTGAGAAGGAACTCCTAGCAGTCGTATATGCCTTTGATAAGTTTAGATCCTACCTCATTGGTTCAAAGGTGATTGTCTACACCGATCACGCTATTATTTGTTATCTTCTAAAAAAGAAAGATGCAAAACCAAGGCTAATAAAGACGCATTCTCCTATTGCAAGAATTTGATCTTGAGATTAGAGATAAGAGAGGCACATAAAATGTTGTAGCAGACCACTTAAGTCACATCCACACTCTGGAAACTGAGAAGATCCCGATTAACGACTCTCTTCCAGATGACCAGCTTATGAAAGTCTCAGAAGCTACTCCTTGGTACTCGGACTATGTGAACTACCTTGCCGCTGGTGTCATCCACCCTGAGTGTACTGTCAATGCTCTAAAGAAATTCATGCATGATGTGAGGCAATATCACTGGGATGATCTGTACCTCTTCAAGCTCTGTGCTGATGGTTTCTACAAATGTTGTATCACTGAGGAAGAAGCCCAACTTATTTTAGAACAATGCCACGCAGGCCCAGTCGGAGGCCATATGAGTTCTAAGAAAACTTCTTTGAAGGTTTTGCAATGCGGTTTCTTTTGGCCAACCATATCCAGAGATGCTTACAATTTTATTCTGTCATGTGACAAGTGTCAGAGAATGGGAAACATCACGAAAAGAGATGAGATGCCACTTAAGCTATGGCAAGAAGTTAAGATTTTTGATGTTTGGGGAGTGGACTACATGGGTCCATTTTCATCCTCACATGGATTTTCCTACATCCTAGTTGCAGTTGACTACATATCTAAATGGGTAGAGGCCATACCAACCGTAACTAGTGATTTCAAACCTATTATCAAGATATTTAAAGATATTATATTTCCCCATTTTGGAGTTCCACGCACTGTGATCTCCGATGGAGGTTCTCATTTTCTAGAAAGAAGCTTTGAAACACTGTTAAGGAAATATGGCGTTACGCACAAGGTAGCTTCCCCCTACCACCCACAAACAAGTGGGTAGGTAGAGGTTTCGAACCGTCAACTCAAAGCTATCCTGGAAAAGACAGTAGGACGCAACCGAAAGGATTGGTCAGTAAAAATCAATGACGCTTTATGGGCCTACCGAACCGCGTTCAAAAATCCGCTTGGAACAACACCCTTCAGACTTATCTATGGAAAATTGTGGGCTCTGATATCCAAACCATGACATAAACACGATTAAAACTTAGCGGAAGCGAATCGGTAATCAGCGGAAGACAAAAATCACGGGAAATTAAAACTTTTCGTGACAAGAGCTTGAATCCATAAAAGCTTCTTTCATAAAGTGAGGTAAACTATTTACATCTCAGGATAATTACTTCTTGAGTAATTATATACATCAGGATACAAAATCTCAAGATCATTATACAAAAGACTCCAAGACCTGAGAGTACAGAGGACACATATGACTGACTCTAACTACACCATATGGCAGGACAATCTCCACCTGAGATTACTGCTGCCCCTGATACTGCTGCTGAGACTGATCACCTGTAGGCTGGTTCCTTCGTCTCCGACGTCCACCTAAAAAGTTGAAGCCTACGGGGTGAGACAATTATACATAATTGTCCCAGCGAGAGTTATAACTCTTCGCCAGAAGCTTTATTATAACATCAAAGAATATCTTAAACAATAAAGCCTTTAAAGCATTCTATAACAGTTGCAAGTATAACAAGACCTCAACCATTTAGGAGATATGGAGAATATAAACATTATTGCAATGTAACATCAATCAACTAACTTGGAGTCATCTCTAACAAGTTATACTACATGGCTGATTATGTTTTACAAATAACATTATGCCCTGTGGAGATGAGGCTTACCACTCATACTCCAACTGATCGCTGAGAAGTCACATCAGTATCATACATAGGTCATTAAGAGAGCCGGATTCTCATGACCTTCACCTTCCTCAGTCAGTAAGAGGATCACTTGTAGGACATCTCGTGTCTCTACTACTATAGCTCACCAGGGTAAACTGGTCCTTCGCTATTCTAGAGTCACAGTGGCGTTCTGTACTCTCTTCGTCATCAGGAGGTTTCATATTTACCTACCACTGATACGGATATCTGTGCTTTCTTCGTCATCAGGAGGTTTCATGTTTACCTACCACTGATACGGTATGGAATTATAGTGAAGGATGGATGGATTACACATCTACATCACTTTCCTACACTAGGATGTAAGGTTCTACACATCCATGTACCCCACATACTCAAAAGTATGTGCTCCAGGAGTTCCCTGAGGAAAACTTGTTTCACCATCATTTAATTTCTAACAATGATGGATCTATGATCAGGGCTCTACATTATACTTGATTAGTTAGGTACATTCAGTATTCTTTAACAACATACATTGTTCTGCAAACAATAACAATAGCATAACAGCTATAAAAGAAGAACACTAAATGTAACAGGCCTAACTCATATCAATCATCATTTCTCATTATCCTCATCACAAGTCATCTCTAAGGCATGACTTTGATGGTATTCATGGCTCTCACAACCCATTATCAGTATTGGATGCCACTGACAAGACATCCGGTTACTTTACTTATTCATAAGGCTAACAACATGCCTTTAATGAATATCACATCATCATCCATACCTGGATATGATTACCTTCATATCAGAACCTGCATGGTTAATACAACTGATAAAGGTAGTACAAAAATAAGGAATATCCCTCCTACTCTTGTCATAAGAGTTTAAATCTCTACTTCTCATCAAATAGAGTTTAATATTCAAAAGCATGTCATTACCCTTGAATTAGGGTTTACTATTCACATTACATGTCATCATCCTTGAATTAGGATTTACTATTCACATTACATGTCATCATCCTTGAATTAGGGTTTACTATTCACATTAAGGTGAATTGAACTCATAACATCATCATGTATGAGTAACATCTTCAATGATGATCTTAGATTAGTTAAAAGTTCATCATTTATCATAATTAGGGTTTCTATGATCTCACACAGGTGGATCATACCCTAATTATGCTCATTTCTGTGTATTGGGGATGCTTCAATTGAGTTTCCACTTTAAAAGGGTATTTTCTCTCTCTAGAAGTACTTTCTCTCTCTAGAAGTACTTTCTCTCTCATCATAAGGTTAAGTGATGTCAACATTACTCTAAAACAGGTTGGATTGAGTCATTATAGGCTAACATAGCCAAAAACATCACCATTATGTGATTTAGAGTTACTTTCTCTCTCTAGGGTACTTTCTCTCTCTAGAAGTACTCTCTCTTTCATCATACTAATGGTGGATGATAACATTAGACTAGATCAAGTTGGATAGAGTCATTATGACCAAAAACATCATTCTCATGTAATTAGAGTTTGAATTGAGCAAGGTATAACTCAATTGACCCTTCAGGGGTATTTTGGTAATTCCCCCCATTGATCATCATTATGGTCAAAAACCTTAGTCAAATAACCCCTTACTATCCTATATTATCATTAGGGTTTGATTTGGGCAACATTGGACCATTTATATTATGAATTGATTGAAAGAAGTCAACTTGGAATCACATTGATTGATTTCAATCATTAATCATCAATTGAGTTGAAATCGGTTGAAAGTGTTGACCGTTTGCCAACTTTGACTTTCCAAGACCGCGATCCTCTTTCTAACTCCAAGACCGTGAGCCTCCTTAGGCTTCAAGACCGCGAAGCCCTATCATTGGTTCAATTGATGTTGAGACCGCGAAGATCAAATTGGAGTTGAGACCGCGAAGAGACGTTGACCGTTTAGCTAGTTTGACCCCAGGACCGCGAGGCCCTTCGCGGTCTTGAGACCGCAAGCCTCCTCTCGGTCTTGAGACCGTGAGTCCCCTCATGGTCTTGAGACCACGAGCCCTCTCACGGTCTTGAGACCGCGATGCTCACATGGTCTCAGCCGCTTGGTCCATCAACAAAATCAAAGATACAATCGATGGTGTTAACCGATGTTGAAGCCCTCAAAAGGTCAAAGTTATGTTGACCACCTATGGATTGGGTCAACTAAGGTTATGCTTAACCAATTGGTCATTCAATTGACCCTCAATTGTTGACCAATTAGGATTGAAAACGATTCAATTAGGGTCTATCAATGTTCACCCATCAACACTCCACAAGGTGACTCAACACAAGGTTGAACCCTTCAATTGAGCTCCAATTGGGCCCAAACTTGGCCCAAACGGTCTTGAGGTCATGTGGGTGGACCCACATGGTCTTGAGACCGTTTGACCAAGGTTTCATCAAAATCTAAGGTGATTTGATAGGGGTTGAACCATGATTGAGCCATAAAACAGAATTTTGATTAAATTGATAACTTATTTGCAATTAGGTCCTCAATTGGTCAAATTACTTAACCCTAGACCTTCAAACGGTCTTGGGTAATTGTCCTCTCGGTGTTGAGACCGTTTGGATGAGTTCCAAATGGTCTTGAGACCGTTTGCCCATCAAATTTTGGATTCTAGTGCAGATTCATCAAGGTCTGACCCATTGAGTTGATGATCATGTCAATTTTTAATTGCAATGTAATTCGGTGTAATTGTACCTTCAATTGGTCAACTATCCTTGACCCCAGACCTCCAAACGGTCTTGGTTGATTGCCCTCGCGGTCTTGAGACCGTTTGGTGACCCCCAAATGGTCTTGAGACCGTTTAGGTCAATCAACCCTAAAAACCCTAATTAGGTCACCATAATTTCAGTACTGATTTTATCTAGGGTTAGCCCTAGTATTCACCCTTCAACTCTTAGCCCATTTGGAATTAGACCATCAAACTTGGTGAGTTGTTAATTAACATAATTTTGAACAGTAATCTCATACGGTAAACGCTTAGTCAACGACCTTACACGGTCTTGAGACCGTTTGCCCAAAAAGGCAATTTCAGACCGTTTGAAAATCAGGAATAAATTCAAATAAAGTTGTTACTTAAAAAGGTCATATCTCCAGATTCCCTTGGAGTTAGCCTCCCAAATGTTGAGGGTAATTAGACTATATAATTAGGAACAGATTTCTTATACGGTCCACGCCCAGTCAACGGGGCCAAACGGTCTTGGAGACCGTTTGCCCTGTCGCGGTTTCGAGACCGTTTTCTCACCTCGCGGTCTTGAGACCGAGAGAGCAAACTGGTAGGACCGTTTAAGGAAGTGAAAAGCGGTGGGTTTTTCTTGGAAATCACGCCTTCATCTCCTAGCTCAAGAACAGTACGAATATCCCATGGATTTGCTTGCAAAATAGCAGGGAAAAGTAGGGAAACACTAAGAGCTATCATCAAAACTCATATAAAGATGCACATAGTAAAGCATGGGTTTAGAGTTATAAAACCCGCCTAAAGCTTGCTTCTTGAGCTCCAAGCTTTCAAGATCCAAGCTCTAATGGCGTCCTTGAGTTCTTACAGGTTGGCCAAGGTGAAAACTCCAAGGAAGGATGAAAAGAGACGGCTAGAAAGGTAGGTTTTCAAGAGTTCGCCATGAAGATGACCTTGAATTCGAGTTTTAACCATGGAATTAGGCAAGAAGAGGGGTTTAAACCTACCTTGCACCCCTTGGTCGTCCTCCTTAGCTCCAAGGCAGTCCTTGGTCGTCTTTGGTGAAATGAAACAGTAAGGGAACGAAGGGTGAGTTCCCTTGCAACTAAGGGAAGGAGAGCTTATATACATGGGGTAGGATTTTCAACATTAGTTCATAAGTTGTCCATAATTCCAACTAGGTCCCTCCTTATTTACTTGATCGTCCCTTCCTCTTTATTCTAAGGACAAACCTTCTCTTAAGGTCTTAGGAAAAGAAGGTAAAGGAGAGCAAACTAATAATGAGGTACATACATAAAGAAATATTACACATATACCCTGATTATTCAATCACAAGGCATATCTCATAGCTTGATAATTCAATTGAGGTGACTTCCTCATCATTTCTTCTCTTAATGATGGCAAGAGTCTAAAAATATACATTAGATGACATATTTCACAATTTGTATCCCTTAATTTGGGTAAATTGCATTTTACCCCAAACTAGGGTTTCAAGCACCGGGATTGCTTCCACAGCTGCACCTTGGTGCCCTAGCTTGGGAAATCCCTCAAACTTTATCAAAAAGATTCTCATGATGTCTCAACATCAGAGGAACATCTCAACATGTGCAAATTGCAAGCTAACCCTTATAACTGGGTAAATTGCACATAGGTTCCTGTATATCAAAACAATGCTACAACTTTAAATAAAAAGGAGCAAATACTGAAATATACGTTTCTGAGAAACTTAATTACATGCTCAGAGTTAATCACAAAGATTTAATTACATATTTAGGCAAAACACCTAGGGTTAACTCATAACCCAGGTCAGGGATGTTACAAATTATCCACCCCTTACAAGGATTTCGTCCCCGAAATCGATAGAACATACTATGAGAAAAGGACAGGATACTTCCTTCTCATTTCATCCTCTAACTCCCAAGTGGCTTCTTCAACACCACGATGGTTCCAGAGGACTTTCACAAGACTTATATCTTTCTTCTTTAACTTTTTAATTCGTTTATCAAGGATTGACACCGGTCCCTCCTCATAGGATATGTCATCATTCAATTCTACTTCCATGGGTTGTAGAACTGATTCGGTGTCTGGGTGACATTTCTTCAACATAGAAATGTGAAACACAGGATGTAACCTCTGTAACTCAGGTGGTAGTTCTAGTCTATATGCTACCTTTCCAATCCGTTCAATGATTGGATAAGGCCCCATATATCTAGGAGCTAACTTCCCTTTCCTTCCAAAACGAAGGACTCCTTTCCAAGGTGAGACCTTAAGATACACTCTGTCTCCAACCTGGAACTCTAAGGGTCTACGACGTTTGTCAGCATAAGATTTCTGCCTATCTTGAGCAGTCTTAATCTTATGTTGTATTACTTTAATCTTTTCCGTGGTGTGCTGCACCATGTCAGGACCTAACAACTGATGCTCACCAGTCTCAAACCAACACAAGGGTGATCTACAACGTCTACCATATAAGGCTTCATAAGGTGCCATATCAATACTATGTTGATAGCTATTGTTATAGGCAAACTCTATCAAGCTTAGGTGTAGATCCCAACTTCCGGTGAACTGGAGAACACATGCTCGCAACAGGTCTTCTAAGGTTTGTATGGTCCTTTCCGACTGTCCATCAGTCTGTGGATGAAAGGCCGTACTAAACCTCAGCTTAGTGCCTAAGGCTTTGTGCAACTGTTCCCAAAAATGACTGGTAAACTGAGGGCCTCTGTCAGAAACTATTGTGACAGGAACTCCGTGCAAATGCACTATCTCTTGAACATACAACTCTGCTAACCTTTCAGCAGAATAGGTTATTTTGACAGATAAGAAATGTGCTGTCTTAGTCAACCTATCAACAATTACCCAAATGGAATCATGTCCTTTGCTTGTCCTGGGTAGGCCAACAACAAAGTCCATGGTCACATGGTCCCATTTCCACTGTTATATGGGTAAAGGTTGCATTGTTCCTGCAGGCTTCTGGTGTTCAGCTTTAACTTGCTGACACACAGGGCACCTCAGAACAAACTCTGCAACGTCCTTCTTCATCCCAGGCCACCAATACAGATCTTTCAAATTCTGATACATCTTGGTGCTCCCTGGATGCATAGCATACATGGAAGAATGGGCTTCTTCCAGGACTAACTTTCTCAAGTTGTCCACATCTGGCACTATCATTCTTCCATTATAACAAGCTACTTGATCTTCTGAGTCATGAAAACCATCTTGCTTCTCATTTCCATACTCAGATCTTATATGTTGAACTGCAGCATCATCAAGCTGTGCCTCTTTAATCTGCTCCCTTAGAGTAGGTTTAATATGCATCTCAGCTAACAAACCGGTTAACAATGACACCTTCAACTGTACATTGTTTTGCCTTAAAGAGATAAGCATATCTCTTCTAGAGCATACTAAAGAGTTTAGTTGGGCTCTATTCATGGTTGATGTTGCTGATTTCCTACTCAAGGCATCTGCAACAACATTGGCCTTGCCTGGGTGGTAATCAATTGTACAGTCGTAGTCCTTGATTAACTCCATCCAGCGACGTTGCCTCATGTTGAGCTCATGCTGAGAGAAGATATACTTAAGGTTTTTGTGGTCTGTGAAAATTTGGAATGTTTCTCCGTAGAGATAATGCCTCCAGATCTTCAAGGCATGAACCACAACAGCTAACTCCAAATTGTGTGTTGGATAATTCTCCTCGTGTTTCTTAAGCTGTCGGGAAGCAAAAGAAATCACTTGTTTATCCTGCATCAACACACATCCTATTCCATTCTTGGAAGCATCACAGAAAACTATATACCCTTTTCCTTGTTCAGGTAGCACTAGCACAGGTGCACTTGTCAACCTCTCTTTCAGCAGCTTGAAAGATTGTTGACACTTATCACTCCAAGAAAAAGGAACCTCTTTCCGGGTTAACTTGGTCAAAGGTAAAGCTATAGAACTAAAGTTCTTTATGAACCTTCGATAATAGCCAGCTAACCCCAAGAAACTTCGAATTTCCGTCGGTGTCTTCGGTTGTTCCCATTGTAGAACAGATTCTACCTTTGTAGGGTCAACACGAATTCCCGAGGCGGATATCACATGTACAAGAAAAGATACCTCCGGCAGCCAGAATTCACACTTGCTAAACTTAGCGTACAACTTATGTTCTCTTAGCAAGGTCAAAGCTTGGCGAAGATGCTGCTCATGCTGCTGAGCATCCTTACTATAGATCAGAATGTCATCTATGAAGACGACAACACACTGATCAAGGAAAGGTCGAAAAACTCTATTCATGAGTTCCATAAATGCAGCTGGTGCATTGGTTAGTCCAAACGACATAACCGTGAACTCATAGTGACCATATCTTGTCCTAAAGGCAGACTTGGATATGTCACTATCCTTAATACGGAGTTGATGATATCCAGACCTCAAGTCTATTTTTGAAAAGACTGTTGCACCGCGCAATTGGTCAAAGAGATCATCAATTCTCGGCAGAGGATACTTATTCTTTATTGTTACTTTATTGAGTTGTCTGTAGTCAATGCACAACCGCATTGACCCATCTTTCTTTTTAACAAACAAGACCGGAGCACCCCAAGGTGAAGTACTCGGTCGGATAAAACCTCTCTCAAGTAGCTCTTGAAGCTGTTTCTTGAGTTCTGCCATCTCGGCAGGCGCCATCCTATACAGAGTTTGAGCTATGGGTTTTGTATCTGGAATCAGATTGATTTCAAAGTCAATCTCCTGAGGTGGTGGTATACCAGGAAGTTCTTCAGGAAACACATCTTCGAATTCCCTGACTATAGGAACTTCGGCAGGATTGGAACTTTCCTTGGTAACATCTACCACATGGGCTAAGAATGCATAACATCCTTGCCTCAACAGCTTATCAGCAACCATAGCTGACACAAGACAGGTGGGCAGAATCTTTCTTTCACCTTGAAAGATCCATGTGTTGCTTTCATCAGCAAACACAGCCAACTTGGACTCACAATCCAAGACAACTCTATACCTTTCTAAGGTATCCATCCTGAGGATTATATCAAATCCCTGCATATCAAGTGGTATAAGATCCACTTGAATGCGATGGTCAGAAAAGAAGAGGATGCAGGGAGAACATACCTCCTGCAAAATGGCAGACCCACTTATCAGAGTCTCTAACAACAAACTATCTGTCCTATGACTAACAGTCATATTGCAGTTACGAATCACTTCACGAGTGATGAAAGAGTGCGTAGCACCCGGATCAATCAGAACGGATACAATACAGGATGTAGACATATCAGAATATAAAAGTTTCATCTGACCTGCCACTACCCGTGGATTGACCACTGCCTCAGGTGGGTTCATAGCATAGAACCTCGCAGTCGCCTGGTGTTGAGGTGGTGCTGATGATCTAGCTTAAGACGCTTGTCCACGTCCTCGAGCTGCTCCTTGATGTTGTCTATTCTGAGATCCCTGTTGATTCTGTCTTGGGGGTTGTTGTGTCACACCGACAGGCCTAGAACGGCAATCCTTCATCAAGTGTCCCACCTTACCACATTTGTAGCAACTCTTCTCCTGTTGCTGTGGTCTGGGTGGTCCAGTAACTGACACTGATGCAGAACTGTGTGTCCCTTGAAGCGGTTGACTCTGTCCTCTACCTCTGCTTGGTGTCCATTGAGTTTGAAAACTCGATCTGGGTGGTGGAGGGTTAGGTGCAGAGAATCTAGGTCTCTTGGAATCCCTAGATGAAGAACCCTGGAACTGTGGATATCTTTTATGGGTTTGTCTTTTCTCAACCACAGATCTCTCTATCCTTCGGACTGACTCAACGAAGGTAGAGAATCTCTCTCTGTTTTCTAAGGCAGACACAGGGGTTGACATATCAGAATTCAAACCCTTTTCGAATCTTCTAATTCTTTCCTCATCCGTAGCAGCCATGTGTGGACAGAACCGCAACAACTCCATGAACTTAGCTTCATACTCACTAATGTTCATCATACCCTGCCTTAGTTTCTCAAACTGAGAGATCTTCTCATCTAGGAAGGTCTTTGGAAAATATCTATTGATAAATTCCCGACGAAACTCTTCCCATGAGAACTCTACTCCAGGTCTCTTCTGCTCTTCCATGTTCCACCAGTGACCAGCACTGCCTTTGAGAAGATAGACAGCATGTCTAACCTTCTCAGCTTCCGAAATTATAAGAATCCTGAAAGTCTTCTCCAACTCTGTCAATCATAAGTCAGCATCTGCAGGGTCGGCAGTTCCGAAGTACTCGGTAGCTCCGACACGACGAAGTCATTCGAATGTCTTACCAATACCTTGTGCTTCAGGCTGGACAGGTGCCCTAGGTGTAGGAATGGGCATCCTATCGGTTATATGTGTCATGGCAGTCATGAACTGCCCGAACATCGTCTGTACAGCTGGATCACTCATGTCAGCTGGGTCGAACTGGGGTGGCTCTCTTGGCGACTCAGGTGCAGGTTGTTCTATTCTCGGAACTCTTGCACCGTCTCGAGGTGCACTAGTACTACTCTCTGCCACGTGCTCATCACGATGTTCTGACATTCTTATGTATCTTCTTCTCCTGAGGAGCAGAAGATTCTATTAGATGAGGAAGGAGTACTAAAGGTAGACTCGACATCCTAAGTCCTATGCCTCTGTAGACTCAACTGAACCTGGAGCTCTGATACCACTAGTTGTGGTCTCTGATCTCCAAACCATGACATAAACACGATTAAAACTTAGCGGAAGCGAATCGGTAATCAGCGGAAGACAAAAATCACGGGAAATTAAAACTTTTCGTGACAAGAGCTTGAATCCATAAAAGCTTCTTTCATAAAGTGAGGTAAACTGTTTACATCTCAGGATAATTACTTCTTGAGTAATTATATACATCAGGATACAAAATCTCAAGATCATTATACAAAAGACTCCAAGACCTGAGAGTACAGAGGACACATAGGACTGACTCTAACTACACCATATGGCAGGACAATCTCCACCTGAGATTACTGCTACCCCTGATGTTGCTGCTGAGACTGATCACCTGTAGGCTGGTTCCTTTGTCTCCGACGTCCACCTAAAAAGTTGAAGCCTACGGGGTGAGACAATTATACATAATTGTCCCAGCGAGAGTTATAACTCTTCGCCAGAAGCTTTATTATAACATCAAAGAATATCTTAAACAATAAAGCCTTTAAAGCATTCTATAACAGTTGTAAGTATAACAAGACCTCAACCATTTAGGAGATATGGAGAATATAAACATTATTGCAATGTAACATCAATCAACTAACTTGGAGTCATCTCTAACAAGTTATACTACATGGTTGATTATGTTTTACAAATAACATTATGCCCTGTGGAGATGAGGCTTACCACTCATACTCCAACTGATCGCTGAGAAGTCACATCAGTATCATACATAGGTCATTAAGAGAGCCGGATTCTCATGACCTTCACCTTCCTCAGTCAGTAAGAGGATCACTTGTAGGACATCTCGTGTCTCTACTACTATAGCTCACCAGGGTAAACTGGTCCTTCGCTATTCTAGAGTCACAGTGGCATTCTGTACTCTCTTCATCATCAGGAGGTTTCATATTTACCTACCACTGATACAGATATCTGTGCTTTCTTCGTCATCAGGAGGTTTCATGTTTACCTACCACTGATACGGTATGGAATTATAGTGAAGGATGGATGGATTACACATCTACATCACTTTCCTACACTAGGATGTAAGGTTCTACACATCCATGTACCCCACATACTCAAAAGTATGTGCTCCAGGAGTTCCCTGAGGAAAACCTGTTTCACCATCATTTAATTTCTGACAATGATGGATCTATGATCAGGGATCTACATTATACTTGATTAGTTAGGTACATTCAGTATTCTTTAACAGCATACATTGTTCTGCAAACAATAACAATAGCATAACATCTATAAAAGAAGAACACTAAATGTAACAGGCCTAACTCATATCAATCATCATTTCTCATTATCCTCATCACAAGTCATCTCTAAGGCATAACTTTGATGGTATTCATGGCTCTCACAACCCATTATCAGTATAGGATGCCACTGACAAGACATCCGGTTACTTTACTTATTCATAAGGCTAACAACATGCCTTTGATGAATATAACATCATCATCCATACCTGGATATGATTACCTTCATATCAGAACCTGCATGGTTAATACAACTGATAAAGGTAGTACAAAAATAAGGAATATCCCTCCTACTCTTGTCATAAGAGTTTAAATCTCTACTTCTCATCAAATAGAGTTTAATATTTAAAAGCATGTCATTACCCTTGAATTAGGGTTTACTATTCACATTACATGTCATCATCCTTGAATTAGGATTTACTATTCACATTACATGTCATCATCCTTGAATTAGGGTTTACTATTCACATTAAGGTGAATTGAACTCATAACATCATCATGTATGAGTAACATCTTCAATGATGATCTTAGATTAGTTAAAAGTTCATCATTTATCATAATTAGGGTTTCTATGATCTCACACAGGTGGATCATACCCTAATTATGCTCATTTCTGTGTATTGGGGATGCTTCAATTGAGTTTCCACTTTAAAAGGGTATTTTCTCTCTCTAGAAGTACTTTCTCTCTCTAGAAGTACTTTCTCTCTCATCATAAGGTTAAGTGATGTCAACATTACTCTAAAACAGGTTGGATTGAGTCATTATAGGCTAACATAGCCAAAAACATCACCATTATGTGATTTAGAGTTACTTTCTCTCTCTAGGGTACTTTCTCTCTCTAGAAGTACTCTCTCTTTCATCATACTAATGGTGGATGATAACATTAGACTAGATCAAGTTGGATAGAGTCATTATGACCAAAAACATCATTCTCATGTAATTAGAGTTTGAATTGAGCAAGGTATAACTCAATTGACCCTTCAGGGGTATTTTGGTAATTCCCCCCATTGATCATCATTATGGTCAAAAACCTTAGTCAAATAACCCCTTACTATCCTAGATTATCATTAGGGTTTGATTTGGGCAACATTGGACCATTTATATTATGAATTGATTGAAAGAAGTCAACTTGGAATCACATTGATTGATTTCAATCATTAATCATCAATTGAGTTGAAATCGGTTGAAAGTGTTGACCGTTTGCCCACTTTGACTTTCCAAGACCGCGAGCCTCTTTCTAACTCCAAGACCGCGAGCCCCCTTAGGCTTCAAGACCGCGAAGCCCTATCATTGGTTCAATTGATGTTGAGACCGCGAAGATCAAATCGGAGTTGAGACTGCGAAGAAACGTTGACCGTTTAGCTAGTTTGACCCCAGGACCACGAGGCCCTTCACAGTCTTGAGACCGCGAGACTCCTCTCGGTCTTGAGACCATGAGTCCCCTCACGGTCTTGAGACCGCGAGGCTCACATGGTCTCAGCCGCTTGGTCCATCAACAAAATCAAAGATACAATCGATGGTGTTAACCGATGTTGAAGCCCTCAAAAGGTCAAAGTTATGTTGACCACCTATGGATTGGGTCAACTAAGGTTATGCTTAACCAATTGGTCATTCAATTGACCCTCAATTGTTGACCAATTAGGATTGAAAACGATTCAATTAGGGTCTATCAATGTTCACCCATCAACACTCCACAAGGTGACTCAACACAAGGTTGAACCCTTCAATTGAGCTCCAATTGGGCCCAAACTTGGCCCAAACGGTCTTGAGGTCATGTGGGTGGACCCACATGGTATTGAGACCGTTTTCCCAAGGTTTCATCAAAATCTAAGGTGATTTGATAGGGGTTGAACCATGATTGAGCCATAAAACAGAATTTTGATTAAATTGATAACTTATTTGCAATTAGGTCCTCAATTGGTCAAATTACTTAACCCTAGACCTTCAAACGGTCTTGGGTAATTGTCCTCTCGGTCTTGAGACCGTTTGGATGAGTTCCAAACGGTCTTGAGACCGTTTGCCCATCAAATTTTGGATTCTAGTGCAGATTCATCAAGGTCTGACCCATTGAGTTGATGATCATGCCAATTTTTAATTGCAATGTAATTCGGTGTAATTGTACCTTCAATTGGTCAACTATCCTTGACCCCAGACCTCCAAATGGTCTTGGTTGATTGCCCTCGCGGTCTTGAGACCGTTTGGTGACCCCCAAACGGTCTTGAGACCGTTTAGGTCAATCAACCCTAAAAACCCTAATTAGGTCACCATAATTTCAGTACTGATTTTATCTAGGGTTAGCCCTAGTATTCACCCTTCAACTCTTAGCCCGTTTGGAATTAGACCATCAAACTTGGTGAGTTGTTAATTAACATAATTTTGAACAGTAATCTCATACGGTAAATGCTTAGTCAACGACCTTACATGGTCTTGAGACCGTTTGCCCAAAAAGGCAATTTCAGACCGTTTGAAAATCAGGAATAAATTCAAATAAAGTTGTTACTTAAAAAGGTCATATCTCCCGATTCCCTTGGAGTTAGCCTCCCAAAGTTTGAGGGTCATTATCCTATATAATTAGGAACAGATTTCGTATACGGTCCATGCCCGGTCAACGGGTCCAAATGGTCTTGGAGACCGTTTTCCCTGTCGCGGTCTCGAGACCGTTTGCTCACCTCGCGGTCTTGAGACCGAGAGAGCAAACTGGTAGGACCGTTTAAGGAAGTGAAAAGCGGTGGGTTTTTCTTGGAAATCACGCCTTCATCTCCTAGCTCAAGAACAGTACGAATATCCCATGGATTTGCTTGCAAAATAGCAGGGAAAAGTAGGGAAACACTAAGAGCTATCATCAAAACGCATATAAAGATGCACATAGTAAAGCATGGGTTTAGAGTTATAAAACCCGCCTAAAGCTTGCTTCTTGAGCTCCAAGCTTTCAATCTCCAAGATCTAATGGCGTCCTTGAGTTCTTACAGGTTGGCCAAGGTGAAAACTCCAAGGAAGGATGAAAAGAGACGGCTAGAAAGGTAGGTTTTCAAGAGTTAGCCATGAAGATGACCTTGAATTCGAGTTTTAACCATGGAATTAGGCAAGAAGAGGGGTTTAAACCTACCTTGCACCCCTTGGTCGTCCTCCTTAGCTCCAAGGCAGTCCTTGGTCGTCTTTGGTGAAATGAAACAGTAAGGGAACGAAGGGTGAGTTCCCTTGCAACTAAGGGAAGGAGAGCTTATATACATGGGGTAGGATTTTCAACATTAGTTCATAAGTTGTCCATAATTCCAACTAGGTCCCTCCTTCTTTACTTGAGAGTCCCTTCCTCTTTATTCTAAGGACAAAACTTCTCTTAAGGTCTTAGGAAAAGAAGGTAAAGGAGAGCAAACTAATAATGAGGTACATACATAAAGAAATATTACACATATACCCTGATTATTCAATCACAAGGCATATCTCATAGCTTGATAATTCAATTGAGGTGACTTCCTCGTCATTTCTTCTCTTAATGATGGCAAGAGTCTAAAAAGATACATTAGATGACATATTTCACAATTTGTATCCCTTAATTTGGGTAAATTGCATTTTACCCCAAACTAGGGTTTCAAGCACCGGGATTGCTTCCACAGCTGCACCTTGGTGCCCTAGCTTGGGAAATCCCTCAAACTTTACCAAAAAGATTCTCATGATGTATCAACATCAGAGGAACATCTCAACATGTGCAAATTGCAAGCTAACCCTTTTAACTGGGTAAATTGCACATAGGTTCCTGTATATCAAAACAATGCTACAACTTTAAATAAAAAGGAGCAAATACTGAAATATACGTTTCTGAGAAACTTAATTACATGCTCAAAGTTAATCACAAAGATTTAATTACATATTTAGGCAAAACACCTAGGGTTAACTCATAACCCAGGTCAGGGATGTTACAAAAATTATGTCACCTGCCCGTGGAACTAGAACATAAAGCATGGTGGGCAATAAAACAACTGAATTTTGACATTAAGAAAGCCGGTGAAGCTAGGATTCTGCAACTTCAAGAGCTAGAAGAACTCCGGATGACGGCTTATGAGAATGCATGAATCTACAAGGAACACACGAAACTTTGGCATGATGTTCATCTGAAGAGGAAGTACATTCAAGTGGGAGACCAAGTTCTACTGTTCAACTCGAGACTGAGGTTATTCCCATGGAAACTCCATTCTCGCTGGTCGGGACCATACATTGTCAAAAGCATCTATCCACATGGTGCATTCACCTTATGGAGTGAAAAGTCAGGCAATTTTGTAGAAAATGGCCAACGCTTGAAAAGATATTTCACCATAGCTGACACTAACACTGATGAATTGTTAAATCTGTCCAAATTGACATATCTACCAGAAAACTGAAGAAATCAAGTTGAGTCAATGACGTAAAACAAAGGCGCTTGTCGGGAGGCAACCTGATCTTTAACTTAGCTTTTACTTTTAGTTTTGTTTTTAGAAAATTTCACACCTGGTAGACAATGCATCGCAAGATGCAATCTTAAGTTCTGATAGTTTCCATTTTTGAGATTTCAGATGGAAGATGCGTCGCCGAAAGGAATGCAACCACATCTGGTGGACCAACCGGCATGAGTTTTTCCCTCCATCTCAGATTTAGAGTTTGCTCAGGACGAGCAAATCTCTAAGTTCGGGGTCGAGGGTGGGTGGTATGTACTTTACTTTCCACCCTCTCCTATCTTGTTCAGACTTAAGATCTCATCGTTGCATTTTTGAGCAAATTTTTCCAAAAAAATTTCAAAGTTTTCGTAGCAATTTGTATAGAAACTTGATGCAGTTTTGACGCTTTTGTTTCAATCAAATCCATTACCTAGCCGGCTATCCTATTTTCCCATGCAGTTTTGAATCATTATACCCTCCTTATTTGAAACGAAGCCTCAAGGAGAACAATTTCTGAAACTAGCCAATGATTAGAAATCACCATGTGAAGCTTATGAATACTAACATCATGATCAGTAGATATGGCAAGTATCTGTTGAACTGAGAGGGATCAAACACGTCATGCTTCCTAACTGACTAGTGGAACAATAGCATGGAATCTCCACCGGATCCTCATCAAGTCATTATTTGAGCAGAGTATGATAAGGAGAACAACCCGGTGCACTGAATTGTAAATCAAGTTGCATTCTGATCTGAACTCTCTTCTACACTTCTTCTATCATCTTCTTACCCCTTCGTTCATCAAAAACAAACAAAACTAGCCAATATAGTGCTAAACCCTATGTTCGGGGTGGCACACCCTCTCTTTACGCTTCTTCCATACCCCTAGCTATGTAATGGGGGTGTACCACCAAGAAAAGATGCCTAAGCGCACACAAAAAAATGCAATCTCGAGTCGAATAGAGGAGAGATTCGCACAAAAAATTGCAATCAATGAAATTGTAAACCACATAATAAAAATCTCGAGTCGAATAGAGGAGAGATTTATTTCTTCCTTCCATACCACCCTTCACTCCCTTTTCCACCTAAAGGCACAATGAATGCCTCCCTGATCTTGAAAAATACCAATGTCAGATCAGGTGCACACTTGTTGTTCTGCGGGTATCTCTGGACTTCTACGAAACTCTTAGACAAGCTTGATGTTGGAATAAGCGGAGAGGAAGTGACATTGGGAAGCAAACTCGGGAACGAAGATATGGTAAGATGTGTTCTGTGATCTTAGGAAGTTGAGATGCTTATTCATATCGAGCAGAAAAGAAATAATCGTGATGTGAAGATGAGGCAATCACATGAGTTGAAAGTATGCACTTGGAGATTGTTTTAGATTTTGTGTTACTCGAGGACGAGCAACGTTTAAGTTCGGGGTATTTTGATGAATGCATATTCATCTTGGTCCAGTCACCTAGTTTGGCCCAGTTTTGGTCGCATTCATGCGTTTATTGGCCTTATCTTCTTATATGCAACTCATATTGGCTTAATTGATTTTACTCCTATTTTTATTGATTTTTTGCACCCTTGTGCAGGTCGTTTTGAGCTCTGGGTGTTATCTCCTAGGCCCATATCCTTTTCTTTTGGGCTTTGTTTTGTTATGACCAGCAGCGAGCGCCACCCTCTTCTTTTCTTTTCTTCACGTGCCTCTCACCAACCTGCTGGGCCCCACCTTCCCTCTCAAACATCGCGATCCCACCTTCCCTACCTACTAACCCTAATCGCGGTCCATACAGCCTGGTCACGATCTTCTTTTATCCATGTGCCCATAGGTCTTCCCTTCCATAATCGCGACCCCTCTCGATGATCCTGCCTGCGGTCTACCCCTCTCAAAAACCGCGACCCCACTCTTCTTCCCGCGATCATGGTATCTTCCCTCATAACCGCGACCTGCCCTCCTGCTGCAGATCGCGACCGCGATTTTTGTCTAGCCACCTGTCTATGATCTTTATCCGCTTTCGTGACCGTGATCACCTCACACAACACCGCGACCTGTGACTCTTTTACCCAACCTCTAGATCGCGATCAACATCCAACCATCAAGCAACGAACCCACGAACTGCAGCAACGTAGCGCCCGCGATCTTCTGTAATTGCAAACTCCACAAAGCAACCTGGGTTCATTTCTCCTACTTCTCTGCCTTGGTCGTACATCGCCACACAACACCTCGACTCCAGCCTTGCCTCCCACGACCGCAGGTTTCTTCTCCACCTAAGCCGAATCGTGAACACCTGCTGCACCGCGACTGCCACGACTGTGGAAAAATCCGCGACCTACTACAAAGTTATCAAGGTCGCGATTTTAAGTCAATGCAAATCTGCCTATAAATAGAAAGCTACCCCAACCTGTCAGATCATCTCTGGACGCCGTTAGGCTGCATGACTGTCTTGGGCCTAAGGAGACAATCTCCATAGCCAAGAACCTACCCCCGTGGTGGTTTTGCAGCCTGTTCACCTAGATCTAGAGTGAAGACTCAGATCTGCAAGCCACCTCATTCAGATCTAGATCTAGATCTGTTGCGTCTACATCATTTCTACGCCGCCATCTCGTCCACGAGCTGCTCCTCCTGCGAGCAAGGATTACGAGAAGAAGAAGAAGGTGAAGAGAGAAGATCTACCCCATCTATCGTGGTGTTCTTCTCTCTTATTCTAGATCTGCTCTGACATTGTGTAGAAGACCGTTTCTCCACTGAGCTGCGATCATCTTCTTCACCATGCACATGGTGGAAACTTCTCTCTCTTGTTATTCTTGTTCCTCTCACCATGAGCGAGTAGTTTCTTTTCGCTGGGGTGAGGAGACTAGCCCTACTGCCCATGCTCTCATGTCCTTTTGTTAAATATTCCATGGCATGTATATAATCTTTCATTTCGTTGTTAATCGTCGATGTGTGCTTATGGATTGGTCACCTACTTGCATTTATCTTGTTCGTTTCCTATGTTGTGAGAACTTCAATATGTAGGATTTGAATGACGATTAACATGGTTGACTCCTTGATGAGAAATTGGATGGGATTCCCTGAAGTAGCAAGTGTGTGATCTGTGAGGTGACGAGACATCTAGCCCATGGTGACGCTTCTGTGTGCCTAACACCTGTATAAGGGGCCCGCAACTTTAGTTGGATATATGTATCTTCAGAGCAGTAAGTATATGATCCGGATGGTGACGAGACATCTGATACCTAAGGTGATGCTTACGCGAACCTGACGCCCGTATAGGGGGTTTTACAGCAGCTCTATTTGAATGATTATATCTTACCTAGATGTTTGTATTTGGATGTGATTGCATGAGTAGTGGATGTGAAACCCGGGACCATCCCAGCAATTTCCATCATTAATATTTAATCAACCTTTAATCCTGCTCTTTTACTTTCCTTGCTTTTAGTTTAATTAAACTCAAACCAACCAACATTGTTCTAAATATTAGTCTTGATTCAACTAGATTCGACTAGAGAAAGATTCTTAAAAACGTTGTCCCTTGGGATTCGATCCTCAACTATACCGTGATAAGACCCGTCTGCTTGCGGGTGGTATTATTGCACGTTGTTTTGGTTAAAAACTTAGGGATTTCATCCCTAAGTGAGTTTTTTAGTGCGATAATATAAGCCACATCAATAACGGTTTAGAACATCACCTTTAAAATAACTCATGTATCGTTCACAGGGATACATCCAATGCAAGAAAACTGGTCCCAACATTTTCACTTCCCTAGTCAAGTGGACAATAAGATGTACCATGATATCAAAGAACGAAGGAGGAAAATACATCTCAAGCTGACATAGGGTAACAACCACTTCTCTTTGCAATTTATGGAGAGTATCATGGTCAATAACTTTGCTGCATAGACTGTTGAAAAAGAAACAAAGTCTGGTGATTGCAAACCGTACATTCTTCGGCAATATAGATTAAATTGCCAGGGGCAATATTTTCTGCATTAGAGTGTGACAATCATGAGATTTAAGACCTATCAACTTCAGATCTTTCATTGATACCAATGTACGGATGTTGGATGAGTAACCTTGAGGCACCTTAACATTTACCAAGCATTCACAAAAAGCTTTCTTCTCCTTTCTAGACAATGTGTAACAAGAGGGAGGTAAGTATGTTCTCCGATCGCTACTAACTACTTCTGTTAATTCTGTCCTTAATCCCATTTCACGTAGGTCCATTCTGGATTTTATCCCATCTTTAGTCTTACCTGGTATATTCAACAGAGTACCGGTGACGCTATCACATACATTTTTCTCAATGTGCATGACATCGATACAATGCCTGACTATCAAAGAACTACAATAAGGAAGATCCTAAAATATTGACTTCTTCTTGAATAAAGACTTGTCACTCTGTGTGGCCATCGTACATTGTGATCTCTTACCAAATTCATTGGTGATGTCTTTTAATCTTTCATAAACATCCTCCCCTGATATAGGTTTAGGTGCACTCTATTCCTCATTCTGTCCATTGAATGCTTTGCACAACCTACGATACATATGAATTTTTGGAAGAAACCTTCGATGACCAAGATATACTATCTTGCCACCATGTTTTAGTCATATTGAATCAGTGTTCTCTTCACATATAGGACACGCTTTAGATCCTTTGACACTATATTAAGACAAATTCCCATATGCTAGAAAGTCATTCACAGTGAAAAACAACATAGCGTGCAAACGAAATGTCTCTCTTCGTGAAGCATCATAGGTCATCACACCTTCACCCCAGAGCTTCTTCAAGTCATCAATCATAGGTTCAAGATAAATGTTGATATCATTTCCAGGTTGTTTAGGGCCCGATATCAAAGATGACAGCATAACATACTTATTTTTCATACACAACCAGGGAGGAAGATTGTATATAACAAGCATAACTAGCCAAGTGCTATGTTGGCTGCTCAATGTCCCGTACGGATTCATCCCATCTCTACAAAGCCTAAGTCTTAGATTCCTGTCTGCTTCACAGAATTCAGGGTACAATAAATCAATCTTCTTCCACTGTGGGGAATCAGACGCATGTCGTAGGATCCCATCATTATTTTTATTAACATCTGCATGCTACCTCAAATTCTTTTCATATATAGGATTGGCAAACAAGCATTGAAACCGTGGTATTATAGGTAGATGCCACATCACCTTGGCAGGAGAACCAGTTTTGGACTCCCCCGAAATCGTCAATTTATACCTTGACGCACAACATTTCGAACAATCTTTCAAATCCACATAGTCCTTTTGAAATAATACACAATCATTCAGGCATACGTGTATCTTCTTGGCCTTTATTCCCATTGGGCACAATAATTTCTTTAACCGGTATGTTGAGATTGGCAACTCATTTCCTTTAGGAAGAATTTCTTTCAACGAAGACAACAATGATGTGAAGCTTTTATCGCTCCATCGATTGTTAGCTTTTAGTTTATACAATCTCAACACAGTGCTAAGCTTTGTAAACTTACAACCTATGTATAACGGTATCTTAGCATCATGCACAATGTTTCTAAACATGGGAGGTGAATCGGTGTGCTCTACCCCACAACTATCCAACATCGCATCAACGATGTCTACTGGAACTGGTTCGTTCACATCTACGTCATCGAAGGCAATTTCTTCTTCCACACAAGCACTGCTATCGACATCCACTGATTTTAGGTTTGAAATCTCTCCATGCCAGTGCCATTTTGTATAGCCTTATATAATCCCATTGCACATGACATGACTTTTGATTTTGTCACCAGTGCTGAATTTCAAGTTTTTACCGCAATGCCTACATGGATAGTAGAACCTATCTCCAGGTTGTTTCCTATGTTCCTCGGCAAATCTAATAAACTGGTCAAGACTAGAAATAAACTCGGGGGTGCAACGATTTGGAATGGACATCCATGATCTATCCATTCTATGATCAAAGTGAAAACAAGTATATATTAGAACAAGATTAGGGTCTAGGGTTAAAATATTAGGGTTTATGGTTAAAACTTTAGGTTTAAGGTCTTATATATAATTAATGGTTAAAACATCCTAAGTGAGATTAAGTGTTCAAGAACAGTCCCAAACTGGGGATTTTCTAAGATTTACTCATAATGAGTAAATCTTGGACGTGTTTCTAGGCCAAAAAATACTTGTGCTGTCATTCTTATATATAATAAATGTGTACCACCTATCCCATTCTTGAACACTTAATCTCACTAGTAAGTGTATAATGTGTATTGGGTTTTCAAGAGAATTTCAGTAGCATTTCCCCGCTATTCTCCAAGTACATATGTACTTAGAGAACAAACGGGGAAATTCTACTGAAATTTTCTTGAAAACCCAATACACATTATACACTTACATCCTAAGTGAGATTAGGTGTTCAAGAACTGTCCCAAACTGAGGACTATCCAAGATTTACTCCTAATGAGTAAATCTTGGATGGGTTTCTAGGCCAACAAATACATGTGTTGTCATACTTATATATAATAAATGTGTATAAACTACAAGCAACATGGTTAATCCTAATCTATAGAGCATTTTTAAATAATAAATCAAGAAATCAATAGTTTCAAACATCTAATAATTCACAATGCAATGTTATAAACTACAAGCAACATGGTTAATCCCCACACTCTAGTAGACAGACTAACCTTAAATATAGTTATGTATAAGAGATTGAGAAATTTTTTTATTAGGTAAGAGTAAGATGAAGCTCATTGATAATATAGAAAGGGGGGGAGGGGTGGGGCTGACCTTGGGCCCTTAGTTGATATTACATAAATGTAGTACTGATTTCCAAGATAGGATAGATGAGACAAGAATTCATATTAGATGAAAAAAAATAACAACTTAGGATAAAGTCCATCACTAAAGTCCCAAACTCAACATATATGCACAATTAGCATCAAATATAGGACAAAAGGGTAGATTAGAACCCTAATTTACTCAAACATGTATAAAAATTACCCTAATGGCAAAAGGGCTAGGAATCTTTACTAGACATTATATGTAGCCTCAATCATCATATTTAACATACTATGTTATTATGAACATCCAGATCAGATTAAGATCATACTATGTTATAACCATTGGTTTAATAACCCTATTTCTGCATGTACATGATTATAAACTTTAAAACCCTATAATTCATTGAAATCATTCTAATTCAATTTAAGATGTTGGGATCACATAATTATTTACTAACATCAGAATATATAAAAGAATCGTAATTAACATGATTAACAACATGCTCATCAAACTAGGCTTTTCTTGAATAATTATCTAATATTCATGTACTAACTATACCTTTGTAACAAAAAGAATAATAGAGATTTAAGTATATTTTATTCACAATCAACGCATTTTTCTGATCAAAACCATATACAATATGTCTATAATTGGAGCTAACATTCATTTCCTACATTATTGGCAATATTAATGTGAATCTGACCAGCCAATGGTGGTCGAGCAGGAGAAGGGTACCTTAAGGGCGGAGAAAGAAGAGGAGGAAGAAGGCCTTCGTGGTGGTGCCGATGAAAAATAGGCACACATGAGCTTTGGTCGGAGCAGCGACCTGGACAGCAGGGAGCAGATTAGGAAGCAGGCCTAGGAGAGCCGCGACTGGCCTAGCGGTCGGAGAACCAGCAAGCGGCGGTGGTAGAGGCAAGCGGCAGTGGAGACGGTGACCAGAGCACCAACAAATGGCGGTGGATGCATAGGCGGTGAGTATATGAGTAGCGGGCGGCAGTGAGCAGAGGAATTTCCAGACCTAATTAACCCTCAATGGAGAATGAATGAAATAGAGAAAGGGGCAGAGTATGGCTCGCGCGGGTGCTGTTAAGTTAACAATAGGCGTCAGTTATTAGAACTAACTGACGCTTAAAACTATAGGCGTCAGTTACCAACAAGAAACTGACACTTCTGTTAGTTGATAGTCGTCGGTTCCAACTAGAAAAACCGAAGTCTATCTACAATTGCCGACAAAAATAAATGTTCTCGAATTAAGACTATAGTCGCCAGTTTTCGTATAACAACCGATGCTAAAGGGAGGTGAAAATTTTCACGGTTAAGCACGTGAAAACACATCGACGTCAGTAATTGTAAGAGAACCACGATAAAAATTGGTCGAATTTCTGTCTGGCAGAAAACCTTTAGTCGTCCGTTTCTTTGTTAAAAACTGACGTTGTATGTTAAATTTTGGAGGTAATTTTTTTCACTGGAAAATTTGGATTTGGTGGTCAATTTTAGGCGTCAGTTTCTTAATAAGAAACTGACGCTAAATAAAAAGCGATACCCGTGTCTGGGCGCCCTTCATAGATAGATGTCGGTTATTTTATTTAACCAACGCTGTATGTATTAGGCATCAGTTTTTGTATAAAACTGACGCTTGTAAATGTGACGTTATAAGTCATTTATGTAGTAGTGGAAAGAGGTATAAGAAGCCATTAAGCTTGGTGTAGATGGATAAATCCTCCACTTGAGCTGCTTTAGGATGTCCTTCTCTCTCCTCCAAGGTGCAATGACATGGGATGATGGTGGAATAGGCTCAAAACCCTAGGAAACTAGGGTTTTGGTGGTGGAAATGGTGAAATGGAGTGGAATGGAGGTGGAATGGGTGAAATGTGAAAATGGGGATCTAGGAGGTGGTAGAAGGTAGCTAATCTCATGATAGATCTGCCACCTAGGCATATATAGGTGTGGGGGAAGAAATAGGTCAAGTAGGGGCAATATGGGAAATGTTGTGCAAAAGTAGCTAGGCTTTTGTGAGTAGCATGACCGTGCTGGTCACTAGGGCTATGGTGGGGAGGGGTGAGAACACTCGTGGTGGATGGGAACGACCGTGGTAAAAAATCGAGAAAAATTATAGAGACTTGGTTGGTTTTGAATTGGAATTGGCATGACTGTGGTGGTCACCACGACTGTGGTACGCAAGGGTAGCACGACTGTGGTGGCTTAGATTGCTAAGCCCATTCTTGGCTCCATGACCGTTCTTCTCTGAAGGTCACATGGTCATGCCATGTGGCATGACCGTTCTGTAGTCAACACACCGTGTCCATCCTGAGTGGCACGACCGTGGTGATTTTTTCTTTGCTTGGAGGGGACTCTGTTGATTTGCAAGTATGCTAGCATGGCCATTCTATGGTGCCACAGTCGTGGTGGCCTCTGGATCAACACTTGGACTTGTTTGTTTGGATTTTCTTGGACATCTTTGCTTCAATGGAGCTTTGGCCCCTAGGGGTAGGTTGAGGGAGCCTCAGACTTCACTTTGGGCCTCTCTAAGGGTAGAGAAACCCTAGGATCACTCCTCTCTCTCTCCCTTCAAGCGTGGTCCAAATGCCTGAAAAATATGCAAATAATGTCCATAAGTGCACTTTATAAAAATATGCTTATTGAGGGAAATAACATGTAATCTAACATGTATAGATGTGATTGAAATGCATTATGACACTAGATGAAGCCCTAAAATAGGGCTGAATCAGTCCTCCCACATGGTTACTTGATATGAGACAAGTTTTCTAACTGTTAGTTAATCATCTGGTTATGATTCTACAGATCATATATCTACCCAATCACACATCCCATGTGAGCTTGCAGCATGTTTAAGATGTTGTTGTTACTGATAGAAATTTTGGTTTAGCTTATCGTTGATCTCAACTTGTCTCTTTGCAAAAGAAAACATATTAGACAATAATTTAGGCCACGATTGGCTCTGATTTTGGTTCTGATTATGCTTTCAGCCTTGATTCTAACTTTGGTTCTATTTTGGGCCTTTGTAGTTGTTTCTCTTCTATTGATACTTTGTGTTGCAATTGGTCCTGTGTGGTCCACTGCCTTTCCCAAACTAGGATGTCTTTATGATGCATTTTTTGGAATGTTCAACTTGTAAGAGTCCTCCACATTATTCATGTTACCATATGAAAATTTGGGATGGTGTGGTCTTTTAAAGTTGGCATAAGAGGCATTCTCAGTGGGCCCACATTGGTTATTTCTTACTCACATGTATAAATGCAAAAATCAGTCCCACAACCACTTCTCTACATGTGGCACAATTCATAACAGTCTCTATTCTCTGCTTTCCTTTGACATTTCTCTCCTTTAGAGTTTGGATATATGTATCCATCTTATCTAGTTTTGTAGTTAAAGTTTCAGGGGCTTTCAAATGAAAAATAGTCCCTATAGCATAAACGTTTCCAGTTGACCCTCTTTCATAGCCCTAGCCAACTTGTAGAGCGGTAATATTTTCTATTATCTCTTTTTAGCACTTTGAGTTGTACCTCATGAAGTCACTTCCAACTGTGACATTTATGGATGTTCTCTCGCTTGAGGTTAACCCATTCAAGAAGGTAGTCCTCAGGTATCCCTCATCAAAGTTATGTTGAGGGAAGTTTGTTTAGTACTCTTGATGCGTCTCCCAAGCCCCACACAAGTTCTCATCAGGTTTCTACATGAAGGTAGCGATCTTGCTCCTACATAGAATTGTCTTTTCCATAGGAAGAAACTTGGTGACAAAAACATCCTCTAGGTGTTCCTAAAATATTAGAATTTCATGCTTAACATCCTGATACTAGGAAAGGATCTTGTCCCTTGAGAGAACCTAAAAGCCTTGCAATAAATCACCTCTTGGAAGATTTTGTTTATCATGAGAGTATCACATATATTTTTAAAAGCATCATTGTGATGGTATGGGTTCTTCTCTAGAAAGTACGTTGTTGAACTACAACATAGAAGGCTAGCTTCAACCCCAAGTTTGCAACATTAAACCTGGGTAGAACAGCTAGTTGCCTTGTTTTTTTGGATTATGTGGAAGCCAAGGGCTAGAGGGATGGTCCACCACCAATTCAAGGGTGGGTTTTGGTGAACTCCTCCTCCTCCTCTACTAGGTAGTGGAGGCGGTTGTGGGTTGTGTCCATTCCTATCTCCATTGCCTCTTCCAAATCCTCTTCCACCTCCTTGAGAAACCATTGTTTCTTTACTTGAAGACAGATCTGGCTCACACTAAGATTTTGAAATAAATTGTACAAGTCAAGTTCAGAAACTTGACATGTTAAATGGGATTTTAAGGTATATAGTTTTATCGGGCCTAAAAGAATGTGTAGTTAAGTCTATTGCTAGACTTAAGACACTAACATAGTCACAGAAACCTTGAGTCCTTAACAGTTGTTGATTTCCATATCCTCAACAACCATAACAAAAGTTTATCAGATATGATCTCTTGTCCCAAATCAAGATGGAATGAGAGTATTCAGAATTTAAATGTATAATTCTATACTTTGACATTGACAATGATAATATAGGGCCTTGTGTAGTAATCATGGTCAAACACAGGGACAAGGGTGAAGAGTTGTTTAGGACTTGAGGTCTTAGCTTAGCTAAGTCAAACCAAAAGGGGAGATAAGGTGTTCCTTATGGAAAATTCAACCAAACAAATAATAAGGCTAGAAAAGAAAAGTAAATATAAGTTAACAAGACAAGAATAGTATAGATCTTTTTAGTATGTTTCAATATATGGGATTAAGAGAGAAAGATTTCTCCCCCCTATCACATGCCCATGGCAGAGGCCAAACGCCCGAGAGGGTGGTAAATCAAGGCGACAACTGGGATTTGAACCTGGGTCCCTTCATGAGGATACACCGTGCTTGGCCACTTGAGCCACTCCTTTTCGGCTATGTTTCAATATATGGATGGGACTTATGTCAAGCTTTAACATTTAAGAACTCTCAGCAACATGGAATACTCACACCCATTGTATACCCTTGGCATATTTTGCAAGCAATCCTCATAAGTGCCTACTAACTCCTCCATTGAGATTAGGTTAGATCTAGATCATTAGCATGTCTCTCTCAAAAGGAAAACAAACATTTGAAAATACAAACATATGACCATTAGTAATATCATTCCAACACTTTCATGCATTCATACTACTCCATTTCTATATAGTTAAGGTGAAAGCTGTACAACCACTAAAAATGGTATTCTGCAAAACCATCAGTTGATTGCTCTAGAGACCAATTGATGGCTTGCAAGACCATCAACTGATAGCTTGCAGGATCATGATGAATTTTGATGGTCTTACTGTGTTTGATTAATTCTATTGGTTGTTGGGTTGGAAGTACCAACAATCGATGATCTAGATGTGTTTTTGGTACTTGACCATTTTACTGTAGGAAAATTGGAGTTTAATGTTAATTTAAGGTAAAAAGGGAAAACATGAAAGTAAATGCCGAAAGATCTACATAAACTCATGACATTAAGGGCAATGATGGATTCAATAGACATGCAACATCCATAAAATTTGAAATTATCAACCCCTCCAAACTTAGAGTCTATCTTGTCCTCCAGATAATAAATAAGATCAAAGATGTGATGAAAAAGTGGCACATTAATTTGAAAGATCATGAGGGCTTGGACAATATTTTCATGCCAACTCTATTTTGAGATTCCTGCTTGGTATCTATGATTGCTTGGTTGGGTCCATGGGATCTTTCTTAGAAATTTAGGGTTTCATGATCTTTTCCTGATGCTCCCTCTCTTTTGGGAAAGGGTTCTTCCTTTGTGATATCCACTCCAAGTCCCCTTCCCAACCGTATTGTGTTTTGTTCTCACACAAGGTAGCTTTCAATACAAACATTTATTTTCTTGGTAATCAAAAGAGTGTGTAGGGGTTGGTTAAGGATGACGTGCTTCTTGTCCTATATCTATCAAAAGATAAGGGCTATGTTTTGTCTTCTATGTCCTACTATCAGGCATGATATATCTACGTTCTTCAACATATCTATTTACCAATAGGGCAGAATCCTTCAACTTTACTAGACACAACTCTCATGATTTTTATTCTCTTAGGCTTCTATTATTTCTCACTTGGCTTAGGAATGACAGGATTTTTAGGGCATGTGGGATGCCAATCATCTTTAATACCCTTTGAGGTTCTAGCACTAAAAGGAGTAGCTTTTCATTGTGTGAGACCTATGCACTTCCAAGCTATACTCGTGGACTTGGATGGTCGCTTGAAGGTGTAAGGGTTTATAACCACCTTACTTCCAAGAGATTCTCTAGGTGAGGTAGCATTATCTGCCAATGGGGTTGTTGAAGACCATCCTTCCTGTGATGTCCCCAAGGTTTTCTAAAACTTAATCTGATGTGTTACGTCCAAATTGAAACCCTCACCTCAGTGAGAATCCCAATTTACACATCACACACTAGGCTAAGAAGAAGAAAATCAGAAGAAGTCAGAAGGAAACAACCATAGTTGGTAGTTTTATGGCGAGCTGGTATACAGGTGGACATTTTGTCTTAATATCCTATTGGTTAGTGGTTGTAGATGTATTTGTAGAAGTTTGGTGTTCAATATGTAATATCAAATGTTGTAACAATTCATGTTGTAATTATATGTTGAATGGTGAACACGTGTTGTATGGTTTTATTATTGTTCATGTGCATGTGATACTGTTGTTTCCTTCTGACTTCCTCTGCTTTTTTTCTTCTTAGCCTAGTGTGGGGTGTTTAATTTGAGATTCTCGCTGAGGTGAGGTTTCAGTTTGGATGTCACACATTAGATTAAGTTTTAAAGAATATGGGGACACCATAGGTGGTATCAGAGCATGAACAATAGCAAAGCCTAATATTTGCTCATTATGCAACTCAAAACTAAAGAACCTTGAACTTGAACATCATTAGGGTTAGATTAGTTGTATTTTTAGAGACTAGATGTGACTTATCCTATAGGTTAGCACCTAGATGCCTGAGAACTAGGTCTAGACTGGTACTTGTTGTATATCAGGTACTTAGATGTCATTATTTCCTTATTGTGCAATGGTATGGGACGTTGCATTATTTAGAAATGATGTGCATCAAGGGAAGAGAAATCTTAGACATATAGTGCTCGTTGTCTAGGGTAGCTACACTAGTATACACTTTGTTCTCACCCCAATCATTAGGTTACATGACACTAAACTCTCTACTATGTGTGGGACACTCGTTTTGTGGATTTGGTTTTTGATTCCAATAAGATCAAACCTCAATAGTTTTCTCTGACGCATGTTTTATCGAAGAAAACTATATAATATTTTATTATATATGTAAGTATTGCAAAAATGTGTCCCCATACATGTATGAGTAGTAGGTGGTCATGCAACCTAATTGATAGTGAATGACATCAGTCTAGAAGAGAGAGTAGTTCTAGATTAGATGTCTAGAACCTTGTTAGAATATGTGATAGATGAAATAGATGAAATAAGTTTTGATGTTATGATGTAAGTCTTATAAAGATGATATATGATGGTTTATGATGATCAATGTTGTCTTTAAGAATTAAGGTTCAATTTTGAAGATTTGAGATAAGTTTTGATGATACAAGTAACTATGCTTTTATGGGATAAGAGAGGTTAAGACAAGTTTGTGAATCAACATGAGCCTTAAGCTCTTTTGCAAAGGAGGACCTCTAGTATTGGCACCAGTTATAGGGTTAACTCTAGAGAGAGTGAGACCCAAAGGGAGAAGGTCAGAGAACCTAAACTCCAAGATATGAGAATTATGAGAAATGTGTGTTATGATATGTCCTAAACTAGACTACTCCTGAGTAAATGAGTTGAGTTGCTTTATGCAAGATTCCTATACTTTTGTTGAACCCTAGATGTCCTTTTGCAAGACCAAACCCTTAGGGATAGAGTGAGGCTGATTATATATGTGCATGTGAATATGAATTCAAGAACCTACCATCTGGGTGAGGGAGAGAGAGCCCAAGACCCAGGAGGATGTAACAAATGTTAGTATGTTGTGAAGACTCATGCTCGAGTTGGTGGTTCCTTATGTAGGGCTCTAGTGGTGTATATAAGAGAGAAAGTTGAGAAATAGTATTTCATGGGTAGATACCTACAAAGAAAATGTCATAGCATGTTTTGGTTTGTGCTTATGTGGCTATATCTTGTAAGGATATCAACTAGTGCCAATGAAGTAGACCTGGTAACCCTAGACCAAAGAGGAAAGATATAGTATACTCAAAAGTTGAGTGAGATCAAAGAGACTAAGCATGTAATTACCCTCATGATACGGGCCAGGAGAACCTCAATTGGAATAGATAAATCCTTGATATATGTTTGATTTTCCATTCATATAAGTTTGTTTAGTACAACCATGATATAACATAGATAAGAATGTGATCTAATCTTGAAGAACCATGATAGTTGAGAGTTGTATGGCGTGCTAATGTACATGTGGACCTATTATCTTAAGATCCTGTTGGTTAGTGGTAGTACATGTATATGTAGAAGTTTGTTGTTCAATATGTAATATCAAATCTTGTAACAATTCATGTTGTAATTATATGTTGAATGGTGAACATGTGTTGTATGGTTTTGTTATTGTTCATGTGCATGTGCTACTATTATTTCCTTTTGACTTACTCTGCTTTTATTTTTCTTAGCCTAGTGTGTGGTGTTTAAATTGGGATTTTCGTTGAGGTGAGGTTTCAATTTTGACGTCACAGATTAGATTAAGTTTTAGAAAATTTGGAGATGTCAGAATTCCACACGGTAGGTCCTTGGTATTGTTGTTGTATTTAATTAACTGTTGTGCTGATAGATTCTACTGTCCACAACCAATGGTCCAAATCTCTATCTGGAAGTGTAGTTAGATTTAAGCCCCTAATGCTTTCAAGAGTTTTGACCAATTCATTAACATAAGGTGCATTTTCTCTATCATCATAAAATCGAGTTGCTAGACTTGGTGTTTCATTAAAAACATACCCTTCTTTGTCTCTATGCATGTATTCTTCAATTACCATGCCACCGAGAACTCTAAAGAACTTCTTACTTGTGGAGGCCTTCGGTATGAAAGTGGCTCGTAGGTCCTCCCTTGTTAGTATGTGCAATTGATCCTTGTAAATGATGTTATCTCCTGGCTTTTCATCATCCAAGACATGGATGTCCCTAAGGAGCATCCCCAGTGTAGACATCATGTCCATATCTTTCCTTTAATAGGTTAGTGATGGTGGAACTACCAAGTTGACGTTGTTGGTGGCCTCATGTTTGGGAAATGTAAGATTTCCATCTTCTTAGGTGCTTCCTTGAATAAATAGTTTATATTTACTTCTTCCTCATTGGAGCTAGTTTCTCCATGGCTCTTGCCAAATATATTCCAAAACTATGCTCTTCCCTTTCCAGGTGCATTCAACAAAAACTCTCTTCAAATGTCTTCATAGGATGGAGGGGTTGGAGGAGCCTTGTAGTCAAATATCTCTTTGAGCCTGCCCATTAATTTTTCAATAGTTCCCCCTATTTTTCTTCTCTTTGGAACTGGGGTCAGGGATTGTGTCATTCTTCCCTGTGGCCTCTTCTACATGGGTTAGAGTTGCTACTTTAGATCCCTCGATGATAACTTTCTTGACATATCTGTGGCATCCAACTCACATAAACATGCTTAACTAAGCGGAAGCGTATCATTCGCAGCGGATTTACTGAAAATCACTAAAAATTTAAACCTTTTGCAAAGTGATCCATACACAGGAAAACTCTTTTATCAAGAACCAATGTATATCATCTACATCTTGGTTCATAAGCATATCACATGTACTATCTCTTCTCAAGAATTACATACAACAGTTGCTTTTCCAGAATTATACATAAGCAACTCAAAATCTCAAGGCATCAAGCCAAAATCTCAGATCGATATATTAAAAGTACTAACTACTAACTCCAAAGACCTGAGAGTACAGAGATGACACATAGGACTTCTATCTACAAGACATGACAGACGGTGCACTCAACCTGAGCTGTCATTACTATCCCTGCTGTTGTTGATGTTCTTCCTCTGCAAGATATTCTCAGTCTCCTCCGTGCTTGTCCACCTAAAAATATTGGATCCCACGGGGGTGAGACAATTTTAATTGCCCCAGTGAGAGATATAACTCTTCGCAAAAAAACATTATTATTGCAGTTTAATGATATAAAACTGGGCAGAGGATAAGCAGTTTAAATCATTCTAAACTTTTAAAGCATTGTAACTATTTATGATAGAATAGTAGATCATCTATTCTCTTAACAAGGAATAGGAAGAACATGTATATCATTTATCTATTATATTAACTCAACATCTCATGCTTTTCTCATGATACTCATTACTCTGATATGTCACCCATGACTCTTTCTTGTTTCTATCTGATGGCCTTAGACAATCTACTAAACATGTATTGGTTTATACTAGACATGAGAGTATACATCATCATGTCTTGTTTAGGCATTGGTCCATACCAATCCTATATAAAAATTCCAGGCATTGGATTATACCAATCCCATGATACAACTAGTACAAGCATTGGACTTATATTGTTCCTGTATATCCATTCCAAGTATTGGACTATGCCAATCCCAACTATTCCAGGTATCAGACTATGCCAATCCTGTGCAACTATTCTAGGTATTGAACTATGCCAATCCTGTGACATTATTCCAGGTATTAAACTATGCCAATCCTGTGCAACTATTCCAGGTATTGAACTATGTCAATCCTGTGACATTATTCTAGGTATTGAACTATGCCAATCCCGTGACATTATTCTAGGTATTTTATTATTACCAATCATGTGATATTATTCCAGGTATTGAACTATGTCAATCCTGTGACATTATTCCAGGTATTGAACTATGCCAATCCTGTGACATTATTCCATGTATTGGATTATTACCAATCCTGTGATATTATTCTAGGTATTGAATTATGCCAATCCTGTGACATTATTCCAGGTATTGGATTATTACCAATCCTGTGATATTATTCCAGGTATTGGATTATTACCAATCCTGTTATATTATTCCAAGTATTGGGTTGTTACCAATCATGTGCAATTATTCCAGGTATTGGGTTAATACCAATCATGTGCAGTTATTCCAGGTATTGGATTAATACCAATCCTATGATATTATTCCAGGTATTGAACTATGCCAATCCTGTGTAGTTATTCCAGGTATTGAACTATGCCAATCCTGTGTATCTATTCCAGGTATTGGATTATACCAATCATGTGCATCTATTCCAGGTATTGGATTATACCAATCCTGTGCATCTTATCACCGATTACCACATCTTGTCACCTCACACTAGGCAATAACCATTCTCATGGCTCATAGAGCACATTTAATATCTTGTCACATCTCACTAGGTAAAAATTAACATCATGGCTCACAAGGCCCATAAAACATCTTGCTACCTCTCACTAGGTAACCATTAATATCTTTCTTAAAGAGTTGGATGTGATATCTATGATGTCTTGAAGCATTACTTTCCTTATTACTTTTAACTTACTTAAGTTTATCAACTTGTATTGTATTAAGGTATTTCCCATCTTAATACTTTTATCCACTAACCTATCACCTTTATCATAAAGTGCATAGGTAATAGAACACACATTAGAATTGTCCAACAATCTTCAATGATATGGACTCATCTCAGATTAAGGCATTACTTGCTATAAGGTTACCTATAATCAATCACTTTAGGTATTTCCCTTATCAGTGTAATAGTCACTATTCCATTATTAGGATTAGGTCTCCCATACCATCACCCTTTATTAGGGTTTAGGGTTTCACATACTATCATACTTCATTAGGGTTAGGATTTCATATACCATCACCTTTCATTAGGCGTTCACATCACATTACCCATAATTAGGGTTTACTATTCATCCCAACTAGGGTTTCTCATGGCATCACCCTCAATTAGAGTTTCTCATAGAATCACCCTCAATTAGAGTTTCTCATGGAATCATCCTCAATTAGGGTTTCTCATGGAATCAACCTCAATTAGGGTTTCTCATGGAATCAACCTCAATTAGGGTTTCTCATGGAATCACCCTCAATTAGGGTTTCTCGTGGAATCACCCTCAATTAGGGTTTCTCATGGAATCGGACTCAATTAGGGTTACATCTGATATTGCCCTAAATTAGGGTTAGGGCTCAACAACCTTCTTGATTAGGGTTTCATGATCACTTTATCAAAGATCATACTTTAGAATCTTAATTTATTCATATTGAAGATATTTGAGGTTTATCCATTACATGATTACCCTACATGTATGGATTCCTCTCTCTCTCTCATCCTCTCTAGGATGTTGACTATGTCAAACTTGGATAAATTAGGTCAACCAACCCTTTAATTAAATACATTCAATTAGGGTTGACATAGTGTATTAAAATATTGCTTACTTAAGCTTCAGGGATTAACTCATCTAGGGTTACCAATTACTTAGTACCTTAAAGGTACAATCCTAGTGATTATATATCTTTGAGATAAAACAGTAAAAAACATAGGGTCATTTTATCTTTCATCACCTTAGGTTTCCAATTGACTTAATCACATTAAACATCCAAACGTTCTTGACCATTGATGCTCCAAACGGTATGAAACCGTTTAAGCAAACAATAATGAAACTGTATGGACAATGTACACTTGAAACCACTTGGGTCTCCAAACGGTTTGAGACCATTTGGTCTCAAATGGGTTGAGACCGTTTGATCCCAAACGGTCTTGAGACCATTTGGTCCAAACTCTCTCAAAACCGAATGGACCAAAAAGGTCTTCCATCACTTTATCAATTTAGGATTTCAATCATTAAACCATCTATGAATTGGACCACTGATTTGTTATTCAATTGGACCATTGAATCACCCTTCAGTTAGACCTTCAATTAGGGTTTTGAACCCAATTGAACTAGGATTTATAATCAATAAACCATTAATTAGGGTTTTGAAATTGAGGAACCATCAATGGTTGACATTGTGGAACTAGTCCAATTGGAATCATTGGATCATCACCAAACCATGACATGACCTGACCTCAATTGGTCTTGAGGTCGTTTGGATGACCTCCAACTGGTCTTGAGACCGTTTTCCCATCCATCATTGAAATTTTGTGGAATTCAATTAGGGTTTGCATCATTGGATTGATCATCAATGTAGTTATTGATTGCATTTCAATTTGATATCTCTGGATCTTCAATTACTCAACCATACTCAACCCTAAGCCTCCAAACGGTCTTGGTTGACCTACAAACGGTCTTGAGACCATTTGGGTGATCTCCAAATGGTCTTGAGACCGTTTGGGTTAATCAACCCAAAATTTTAACTCAACCAATAAAAATTTCAGCACTTAACCTGAATAGGGCTTCTAATTGGACGATTATCCATATATTGAATCAATCAATTAGATCCATTAGATCATCATCCAACATGTACTAGGGTCCTGAACTCAAACATTCAACCCATCCAAATGGTCAACCCATCCAAACAGTTTGGGGTCTAAACCTCCAAACGGTTTGCAAACCGGTGAAACCGATTGGACCATATTGTTGAAACTGTTTTCAATAGATATTTGGGGAGGTATGTGGTTATGATGATTTCATCATCATCAAGCTCTAAACCCATGAAACTTTCTGTGATTTTCATGGTGATTGCATCAATCAACCAAATAAAATTTCGAGAATGAAGAAAGGATCAACAGTTGGTAAGGAATTGAATGCAATAACAATATTAAGAGTTCAAGTTATAAAACCCACCTCCAATTGAGCTTCAAATCTCCAAGATCCATGTATTTAATGGTGGAAGAATCTTTATCAACTATCCCAAGATATTCCTCAAGCTTTTGAGTGAAACAAAATGGCTAGGATAGAAGATTGCATGGAGAAAAGAAGAAATCCATCATTTATTTTCGATTTCCACCATGAAATCATGGTGAAAGAAGTTCAAGAAGCTTACCAACAGGTTGGGGGTCATCCTCCTATTGCTCCAAGCTCGCTTGGTCATTTTTGCAAGAAAGAAATGAAAGGGGTTTCGAAATTACCCTTTCCACTCATGGATAAAGGAGTATATATGCATTTTATTAAAAATTCATTTTAGGAGAGAGAAAGTAGGGATTATCTCCTCCATTTCCTTGTCTCTTTCCCCCTTCCATTCCTTGGTTACGAGGCTATATACTTTGCCTCTTATTCCTCTCAATTATCCATGATTTAAAGAAAAGCAAATTAAGCACCTTAACCCTTATAATAATAATATCCTAAAGTTAGTGGATAATTCTTTTTCTTTTAATAATGTGAGTGAGTTATCCACTTCCTTTAAATATTTTCGTGCATGTGCAAGGCACATGGTCGTACATTATTTTGCAAAATCATCCCTCACCTTTTGGTTGAAGGGCTTTTCAATTAATATATTTATTTTTGCATTAAATTGAAGTAAAGTTCCAATTAAGCTTAAATCTTGATTATTTTAATATCAAGATTCTCTCTCCTCGAAAGACATACAAATGAGATGCCCCTCTCATTTAATTTTCTCTACATAATGCCAAGAAACATTAGGAACTATTTTGAAGTGGTAATTTGCATATTGAACCCTGGGTTTTGGGTAATTTGCACATTACACCAAAACTAGGTTTTAATGCACAAACATTACTTTATCAGCTCTTTCTTGGTACTCAAGCTACCACAAGCCATACCTCTGCATCATCTTCATTGTCATGATGCTTCAACACATGAGGAACATCTTATCATGTAACATTTGCAATTTAACCCCTCAACTTGGGTAATTTGCACTTTAGTCCAAAACAAGTAAAACAATGTTTCAACATTATTTGAAAAGGACTAAAATTGAAATATAAGTTCCTCTTGAACCTTAATTACTTTTCAAAAGATAAGAGAAAGCATATAATTATCTTTCTTAAACAAAACACCTAGGGTTAAAGCATAACCCAGGTCAGGGATGTTACAATATCCTTCCCTGGTTCAATCACCTGCGTTTTTTTGGGGATGTTTGTGGATGCTTTGGGTGAGGCTATGTAGTGGGTCAACTTTCTAACTGAGATGATATGGAAGTTGTCAGAATGGGGTGTGTCAACTTTGATTGCCAATCCAACTGCCGTTACTAGTCTGACTCTCTTACACCCATTGACTGGAGGAAGTCAACAACCACTCTCCAATATCACATTAGCAAACCAAATGCCATGACCAAGTGGCACATTTTTTCCCAATTAGGTGAATATGTTGCTCTCTGCCAATAAGTTCTTTGAAATGACCATGATCTTGTAAAATTGATATAAAATCAAAAAAATAGTTAATGTTAGTATAGTATTTTGATGAGATAAATCATGTGAATAATTTAAAATTAATTTAGAGGCTACTTCTTATATTACTTTCACCGTGTCTTGAATCTTATCTCTTTTAAATACCTAAAAATATTTGATGTCCATATCTTGTGCACATGATCCTTAGAATCCTAGATCTAATCATATTGGTAACATTGATGACTTCCAACCCTATATCAAATTCCTATAACTATTAATTATGATGATGATAATTTTTATCTAAATTATGATGATGATAATCTTTTTGATTATCTTATATTGATCAAATCTTTCACCTTTAACCCCCATGATGCTAACTCTTGAATATGTAAACACCTAAAATTACTTCTAAAACTCATATCTTGATCTTAATAATGGTTTATAATGATACAGATGATATAGATGATGTAGATATTGATCTTAGGGTTAGTTTCCTAGTATGACTGTTATAACTTAGTTTTTCACATATATTTGTACAATTAAAATGCAATTATTTGAACAAAAAAGGACATATTAGAAATATGTTATGCTTTGGTTTTAAAAGTAAGGTTTGTTTCAAAGTGGTTGGGTACTAATAGCAGTTTGTTACAAACCCATTGTGGTGGATTTCATGGTTTCTATTGCTTTGTTAGTCCAATAATAATATAGGGGAAAAAGGAAGAGAAGAAAATCCAATAATAAGAAAAAATCAAAATATAATAGTTAATGAATAATGTACTTGTGAGAATGGTGTGGAATTCTCTATAAAGTGGTATGGCTATCCACTAATAATTAGATTTTGGTTTCACATGGTTTCTAATAAGAAGAGGAATCAAGACAAAGAAAATAGAAAAGAAAGAAAGAGAAAATGATGTGTTTTGTGCTTGGAATATGCCTTATTAAGAGAATACTTGCATATTAAGAAAAACATCTTTGCTTTTTCAAATTTTGGTCTCAATCTTTTCTTGCGACTAGATTAAGTCACTATGGAATTTCCCTTAAAATTTGGGATTGAATGAGTAAAAAGGAGAACGAGATACAAATTTTACAAAATTCTTAAAGTGGAAAGGGAAAGGGGAAATGCATTAGATGTCACACTTATAATTAAACTGAGAATCTATACTAAGCTCCTCCAATGCGGTCACGCACGATCTCAGCCCCATGATTAGGATCAGAGGGTCAGGGGATGCTCTCCTACCTTCGACTCGTTTAGCAAAAACGAGTACAATAACCAGATGACTTTCTTGCTTCTCTATCCCTTGTTAACACTTATGAGTTTCTGGGAATCCTTCCAATCGATTCGTGAGAAGTTTTCACACCAACATATACTAGGATTGAACATCTTTCGAAAGCACTTGATGATTTCCCCAATTTCCGACGCAAGTGATACTTCACCCTTGAACCTATGACTATAAATGGAAGGGGTACCCTCCCTATGCGAAACCCCAAGCTTCTCTATAGAACTCTTCTCAACCCCAGGTTTACTCACTACCTTTGATTCTGCTACTTGAACCATTCTCAACCTCGTACCCCTTTCTGGTCTTCACTAGAGATCCTCCTCTTCATCCCCACTACTATAGTTTCCTCTGAGCAAATCAACTAACGTTAGTGAGTTCGGAAGGGTGTGGTGGATATCCTGGTAGGATCACCTAACCTTCAAGTGCTAGCACCAGAGAAGTCAACATGCCAGTTGACTCACAGGTGAACCTATTCACAAAAGGGAGAAGTACAGAAGAAGGGGATGATAAAGACAGAAAAATACATTTTCTACCCCTAGCGTAATGTTCGCAGGTGATGGATAATCTTGCCTTTTCGACCTTTTCTGTGACCTAGACACACAGGTGTGTGATGGTGATTGGGTACGAGTGCATTGGATGACCGATCTAGGTAGTCAAATAAGAAAAGTAAAACTAATAATGATGTGGAGCCTTCCTATTGGTTAAGATATTTTAAATTTGTAAAAATCATAAGTAATTATTGGGAACTCAGATCAAGGCGAATTATATATAAATCTTGCTCAAGAAAATACGAGGAATCCAATAACAATATAATCATGACCTAGATATGCCTCTGGTTTAAAAAGTACTTAAAGTTACCATCTTTAATGTGATTAATACATAAGAACTCTAATGTCTAGGTTTAAATGATCTTAGTGTGTTCAGTTGATCTTAATAATCAAAGTTTTGTCTTTTTGAATAAAAAAGGATAACTTGGACCCAATTTGAGGTTAATAACTACTAATGGTTAATTCGGGTTTTCATGAGGTTAAAAGGGCAATTAATGTTAAGATTAGGGTTTGTGAAACAAAAGGGCATGAAATATGGTAATTAAAGTTCAGGGAACTAAATCCCTAATAGAACCCTAACTTGGACCCTAGGTCAGTCTTAAATATGGATCTTGGGTAAACACTAATATAGAGTGGGGATACAATGTCGGGTATTATGGCATTGGGCATCGGTTTAAGACCGGCGACCAAGTGGGCAACTCTAAAAGTTGGACCTTTCTTTGTTAGTTGCGTTAACCGTCGATAAAAAGCTTCCACATCGGTGCTTTGTTAGAGAGAAGCCAACAACATAACTCTCAGTGAGTGTTGCTCTGACATTTCCTCATTGGTTGTTTACTACCAAGCAACCTATGCCAAATAACTTGATGTCAGTTTTATCAGTGATGGAACAATAAATGTTTAGGTATTTGTCGGAGGTTACTTGAAAGCACCGACGTGGAAATAAAATGTAGTCATTTTTATCAGTGATAGAACAAAAAATGTTTAGGTATTTACCGATGGTTACCTAAAAACACTGATGTGGAAAACAAATGTAGTCGGGTTTATACATAACCGACGCAAATACATATTTTTTATAACAGGTCTACATACCTACTGTCTGACCTGCTAGTCTGTCTGGCCCTTGCTTTTCTTCAAAACTAAATTATGAAGAACAACTTGCTCTCTACAAGCATTGCATCCTAACAACATGCCATCACACCTACAAGAAATATATAAAATATACAAAGTAGCCACAAAAATGCCACATTCTATCATTTTTTCACTTCAAGTTCGCACACAAATCCATGAACTCACATCTCAATTTAACCCTCAGCCACACTTCAATTTCATACATTAGATATGACCGTTTCTCTTCCTCATGCCTTCACATTCAAATTTGTACAAACATACACTTAACATTCAATTCACACTCACAAAATACATATCAACATCATCTACCATCTCAAATTAATTAAGTTTAGAATGTATTTTACATATCAAAAATTCACACTTAGAAATACATATAAAAAGTCTGACATCAAAGATCAAACTACCAAAAAATATCAATCAACCGTCATATTTTTCATTCAAGTCCACATTTTCGTTGAAGTAGACTGCCCACTGTTCACGTAGGTCATTCAACTTCTTGAATGTATAGGGTTTGATATTTAGAAAAGACTACAGAGAGAATGATACTTCTAATTAGATTTATAAAAAATGATAATATGTTATTAATATAATATGATCCAATACTAATAACTTACATCCAATATAGACTTGTAATCTGTGTGATTGGAAATCACCTACATATACATATCACGTAATATATGCATGCCCAACCATTGTCTTGTATAGGGGCATGAAGATCTACAATTTTACATTAATATGCAATTAAGTAGAGCTGATCATAATATATTCTGCAATTAGAAATGACAAGACTATACATCAACACTCCTCCAAGTTACTAATTTCTTTTTCTTATCTACCTTCCCTCCATTGGTATGAAATGCTTTCACAACTCTATACGTTAAATTAACATATATGTTGCATTATTAAACTATCATGTGCAAACATTAACAAAATATGTTGGGCATCGGAAAATTATACTTACACATGATTCACCATTTACATTGGGTTCCCCTCATTTGTTGGCAATTTTTCACCCAAAGGACCAATTAAATACACACTCCAAGAATAGTCACTAACAACTTCAAGTGCCTATTCTAAAATAGAAGACAAATAAAATAAAAAATTGTATCCAGTAGGATAAGACATATAAACAACAAGACAAAAACTTACCTCGTTAAAGGGAGCTAAGATCAAGTTCTTGGAAGCACCATATTCTTGTATCACAACAGTCACATATTCTTTGATGCCACTTGGATCTCTAAGTACATCACTAATCAATGATGGCACTCGAAATCCCAAATTTTCTATTGTGTAATCACGAGCCGTGAAATACAAATGAATGAAAATATTATACATAATCCAATACTCAAACTATATGTATGAAAATGTTAAACAATTTTTACATATGATGGGATATTCACTCTCATTGTTTCGAAAGTTCTATCACTGATGTGTTCATCCAATCATATTTAAATACCTCACTGACATTTTTCAACACTATAGAATTTTCATGTCGTATACCAACAACGTCCTCCCCAAGGTGGATCTCAATGATATCAATTTGGTCTATAGTTTCTAACCATCTTGTCAACTCCTGACATTTAGGGCCTAAGAAGTCAAACAACTCCTATGGAATAAAATGAGGGGGCAGAGGCTTCAGAACCTTAGGGGGATTCTCAGCTATTGTAGGTTGTATGCATATATTCTAATATTAGCTTATTGTAGAATATATTCTAACACCATTGTGATTATTTTATATAAGTTTCAATATACATTGGTCATACCTAAAGAAATGTAAGGAGTCATTTGGGCCACCCAGTAAAGCTGCCTTCTACCTCCCTGACTGTGGTGCCATTTGGGTGCTCGTATGGGGGAGGTATGTCCCTCATTCTAGGAAATACACACATAATTCTCACACACTTTTTCTAGGATGAGTCAAAAAAATATTTTATAACAAAACCAGCCCCAGTGACCCTAACATGTCCCAGATGCTCTTCTATCCCTAGAGTAACCATCAACTCATCGTTTGTGCCCTAAGGTGTCCACTTGCCCTCCTTTTCTTGGGCATCCAACTTCAACTGATTAATAATTAAAAATTGACTATTCATTAAAACTTAACACCAGTGAAAAAACAACAAGGACACTATCACTAGACCAAGAAATTTACCATTTTTGCAGCCACCTCTTGTGTTGCTTAGATGGGGATTTCTCCATCTTTGTTTTTCCTTACATCTATCCACACAACATAGTGAGTTAACCATCCAAGAGAAGTAGAAGACTCAAGATTAGGAATAGATGCAGAAGGCCCTTGCTCTTGCTCTTGCTCTTGTTGTTGTTGTCTCAATTGGTGGTGGTACCAATAACTACCTAAACCCAACCTATAGTTGGGCACATTCATGTCACACCTATATTTTTGATCTTCGTTAAGGGCTTGATTAATTCATACAAGTGATATTGTTAAGTAACCATAAAAAATCATAAAAATGCAATTAATTCAATACCTGGAACTCTTCTATTTGTCTCTTCCGAACAAACTCCTTCCAATCATCTTGACAAATATAGTTCCATTTTTTCCTTGGTCCCTTCTTGTCTCCAAAGACATAGTCTTTAGTGAGGATTGTTCACCAATCTCTATGTCTTCTCTCGAAGAGCTGCATAATAAAATTGCGATGTAGCTTTTCATCAGGTTTGTACTAGCTCTAAAAAGGTTCAACATATACAGTTTAGAAATGTTAAAAAAATATAGAAAAAATACTATTAAATTTGAACTACATTTATCTCACCTCTAACTCCTTCCAAATGAGGTCTTTACAGACCAGACTCACTTGTCTCCAATCCTTAGAGAGGAGAGGCACGTTGCTTTGATCAAGGACCCCACAATATCTAACAAACACATTAGTAAGTGGCATACCTACTTCATTGAATTTAACAGTTGTATTCTTCCCCTACTTATTTGCATAAGTGGCACACCTACTTCATTGAATTCAATGATTGTCTTCTTCCCTTTCCTATTTGTGACATTTTTCATCACAATTATCCCTCTAACTCCCTTACACTTTTGGTTCTGAGCATCGTCAGCACCCTGATCAGGATGGACAACATTCTTATGTTCATGATCACTTTGCTCCTGGTCAGATGCCATCTTTAAAATCAAAAGTAAACAAAAAAGTCAGATCACATATAAAAATTCAACACTATAATGAAATCAGATCACCTATGAACAAATAAACATATTATATAATGCAAAATGAAGTCAGATTACATATGAGTAGTATATCTTAAACTAATATCCGTTCTGTGTGATCTTCACATGTATACTCATTAGTGTTATATTCAACATTTACACTTGGTAAGACAATCAAAAATGGACCAGAGTCATCATACCTTTCATATTACTCTTCTTCATCAATATGATATGAACCGAACTATCTTTTCCCATGAAGAACGATAGACCGATTTTCTTTTACAGGATCGTTGATATAGAATACCTATTTTGCCTGTGATGCCATGATGAAGGGTTCATCCTTCTCGCCTTTCCACTCAAAATTCACTTGTGTGAAATTGAGTTCGTCAACTAGGGTTTATAGACTAGAATTTATAGATTAAGAATTCACAAATTAGGGTTTACTAACATATTACCATGTTACATCATACAACATGAATTATAAACTAGGTCATGCATATTCATTACAATGTAAGATTGCTAGAGAAAGTCAAACTCAAACTAGGTCAACTTCATCATTTTGAATGCACAAACTACATACATGAGCTCTTATAAGGAAAATATAGCATATTAGTATAAGATTTTGGTTCAAATGGGTACACGACACAAGTTGAGTTACTGATTTCAAAGTTCAATCATTTCATGATGATAAATTAGGTCCAAAAATCACATATGTTTGAGTTGCAACACTTATAGTCATGATAGTACATAACAAGGCATATAAGTGGTCCAAGGCATCAATTACAATGTAGATTACTGATTTAGGGATAAAATTGATCATTTTCCAATATGGAACAAGAATGATTGGTGGAGGAGGAAGTGGACAAGAACAAAATGAGGAGGAGAGCAAACAATAAGGAGGAAGAGGAGGAAGGCCGATGACTAGAGGCGGATGTGATCAACAGTAGAGCAGAGGAGGAAGGTGGCGACAATCAATAATAGAGCAGCACCGACGAGCTTTGGCAATGACAACTAGCAATAGTGGCAAGCAGCAGTAATGGCGCAGTGTGAAGAGAAGATAGCACCAATCGCCATTGGCGATAGATATAAACAATAGAGTAGAGGAGGAAGGTAGTGATGTTCACCAGTAGAGAAACACTGGCGAGCTTTGGTGATGATCTTGGGTTGCAGTGACCACCAGCAGCAACAACGAGCAGTAGTAATGCCGCGGTGGAGAGGAGATATCTCAATCACCAGAGCAACAATATCACAGGAAATGTGGTAGGACAGAGGGGAGAAAGGGTTTTTTGGGGGGTTAAGTAAGACATATACCGTAGGTTATAGGTGAATGAATGCAGACAAATCTTACAACCTACAAGCAATTCTTAACACGTCTTTATTGGCAGTTATATTTACTGTAACCGACAATAAATCTCAATTGGGGGTGGAGATAATTTGCGGGACGATTGGCGTGAAAACATTTATCGTCGATCCCTCAATAAAGAACTACTAACAAAGGTCAATTCATTCCTGCAAACAAGATGGCGCCTGTACATCCCATTGGTGTTTTAGAAAAAACCGCTGATAAAGGTTTTTTGGATGCAAATGAAATGCTTCCAAAATTTTTGCACAAAATTCTATTTTCATAGGTAATGTATAGCGTTGTTTCCTAAAGAAGAGACTGACGACAACAAGAAAGTGCATCCTGTGTTTTCTTAGTTGCTCAAACCGTGACAGTTGTTGACCTTAAACCACCGATAAAAGTAACACAGTTGGTTAGTCTTACAAATATAACTGACATTGTATCCCCATTCTGTAGTAGTGAAATTAGTGACACATGGGTATTATGCTTTAATTTCAAGATAATTGATTGATTGGTTGTATTTGTTGCTTTGGTTAGACATCAAGTACTCCTGAGAAAGGTATGTGGCTAAACCTAAGACTAATCGCTTTAGTTTCCCATGGCTTTCTTGGAGTTTTTCCTCATGTATTTCCAATACATGTTTGCTTGTTTATTTATTTCCTACAATATGTAAAGTCACTATGGATATCACATTATATGGACATGACTAGCTTGAATCATAAGCCTCATCCAAATATATGATATATATGGAAAATGATGATTAAGCCCATGGGGCAGAGGATCATCAAAGGTCATCCACTTGAATAGGAAAAGACATCAAAGGTCATCTGCCTGAATAGGGGAAGACATCAACTGTCATCCGCCTGAATATGGAAAGACATCATATGTCATCCACATGAGTAGGGTAAGACTAATATGGAACAAAGAAGGTGGCCTATGTCTACTGTAGGGACAATTCCCTAGAGGGATTTCACTAAGTTTGGATAGATTAGGGTTGAGTAGTCATGATTAAAATGGTGTTTTTGATTTTGTTCACAATAATTGCTGTGATTATGTTGTTACACCTAGATGTGAACTTTTGTTTACCTCACATACTGAGTATCACTTGTTATACAGATCGAGTTTTGATTTCTTAGTTGCAAGCATAAAGGAAAATGAACATCCAGAGAAGAAGGAACCAAACAAATAAGAAGTAATATAATTCTAGAGGACTTAGTTAGCTTTTTTTTTACAAGTATAGAGATTAATTTCATTCATCCTTCTCTCTATTGTAGGCAGCAAAGTAGAAGTGCTAATGTTAACATCCTTGTTAAGCCAAGGTGGTACAATGGAAGAAAAAGTAAAGGAAGAGTCTGACTGAATAGAAAAATGAGCTATGCTAGCTGCTATGCTATTATGTATCCTAGGGATAAAAACGACGTGTGGTTTCCCAACGTCTTCACAAAGTATTTGGAGATGCCTCATATGTGGGGAAAATATATTTGCTGTAAGGATGGATCCATTGACAGCCTGGACTGCCATGGTAGCATCCAACAAGATGATGGGAGAACGCCATCCTATGATTTTGCAGAGTTCCAAGGCACTGAGAATACCTTGTATTTCTGCATCCAATGCTGAAGTAGTGTGGTTGGGCGAGCCATGGCCCATAATGAATTTTCTTTGATCATTTAGGACATGAATCCAAATGCTAAATGTAGATGAGGCCGGAGTAAAGGAGGCATCAACAAACATAATTATAGAATATCCATGAGGGAGAGTAGTTCTGGCTTGGACCACCACTGTAGTGGTGGCTGTGTGGTGTGGCAGGGCAAGTATAGATGTCACTCTTTTTATGAAGGACATACATTGTGATAGTGTAGTGCTCTTCCCATTATGTATGGTCTCATTCCTATACCGTCAAATGGCCCAGCAAGTGATGACGGGAGATAGGGAACTCAAGTCATGGCATGTAAAAGATGCTAATTCACTAATCCATGCATCTTCAGTGACGAGGAAAAATTGAGGATTTGCGCCCATGGCCAACCAAGTTTCCTTGCTAGGGGTGCAATCACATAGACAATGTAGGATGGTATCTCCTGCATTTGAACAAACAGGACATGTCTCCATAGTTGGAATGTGGCGGAGAGCTTTCTCAACATTTGTGAGGATAGCTTTGAGCTGAAGGATCCAAATGAAAGTCTTAATCCTTGCAGGTATATGCATTTTCCAAACATATTCCCATCCCCCAAACATTTCTGGGTGAGATTCATGGTGTAGCCTAGATCTTCGACGTCGATTGTATACCTAAAACGGACACCTATTCTAGTGACTTCAATGTCAGTTATTTGAAAACAAACTAATGCAAGAGGCCATTATCCAAATAGAAAAGGGTATGAGTTGTTGGTTATATACATAAAACTGACACCTAACCTAGTAATTTAGATGTCGGTTTGTTGTAAAAAACTGAAGTAAGATGCCATTATCTGCAAAAAAAAAAATTCCTGAGTAGGGCATGTGTCGTCGATTTTTGCTGGAGGAATCGACACTAGAGAAAAATGTGGGGGAAATACTTTTTTCGCGGGACGCAGACTGAATCCTCCAACATTAGTTTCTTGACAAAAAAAGACACTGATTGGGCATTTTTTATGGTTTTCCTAAAAATAAATGTCAATTTTGAGGATAAAAAACCGACGCTAGAACTATTTTGGATACAAAATTTATTTCATGTGTAGGTGTCTGTTGTCAGCTCGCTGAAAACCGACGCTAATCTTAAATTTTTTAGAGATTAATAATTTCCCAAAAAATTGTATATTGTGAATTATTTTAGATAGTGTTTGGTAAAATTGTAATCGATGTTAAAGAAAAAGCAACACCTGTGTCTTTTCTATATCAACAAGACTTGATCCCAGGTGACATTTATGCTAATGAACCGACATTCATTGGTCCATTGTGTCATTTTTTATTTGGAACCGACGTCAGAAAAATTGACATTAGAGGTCAACAATGTACTATTGAGAGGAGGGTCCCATACCCCAATGTTGACACAAATTGTTGCACTTGATTTTCTAATGATGAAAGCTAAAGAGTCCAAAAGTAAAAATATTGAATGAAAGTTGGTAATAATAATAGACTTGTGGACAATGAGCTTTAATGAATTTTTAAACATGTGGTTTGATTAGTCATTTGGTTTAGATGGATTGTAAATATGACAAATGAGTGATTCTAAAATCATCCCCAACAATCCAATAATTGCTGAAAAACAAATGCAAATATTTCTCAATTCTAGAATCCACACATTATTTAATGCTAAAATTATATGTAGCATCCAAATATAAATCATATTTTCTAAGGAAACAATTCCTATAACTAGTGTTAGATGAAAATTTATTAATGATGACATCAAGGGTGGTAAAGAATCTATTTGAACACCGATCAAGATGACATCGCCATAATAGAAGGTTGAATGTTCAGTCAAGGAGTGATGTACCTTTCCACCAATCATCTTGACGTTATCATTGGTAAGATAGATCATAATATCATTTTATTTTGCAATTGGATGATTTTTTTGTGTGTGCTTATCACATGATTTGATTGCTATTTGATATCTATCATTGTCAACTCATGCTGTTATAACTTCTTCAGGAATTGCCACACATTCTTGAGCATGAGAGCGGTGTTATGAGATTGGGCATCCTTGATGCCTAGACCTCCATCTTTTTTGGACATGGTAATGACTTTCTAGGATAGCAGTGAAAGGCTGTGATGAGTGCGCCCTCCGGACCATATGAAATTTTTGACATGTTTATTGATGTCATCACAGAGAGAGGGTGATATCTGAATAGACTGCATAGCATAACTAGGGATAGCCTGCAATGTGGATTTTGCCAACATTATCCGGCCTGCAAGTGAGAGATGATGAGCGGCCCAGCTAGCCATATGCTCCTTAATGGTTGTAAGGATGCCTGCATGTGTAGCTTTATTAATCCAATGATGGAGGATAGGGACACCCAGGTATCGGCCCAAGTCAGTAGTGCTCCGGATGGCCAAGTGTCTGTAGAAAGAAGAACTCACTATCCTTGTAGTATTTGGTGAGAAATAACACTATGATTTTGGCTTGGAGACGACTTGCCCCAACGCCCGTGCAAAGTCCTTCAAGATTATATTAATCACCCCAGCTTGTTTAAGGGAGGATTCAACCAATAGAAGAATATCATTAGTGAAAATCACATGAGATAAGGGAGGCCCATGGCGGGAAAGACGTATAGGATGCCATTCACCATTTGAGATAGAGAAGACGTATAGGCTGCCATTCACCATTTGAGATAGAGTTTGAGATGGCTTGACTAAGTTGTTCCATGCACAACACAAACATATATTGTAACATCCCTGATCAGGGTTATGTTGTAACCCTAGATGTTTTTCTTAATAGAGATAATTATATTCTTGCTCTTATCTTTTGAAAAGTAATTAAGGCTCAAGAGGAACTTATGTTTCAATTTTGGTCCTATTTGAATAATGTTGAAATAATGTTTTACTTGTTTTGGACTAAAGTGCAAATTACCCAAGTTGAGGGGTTAACTTGCAAATGTTACATGATAAATGTTCCTCAAGTGTTGAAGCATCATAAGAATTATAATTATGTAGAGGTATGGCTTGTGGTAGCCTGAGCACCAAGAAAGAGCTTATTAAGCAATGTTTGTGCATTAAAACCTAGTTTTGGTGTAATGTGCAAATTACCCAAAACCTAGGGTTCAATATGAAAATACCACTTCTAGAGAGTCCCTAATATTTCTTGGTATCATTTAGAGACAATAAAATGAGAGGGTCGTATCATTTGAATCACTTTGGAGGAGAGAGAATCTTGATATTAAAATAATCAAGATTTAAGCACAATTGGAAACATAATTCAATTTAATGCAAAAATAAATATATTAATTGAAGTACCCTTCAACCAAAATTGAGATGGTTGAATTTTCATAAGTGTAAACGTCCTTGTGCCTTGTAAAGGCCACGAAATATCTTAAGTGAGTGGAGAGCCCACTCACATTAGTTAACTAAAACGTAATATCCACTCAAATATGGATATTATTATTATATGAATTAAGGTGCTTAATTTCTTTTCCTTTAATTCGTGGATAAATAAGAGGATTGCAAAGGGTAAGAGGATGGCTTCATGGTCAAGGAGTTGAGGGGGAGATGTGGCATCAATTTAAGAAAATAAAGGAATTAATTATTACTTTCTCTCTCGTTGAATTTCTTTATAAAAACACCTTTTACAACTCAAATGAAAGGATTTTTCGACCCTTCTTTCACTCCTTGCTAAAACAACAACCAAGGGAGCTTAAGAGAATGAGGAGGACGATCCCCAACCTATATATAAGCTCCATGGTCTTCTTTCACCTTGATTTCATGGTGGAAATCGAAAATCAATGCTTGATTTCTTCTTTTCTCCATTCAATCTTCAACTTTGGCCATTCTTTCCACTCAAAGACTTGAGCACGAGCTTGGGATAGTTGAGAAAGCTTCTTCCACCATTAAATACGTGGAGTTTGGATCTTTGAAGCTTCTTTGAAGGCGGGTTATATAACTTGAACCCTTAAATGTCATTATTGCTTGCAAATTATTCATCATATGTTGAACCTTTCTTCTTCCTCAATTTTCTTTTGAATAAGTTGTTGAAATCTCCATGAGAATCACAGTAGATTTCGAAGGTTTCAAGCTTGATTATGATGACATCATATTAAGCACACACCTTAATAATATCTTGTGCAAATGGTTTTGTTCTTTGGTGGTCAAACGGTCTCAAGACCGTTTGAGGTCAAGAGGACTCAAGACCATTTGAGGTTAGGTGATGTCATAAGTTGGATGATGATCTAATGGTCTTAATCTAATCTAATTACAATGGTTTCAATATTGGAGGGTCCATTGATTGCAAGCCCTAATTGATTGATTTGATTGGAACCCTAGTTGAGGGAATCAATTTCAAGTTGATTTGACCCAAACGGTCCCAAAACCGTTTGGAGGTCAAACGGTCTCAAAACCGTTTGAGACTAAACTATCTCAAGACCGTTTGGAAGTCAATGGTAGATTTGAGGTGGATGGTTGAAGATCCAAGGGCTACAGACTGATGTACCTTCAATAGTTCAATTGATGATCGATTCAATGGAGTAAACCCTAATTAATTTGGTTGAAACAAACCCTAATTGCTCCTATTACAACCCCAATTTTGGGTTCATTGGCTGAGAAATGTAATTTCTCATATTAAATATAAATGAACAAATAATGAATGAAAGCATGATTTTTGTTTAAAATAGCCTTGTTGAGTTATTTGTGGGCTTTATTGGCTATTGGGCCCAAATAACAAGAAAGTTCAATTAGTGAATGAATAATTGAATTTTTGAGAAAAGAAGAATGTGGAAACCTCTATAAGGCAAATCCATAAAGGGATTTCGTGCCTCTTGTATTCCTTGGGTTCCAAGGAGTCTAAAGTTGCAAAGAAAAGCAATAAGAAAAGAAAAAAATTAATTAAGTATTTCTTAATTAAGGAAGAAATTGAAAACAATGGTGAAATGTGGGAAACAAGAGAAAAGAGGTATATTTGAGTAATCCTTGATGGAATTTTGTATACCACAGATTCTTAATGATAAAAGGAATACCAATGAGGAAAATAAAAGAGAAATAAAGAGAAATCCTCAAAAAGAGATATTTTAATGAGAAATAAACAAGATAATGAAGAATAATGCATTTAGATGCATCTAGAAGGATAATGAGTATCCAATAAAAGGAATTTCGAATTATTAGAATTCCTTGGGGACCAAGGAGCCCAATTAATAAAAGAGGAAATAGAAAATACCCATAACAGAAAATAAGAAGATAATGTGAGTATACCATTAATGTATTATGTGGTATTGCTAAAAATAAAGTAATTTCTATTAGAGGAAAATAGGATTTTGTGCCTAAGGATTGAAAAGCAAGAAACAAAGAGGATAAGTGGGATAATTTTTTAAATCCTAGAATTTATAGAAAAAGGAATATTAAGAGAATAAGTTAAGAGAGTGAGAAGATTTCTTCTCATTAAAGGAATATGTTTCCTTTAAGAAGGGGGACTTGTTTCCACTAGGAAACGTCTTGGGGTGCGAGTACCCACCCCTATAAGAGGGGTAAAACCCCTGCCTCGAGATCCAGAGAGAAAACCCCCGTCTTCCTCTCCTCCTCATCCTCTTCTTGTTTTTTTACGGTTGAAAACCCTAACCATGAACTCATAGAGCCATCTTGGCGGTTTGTAGCTGATCTAGATGCTCGGTGGAGGCACGACGCATCTCCAAAGTTCTAAGGTGGAGGGCCACCCTTCCCTTCCTGCCATCCTTGCGTGATACCTGCAGCACGGCCGTCAGGCCGACCGCGGGTTGCAGGCCTGGCCAGCGTAGGCCAAAAGCTTGGACCGCGAGAGATTGACATCCATGGGAGCGCCAAGGTGTGTCGGAGGTGGAGGCACCACCGCCGGTGGTCGCTGGAACACAGGGGGAGAGAAGAAGGCCCGCACCTCGCGTCTAGGGTGACTGGACGCGCCGTCGCAAGGAAGAAGATGACCTGCAGGTCGATTGGACAAGAATACCCCTCCTAAACATGAAGCAGCAATCCGCGTCCTGGGGGTATAAGAGTCAATTCGTCATATTCTCAAGGCTAGCGCATTGCATGGTAAATGGACGACGTGGCAGCTTCCGGTTGGTCTAAAAAGGTACTTCTTGCAAAATTCATAACTAAATATTCGTAGCCCGGATGAGTATGCATAAAATATGAAATTTGCTCAGAAAAATGATAGGAATCTAATAAAAATATATTTGGCTCTTGATTCTTCTTTCAATTCGAAAAGTAATGGAAGTTGTTAACTTTAATGTATTAATGGTTAAGAAACCCTATTTTGATATCATTAATGTGATTAGTAGGGTTTAATTGATGATTAAAGTTGATATTGACCTGTTAATCATAAAAAGATACATTAAGATCGGAAAAGTGGAATCTTGCACGTAAATAGTTTAATTGAAAGTTCATGTGCATGAATAGGCTTTAATAGGCCTTGAAACCCTAATGTTGGTAATTAGGACTATTAATGACTTTAATTATTTGATTTCATGTATAGAACTGAGTTTCCATGGTTATAAGCTATTTTGAGCATTAAAGTTCCTAATTTGTGGAATAAATACCCTAAATGTAGTAATTAGGGTTTTCTCATGAATGAAAGGTGGAATTAATAGCAAATCGAGTTCATATGTGTTTTGGACCATAATGAACTATGAATTGATGATAAATGTGTATAATGATCTTATCAAGGATTAAAATGATAAAAATAGGCCGGGGTGGAATAGCTCGGGTGGTGCGGATCGCAAGCTCCCTACGAGGGGGCACGGGTTCGACTCCCAGCGTTCCATCGAAATGATTTAGCCCACGCGTCGGCCGGCCAACGATGCGACTAAATTGGGGCCCCGGTATGGGCGGCAGGGGTCCCCGAGAGTTTACACTGCCTGCGCGGGTCACTAAGTGGCGCTCGTGCGGGGGTGGTTCTCTCGCAAATAAAAAAAATGATAAAAATAGTAGCTTTGATAAAAAGAGGCTTAATGAGATTAATTAATGGTTAATTATGCCTTTAATCCGAGATTGAGGGTTAGATATGGAAACAATTAGGATTTGTGATCAATTGCGTTAAATTAGGGTTTAAAATAGTAAAAGATGAAGTGAAACCCTAATTGCAATGGAAACCCTAAAAGTGGACTAGAAACCCTAGGAAGCGAGCTAGATTTAATAGATCTCAATGACATCAGTAATAAAAGAAGATTGTATAATTATTTCAGGATCTTGTTAAATGCTTGCTTGCCTTTTGTTGTTTGGATTATTCCTGCACCTGAATCTACATGTACAGGTATGTGGTTACGCTTATGACTACCCGAATTAGTTTTCCGGGATTCTGTCGATGTTTTCATCGCGACTTGAACTAAACTGTTGGCTGTTTTAATTCATGCAAATCCTAAAGTGAATATGACTATCACATAAGAGATATGCCTACTAGCTCAGATCCTAGTCCCCTCTGTAGCTTAATGGGTTGACCTAGTAAATGGCTACCAATGGGGTAGGCCCATCAGGTCATTGAATGACTTAGTAAATGGTTACCAATGGGGTAGGTCCATCAAGTCACGATGAGTTAGAGATTGGACTACCTATGGGTAGTGCCATGCGACTCAACCCTAGATATTGATCTACCTATTAGGTAGGATCATGCAGGGTTTAATAAGGATCTACCTAGAGAGAGGTAGTATCTCAGTCCGCTACAGGGACAACACAGAGATAGGGGATAGGAAAGGATTGAGTAGTATGGTTTAAAACGTAATCTTGGCTGTTAAATGATAATTGGCTGATTACTTTGTTACTATAGTTGCACGATTATTGTTTCCCCCACATACCAGCTTCTTGCTGACCGACGTTTTGTTTGTCAGCGTTTTAGGTACAAATGAAAAGAACAAACAATAAAGTGGCATATGTGGAACGAAATGAGAAATAACGTTCACAGGAGGATTAGTTAGATTAGTAACTTCATGGATAGAAGTTTAGAAATCCCGGCTTTTAAAAAGCTAAGTAAAGTTTTTATTTTATACCAGTTTTCAGTTTAGTTGGTAAAGTTTATTAATTATTACTGATTATTTGTCGAACCTTTGATCCTGTTAATTGAATAACGGTTCTGACCTTCGGGTCTCCCTTAATTGGGGGTTATCGGGAGGCGGGGTCATTACAATTGGTATCAGAGCGAAGGTTCCTCACTTAATCTTTAATAATTATTAAATTTTACAAATTATGTAGAACCCAAGGGATTTATTAGAGGATTATCCGAAAGACAGAGGTGTCTAGAAAAGGATCACGACCGGGGGCTGGCAATATTTTCCTCCGCACCACTAGTCAGAATACGAGGACTCCCAGATCCGTGTGACTGCATGGCCAAAGTCTTAGGGTATGATTCGAAATAAGATACCTTTAGTACTCTCTCATCTTATTCATCCCTTCTCAACTCAGATTCTGTCAAGGACCTTAAGGATTAGGGTTTTCTCTCTCTTCTCCTCACCCTCTTGAGGTATGGGTAAGGTTGATAAGGATTAAGGAATCCTCCACCAAATTAATAAAAAGCATGTAAATAAGATGTCATGGACATAAGCTTAATAGAGTAAGCGTAAAGGAATAGATACATGCTTAGGTCGTATGACACAAGTAGTCATTTCCCTCAGGAGAGACCTGAGGATAGACCTCCTTAGTAGGAGGATGAGTAGGGAGAGTTAGTTTTGGAGGTAGAGACCTCCATTACAGGTAGAGACCTAGCACATCCTTTGAGGATGATGTCAACCCTAACCCTAAGTGAAGGTTAGAGAGAGATGAGTTAGTTGTCATGGTAGACCAGGTGTTTGGATAGACATGCCTTGGATGCCATATGAGCCATGAGAAGTTGAAGACTGAGTACCTTTGGCAACCCAAACCTGGAATCGGGTTGTGCATGTTGGAGTGAAGGATATCTCCTTCAATGAGGAGGTTAGTGAAGAACCTATGGGAACCCCATATGCATAGCATAGTAGTCACCCAGAGTACGCCAGTAATGCGGCAGTAGGTTGGAACCCTGACCAGTAAGTATGATGGATAGCTTATGAAATAAGCGTAAAGGGTTATGGATGATCACGAGCAAACATAAGTCCGAACATAGATTTCACCTATGTAGAGGTATGCTTGTGAGCTTAATCCTTCATGGAGAAGGGACCTCTAGTAGTGAAGCTGGATGTGGAGTCAGCTCTATAGAGAGAAAGTAGGACCCAAGCAAGAAGGTTGAAAGCCTAAAACCTCAAGATTTGCGGAACAGAGTTGAGGATGATGATAGTGGTTGCCTTGTTCTTGATCCCTGGAGATCAATGATATCTTGGTGGCCTTTAGAGGAACCGAACCCTAAAGAGAGGATGATGTTTCTGGTACTTGTGTGCCTATGGTATAGGAGTTTACCTGCTATAATGAAACAAAGAGTGCCTTAGACCCCGAGGAGGTTTAGGTAACCAGTTGTGAGGCTTTATACCTAGTTGATTGTCCTTGAGGAGGACTCAACTCTGAGGTGTTGCCCATATAAAAGGATCATGTGTGTACATGACATACCTTGGACATGCTTGATTCGTGGTTAAGAGATTGAACATACAGTTGACACCCAAAGGTGAACCTAGGGTTCCTAGGCCTAAGAGGGGAAGCAGTGTATCCGATGCTCATGATGATATTTGAGTCTCTATAGTTTCGATCATGGTACTCCTCATGTATAGAGGAAAAGAAAACACCCTTAAAGTTAAGGGTATGTTTGATGAACCCCTCACAACTAAGTTGATCTAATGATGAGGATGAACAAGTATAACCTAGCATGGTTTAATAGATGACCTGCTTGTGCCTTAGTAGCTACTGGGTTAGGCATGTTCATGTGAACGTAAACCCTAAGAACGGTTGTGACATTGTTGTCAAGAGTTGTAGTTTCCTCCCATCCTGGGAGAGGGACCCTTTGGTAGGGTGTATACCAGTTTAGCTGGTTTTGAGGTAACCTAAAGAAGTTTCATAGGATCTTGAGAAGCTAAGTGGAAAGTACATGGAATGAGAATGAACCAGTAGACCCATAGATAACCATCTCTAAGTGCATGTGGATGTGTTACCATAAAGGTAACCGGTATAGGGCCTGACCAAGGTAGGCAGGTTGCCATGACCCCTACGAAGGGATGAAAGTCAGTCGTGAATGCAGAGAAGGCTTGGGTAAGGTTCTAAGTTGGATATGTACTATAATGGAATCCTAAGTCTATCCTAGGGTCAGGTAGGGATGAGACCGATGGAAGAAGGAGTTTCCTAATTCCCTAATTGCACATGATCATAGGGTCGGGAGGTAACAACTATCATTGTCTGAGGGCCATGGGTCAGGAGATTGATCACCTTCATAAACTCATGGGACCCAAAGGGCAGATGAGTAGGGCACTCTCTAGATGCATGAGGGAAGAGGGATGACCCCAAAAGTGCCAGAACCCTATAGACATAGAGGAGATGACTAAGGATTGTGTGTGGATCCAAGTAGGTTCGAGACCAGTTTTCCATGGAGGAAATTTTGATATCATGATGTTTGTAATGTAAAGACATAAGTTGCACGTTTCAACTTAGATTTGAAGGTGTACTGGCAAGGTGGGATGTACCATCTCTACTATTGGAATGGGAAGAACTCTGTATTTGGACGACTGCCAAATGCTTATTTCTTCTTGTTATGGGAGTGAGAGATAGGACAGTACGCATGCCATACGCCAAGGGTAAAGATGATGTGAGTTGGAACGTTGCTATAAGGAATGAGGACAGAGAGGATAACATGCCTTGTGGAGTGAATGATACATGGACGGTTTACAAACACTAAGAGGAATAGTGTAGTCATCTTATGAGGATGTTTTATCAAGAGCTATGTGGAATTTGCAAGTTAACCAAGGTTGAGTTTGATCACCACGAGGATGAGCTCAAAGTTTCTTGATGAAGACAAACTTAGAGTTTGAGATGAGGTGATAAGTATAATACATGGAGGTGTATGTCTTCGACATGACCTAATACCTAAGGATGTGAAGTGGTAATGGATGCTCTAGTTGATATGTAGCTACCTAGTTTGGCTAGAAGAGGTTGTTTGGCTAACCTTATGTTGAGAAAAAGAGATAAGTTTGGCTAACACTCAGATATAACGAGATCTGTTTGGATAGCTAGCCTAGTCCTTGATGTGGTAGAAGGATGGTTGTAGAACTCTGGATACGATTCTTTAGATAGGAAGGTAATAAAACCCTGATGAGAGTGGTTTAGGGCTTCCAAGGAATCGACCTTGAGGAATCATGACATACAGGAAATCATGATCACCATACACCATGAAACTACAAGGATAGTAAGTGATGGTAGAGCTTTGGATGCCTGATACATGTTGCATTTGGCCATGCAAGCCAGGAGGTGAAGGACGAACACCAGTGACCCAGTGCATGGATATAAAGTATAAAGAGTTCCCGAGAGGGAATGGAAATTCATCACTACAAATGTGGTGGTAAGTCTTCCCTAGGCCAAAGAAGGTCAAGATGCAATATGGGTTATGGTAGATCGCCTTACCTAGATGACATGAAATAGAAAGAATGTTGTCAAGGGACAGATCCGATTGAACTACTTATAAGAGAGAGATAGTTTAACTCCATCATGATGTGAGTTCGAAGGTCTTTGAGTTTGATCTAAAGGTTCCCTACCAAAAGGTGGGAGTGGGTACATGAAGAACTCGATGTTAGTACTGTTTATCACCCCTTACTAATGATTAGTATAATCCAGGCTAAAGGGTCTGATGAGAGCATGAGTGCTCAATTAGGGTGATACAAAGAGACAGTTCTGAAGATGTGACGTTAACCACCATAGCCTTTATCGGGATGAAAGAAATTCTAGAAGGAGGTTGTGTCGGTCACCACTTCATTGAGATGATGTTGGTGAAGGAGGCCTCGTGAAGGTCAGAAAAGAACCACAGTGTGTGCAGATGAAGTCACTTTGATCGTGCAATGGTTGAGAGAGAGAGCCCAGTGGTAACATGAGTCACGAGCTGATGCAAAGCAGACTGACATGCATTTCATTGTGGGAGAATATAATGTGAGAATCCGACCCCTCTAAGCTACAACTGAGAAAGCTGAGTCCCCGATATATGGGTCCATTTGAGATGGATTAGTGGAGATGGTTGTGTTTAACCATACCCTCAGGATAAAATGATGTGTTGCATGAGTCCGATCTAGAGCACTATGTGAGGTACCCAAGACATGTGTTGAGCCCTGAACCTATTCAGCTTTTGAGAAGCTGAAATGTCCTGAGTCACCTATGAAGGTATGATATACCAAGGTAAGAAAGAACTCAGATGGAAGAATATGAAATGATGAAGGTTCTTGAGAAGCACCATGGAAAGGGAGAAGCCACATGGAAGCCCCGATGGACATGGAAAAGTCTTATCCTGAATTATTTGTTTGTTTGGTTGAATTTTGAGGACAAAATTCTTATAAGAGGGGAAGGATGTTACAACCCCAATTTTGGGTTCATTGGCTGAGAAATGTAATTTCTCATATTAAATATAAATGAAAAAATAATGAATGAAAGCATGATTTTTGTTTAAAATAGCCTTGTTGAGTTATTTGTGGGCTTTATTGGCTATTGGGCCCAAATAACAAGAAAGTTCAATTAGTGAATGAATAATTGAAATTTTGAGAAAAGAAGAATGTGGAAACCTCTAGAAGGAAAATCCAAAAAGGGATTTCGTGCCTCTTGGATTACTTGGGTTCCAAGGAGTCTAAAGTTGCAAAGAAAAGCAATAAGAAAAGAAAAAAATTAATTAAGTATTTCTTTATTAAGGAAGAAATTGAAAACAATGGTGAAATGTGGGAAACAAGAGAAAAGAGGTGTATTTGAGTAATCCTTGATGGAATTTTGTATACCACAGATTCTTAATGATAAAAGGAATACCAATGAGAAAAATACAAGAGAAATAAAGAGAAATCCTCAAAAAGAGATATTTTAATGAGAAATAAACAAGATAATGAAGAATAATGCATTTAGATGCATCTAGAAGGATAATGAGTATCCAATAAAAGGAATTTCGAATTATTAGAATTCCTTGGGGACCAAGGTGCCCAATTAATAAAAGAGGAAAGAGAAAATACCCATAACAGAAAATAAGAAGATGATGTGAGTATACCATTAATGTATTATGTGGTATTGCTAAAAAGAAAGTAATTTATATTAGAGGAAAATAGGATTCCATGCCTAAGGATTGAAAAGCAAGAAACAAAGAGGATAAGTGGGATAATTTTTGAAATCCTAGAATTTATAGAAAAAGGAATATGAAGAGAATAAGTTAAGAGAGTGAGAAGATTTCTTCTCATTAAAGTAATATGTTTCCTTTAAGAAGGGGGACTTGTTTCCACTAGGAAACATCTTGGGGTGCGAGTACCCACTCCTATAAGAGGGGTAGAACCCCTGCCTCGAGATCTAGAGAGAAAACCCCCGTCTTCCTCTCTTCCTCATCCTCTTCTTGTTTTTTTATGGTTGAAAACCCTAACCATGAACTCATAGAGCCATCTTGGCGGTTCGCAGCTGATCTAGATGCTCGGTGGAGGCACGATGCATCTATGAAGTTCTAAGGTGGAGGGCCACCCTTCCCTTCCCGCCATCCTTGCACGATACCTGCAGCACGGCCGCCAGGCCGACCGCGGGTTGCAGGCCTGGCCAGCGCAGGCCAGAAGCTTGGACCGCGAGAGATTGGCATCCATGGGAGCGCCAAGGTGTGTCGGAGGTGGAGGCACCACCGCCGGTGGTCGCTGGAACCCAGGGGGAGAGAAGAAGCCCCGCACCTCGCGTCTAGGGCGGCTGGACGCGCCGTCACAGGGAAGAAGATGACCTGTGGGTCGATTGGACAAGAATACCCCTCCTGAACATGAAGCAGCAATCCGCGGCCCGGGGGTATAAGAGTCAATTCGTCATATTCTCAAGGCTAGCGCATTGCATGGTAAATGGACGACGTGGCATCTTCCGGTTGGTCTAAAAAGGTACTTCTTGCAAAATTCATAACTAAATATTCGTAGCCCGGATGAGTACGCATAAAATATGAAAGTTGCTCAGAAAAATGAGAGGAATCTAATAAAAGTATAATTTTATCTTGATTCTGATTTCAATTCGAAAAGTAATGAAGTTGTTAACTTTAATGTATTAATGGTTAAGAAACCCTATTTTGATATAATTAATGTGATTAGTAGGGTTTAATTGATGATTAAAGTTGATATTGACTTGTTAATCATAAAAAGATACATTAAGATCGGAAAAGAGGAATCTTGCACGTAAATAGTTTAATTGAACGTTCATGTGCATGAATAGGCTTTAATAGGCCTTGAAACCCTAATGTTGGTAATTAGGACTATTAATGACTTTAATTATTTGATTTCATGTATAGAACTGAGTTTCCATGGTTATAAGCTATTTAGAGCATTAAAGTTCCTAATTTGTGGAATAAATACCCTAAATGTAGTAATTAGGGTTTTCTCATGAATAAAAGGTGGAATTAATAGCAAATCGAGTTCATATGTGTTTTGGACCATAATGAACTATGAATTGATGATAAATGTGTATAATGATCTTATCATGAATTAAAAGGATAAAAATAGTAGCTTTGATAAAAAGAGGCTTAATGAGATTAATTAATGGTTAATTATGCCTTTAATCCGGGATTGAGGGTTAGATATGGAAACAATTAGGATTTGTGATCAATTGCGTTAAATTAGGGTTTAAAATAGTAAAAGATGCAGTGAAGCCCTAATTGCAATGGAAACCCTAAAAGTGGACTAGAAACCCTAGGAAGCGATCTAGGTTTAATAGATCTAAATGACATGAGTAATAAAAGAAGATTGTATAATTGTTTTAGGATCTTATTGAATGCTTGCTTGCCTTTTGTTGTTTGGATTATTCCTGCACCTGAATCTACATGTACAGGTATGTGGTTACACTTATGACTACCCGAATTAGTTTTCTGGGATTCTATCGATGTTTTCATGGTGACTTGAACTAAACTGTTGGATGTTTTAATTCATGCAAATCCTAAAGTGAATATGACTATCACATAAGAGATATGCCTACTAGCTCAGATTCTAGTCCCCTCTGTAGCTTAATGGGTTGGCCTAGTAAATGGCTACCAATGGGGTAGGCCCATCAGGTCATTGAATGACTTAGTAAATGGCTACCAGTGGGGTAGGTCTATCAAGTCACATTGAGTTAGAGATTGGACTACCTATGGGTAGTGCCATGTGACTCAACCCTAGATATTGATCTACCGGTTAGGTAGGATCATGCGGGGTTTAATAAGGATCTACCTAGAGAGAGGTAGTATCTCAGTCCGCTACAGGGACAACACAGAGATAGGGGATATGAAAGGATTGAGTAGTATGGTTTAAAATGTAATCTTGGCTGTTAAATGATAATTGGCTGATTACTTTGTTACTAGAGTTGCACGATTATTGTTTCCCCCACATACCAACTTCTTGCTGACCGACATTTTGTTTGTCGGCGTTTTAGGTACAAATGAAAAGAACAAACAGTAAAGTGGCATATGTGGAATGAAATGAGAAATAACGTTCACAGGAGGATTAGTTAGATTAGTAACTTCATGGATAGAAGTTTAGAAATCCCATCTTTTAAAAAGGTAAGTAAAGTTTTTATTTTATACCAATTTTCAATTTAGTTGGTAAAGTTTATTAATTATTACTGATTATTTGTCGAACCTTTGATCATGTTAATTGAATAACGGCTCTGACCTTCGGGTCTCCCTTAATTGGGGGTTATCGGGAGGCGGGGTCATTACAGCTCCTTTCGGTTTCAAAGTGGTTTGAACCAAACGGTCTTGAGACCGTTTGAGTCCAAACGGTCTTGAAACCGTTAGGGATCAAACGGTCTCAAACCGTTTGGAGGTCCTTTCGGTTTCAAGATCAAATCATCCAATCGGTTTCAAGGGAAATTGTTCAAACAGTTTCAATGTATAATTGCTCAAACGGTTTCAAGGGCTAGATGCCCAAATGGTTTCAAAACCATTTAAGACTAAACGGTCTCAGACCTAGGATGCCCAAACGGTTTCAAAATCGTTTGGAGGGAAAACAATTTTAAAATCGTTTGAAGGTTAAAAAGGGGCAAAACCGTTTGGAGGTTCAAGGTTCCCAAAACCATTTAGAGACTCAAGGTTATAAAAGATCAATTGATTCCATGATTGATAATGATGATTATCAAAGATAAGTACAATGGTTGAATCCCTAAAGTACTTAGGTGATTAGTACTTTTAAAGTGGTTAACCTTATGGAAGCAATATCTCAATACACTATGTTAACCCTTCATTCAAGTTGACCTAATTTAATAAAGATTGAAGCAAAGAAACATCCTATAGAGGATGAGAGAGAAAGAGGAATTCCTACATGAATGATAACCATGTAGTGGTTAAGCCTCAACACTTTCAATATGAATAAAGTGTGTAATTACGGTATGATCCTTGATAAAGATATCATGAAACCCTAATTAAGAAGGATGATGAAACCCTAATTTGCGGAAAAGCTATAATAAACCCTAATTAAGGATGATGTCATATGAAATCCTGATTAAGGGTAATGAAGAAACCCTAATTTGGGAAAAAGCTATAATGAACCCTAATTGAGGATGATGTCATATGAAACCCTAGCATAGGGTGATGTCATGAGAAACCCCATCATAAGGTGATGTTATGCAAATCCCTAATTGATAAACAGGGGAAACCCTATTCCTGATAATGGATAATCTTATATCAATAATGGTTGAATAAATTAAATGAGTGAATTATGACCAATGCATTACATGATATGTGATGAACTGGTACATAAAGTATTAGGATGGGAATTACCCTAATACAAGATAAGTTGATGAACTTAAGTAATATCAAGGTGATGAGGGAGGTGAAACATTAAGATGTGATAGATATCACATTCAACACCTCAAGGTTGATACACCTTGATGTACCCTATATCCAATATACTTGGATAAAGTAACACATCAAGTGTGCCATGACAATTGTCGTTGTCACATTAAGATGTGATGCACTTTGATAAGTGTAGGCTAACATACCTTGAGAAAGGGTTAAGCCAAGATAACAAAGTATGATGTAATAATTATCCTAGAGAAGATGAGAGAGAAACTCATACTTTGTATTGATTATCTCTTAATGATAAATGATGAGAATAAATAAGTATGGTTGAATACTTATGATATTAATGTATGCACTTAGATGTGTGGAGCAATGATTTAGGGTTTGTATTGACAATATGAACTTGAAACCCTATTCCACTAAAAAGGGAAAACTCTAACCCTAATAGTTGTTGCCTAGTGAGAGGTGACAAGAGGCTTAATGGGCTTTGTAAGCCATGTGGATGGTTGTTGCCTAGTGAAAGGTAACAAAATGTTTAATGGGCTTTGTGAGCCAGGTGGATAGTTGTTGCCTAGTGAGAGGTGACAAGAGGCTTAATGGGCTTTGTAAGCCATGTGGATGGTTGTTGCCTAGTAAGAGGTGATAAAATGTTTAATGGGCCTTGTGAGCCATGTGGATAGTTGTTGCCTATTGAAAGGTAACAAGATGTTTATAAAAGTTTCATAAAAAGCAATGATAATGTGCAAGTAAATTGGAAACTTAGTAACATAATAATAATAATAATGAATGGATACAATAATAATAATGAAATCTTAACTATGCATGCTTTATGTTTATAGCCAAATAAGGGCTATAATGTTTTAAATGTGCTTAAAGGAGATAAGAGAAATACTTGAATTACATAAAGGATGTGAATAAGTATGATGGCTTGGCCAAGATTTAATACTTAGTGAAGGTGATATAGTATTCAATGACGATGCACAAGATTGGCATAGTCCAATGCCTGGAATGATGCACAGGATTGGCATAGTCCAATACCTGGAATAGATACACAGGAATACCTGGAATAATTGCATAGGATTGGTAATAACTCAATACCTGGAATAATGTCACAGGATTGGTAATAACCCAATACCTGGAATAATGTCATAGGATTGGTCATAACCCAATACCTGGAATAATTGCACAGGATTGGTAATAACCCAATACCTAGAATAATATCACAGGATTGGTCATAACCCAATACCTGGAATAATATCACAGGATTGGTCATAACCCAATACCTGGAATAATGTCACATGATAGTTAATAGTTCAATACCTAGAATAATTGCACAGGATTGGTCATAACCCAATACCTGGAATAATGTCACAGGATTGGTAATAATCCAATACCTGGAATAATGTCACATGATTGGTAATAATCCAATACCTGGAATAATGTCACATGATTGGTAATAGTCTAATGCCTGGAATAAATTTACAAGATTGGCATAGTCCAATGCCTGGAATGTTTGCACAGGATTGGTATAGTCCAATGCCTGGAATGTATGCATAGGATTGGCATAGTCCAATGCCTGAACAGAATTTGATGATGTATACTCACATGACTGGAACAATTCAATATCTGGCTAATAGATTGTCTAAGGTCAACAGACAGAAATGAGAATGATTCATGGATGACATACCATGATAATGAGTATCTCAGGATAAGCTTGAAATGTTGATATAGTAAGATGGATAAGTGATATACATGTTCTTCATATTCCTTATAAAGTGAATAAATGAATTACTGCTCTATCTTAGATAGTTGCAATGCTTTAAGATATGAGAATGTTCTAAACTGCTTATCCCCTGATCAGTTTTATTCTATTAAACTGCAATAATAATGTTTCTGGTGGAGAGTTATATCTCTCGCTGGGACAATTTTCAATTGTCTCACCCCCGTGGGATCCAACTTTGTAGGTAGACGCGGACAAGGAGACGTGAACCCTATAGTAGGGGAAGAGTAGCAGCAGCAGGGACATCTGTGAATTCTCAGGTGGAGACACTGGCTGTCATGTCTTGTATATAGAGTCCTATGTGTCGTCTCTGTACTCTCAGGTCCTCGGAGTTAGTAGTTAGTACTTTTAATGCATCGATCTGAGATTTTGGGCTTAATGCCTTGAGGTTTTAAGTTGCTTATGTATAGTTCTGGCAAAGCAACTATTGTATGTAATCCTCGAGAAGAGATGGTGCATGGTATGTACTTGTGAACTAGAATGTATATGTAGTACTTTGGTTCTTGTTATAAGAGTTTCCTAGAATTGGATCTCTTTGAAAAAGGTTTAAATTTTTAGTGATTTTTAGTAATCCGCTGTTAATGATCGCTTCCGCTTAGTTAATAATGTTTTGTTCGAACGCTTCACCACATATATGGACTTATAGGATCCCCCTGTCGAACTCCTCGAGTAGCTTTGAAGGACTCCATGGGATGACCTTCCCATAGGATGGATGTGTGGCCTTTTGAAATGATTTGCATGATCATGCTAATGATTTTCTCTGGTAATCCAGTTCTGTTCAGAGTGTCCAAGATGAAAGGCCACCACATCCTATCAAAGGCTTTAGCAAGGTCAAGCTTGATGCATACCATTGCCTTTCCTGCCTTTTTATCGTGCATTGTATGGATGACTTCTTGTACCAGAATAATGTTGTCAGTGATATTTCTGCCTGAAATGAAGCTAGATTGTGTTTCGGCTATCCAATCATGAAGCAACAGTTTTATGTGCTCCACTATTATTTTAGAGATAAGCTTGAAGCATGAATTATTTATTGAGATGGGCTGAAGGTCACTGTAGCTCTGGGGCTGCCTAGATTTTGGAATTAGAACCATATAAGAGTCCGCCAAACGATCATCAATGGTGCCACCGATAAAAGCATCTCTGATTGTGCGTGTGATAGATGGGCCAATAATATGCCACTTCTATTTAATGAAGGAGTTGTAGACACCGTCGGAGCCAGGGGCTTTCTCGGGAGCCATCATGAACATTATGCGTTTGATTTCATCTGAAGTGGGCGTGCGATTGATGTCCGAGAAAGTATCTACACTGGGATTGGAGAAAGAACCAGTGAAATCAGCAATAGCTGCTTGGTCACTATTCCTGATGCTCGGAGCAGATAGGAGTTCTTGAAAGAAAGAGTGCACCAAAACTTTGATGAGATTCGGTGAATCAACCCATTCACCATTAGCATCTTTGAGTCGAGAAATCTTGTTATAGTGCTACCTTGCCTTGACATATGTATTAAAGAACTTGGTGTTCTCATCCCCCAAGCTAAGCCAATTCATATTAGCCCTTTGCTGCCAGTCCGCTTCTTCCTACAGGAGGATATTGCTATATTCCTCTTACAATCTAGCAGTTGTTAGAGCATAGTTAATAGAGAATGTGGAGTTGGGATGTACGTGGCATTCATTGAGATGCTTTAAGATTTTGTATTTTCATCTCCCCGCAAGGTTGGTGTGCATAACATCCCATTTCATAGCAGCATCACAGAAGGAAGGGAGGGAAGTGAGAAAGCATTTTCTTGAGTCCCAAGATTGTAGGATGATGTCTTTAAAAGCAGGGGCCAGTGACCAGCTTGAACTTGTACGAAAAGGGCGAGTTCTAGCTCATTGGAGAGGAGTGTTGTGCATAAGAATAGGATTGTGGTCACTATACAGACGAGGGAGGACCACACTATAGGTTCCAAAAGCAGAAGTTAACCACTGAGTATTAGCAATTACTCAATCAAGTCACTCAAGGAGTTGTAAGCACTTGAAAGTGAAGAAGGGCCCATCCACCGTCATGTCATAAGACCAGTGTGAACCAGAAATGAATTGAACTTCCTACTGGAACGGTGATAAAAATGTCATCCATTCAGCTTTTCAGACGTGTCAAGCATGGCATTGAAGTCTCCGACTACAGCCCATGCATCTTGGATATTGGATGAGAGTTCATGAAGGCGGTTCCATAGGATATCTCATTTACATGGGTTTGGGCTGCCATAAACTACAGTGAGGTACCAGGATCCGTTTATACGACAATGAATAAATTGATGGTGGCTTTGGATGATATCAACCGAACATTGTCCATCATCCCAAAGTACCATATGCCTCCCGAGAAACCTAGGGCCTCCACTCGGTGAGAGGAAGAGAACCCAAGTTGTTGAATGATATTCATCTCTTTAGACCCACTGACACGAGGTTTAACAATGGCCATCATTTGAAGTTTGTATCTATGTTTGTAGTCTTTAAGGAGTCGAATCTTCTTTTTAAAACAAGAACCTTGTATGTTCCATAACAAAAACTTGACTATTAGAAAAGAAGAGGGGGTATCCATAAAGCAATGGCTGCATAGAGGCCAATGGATTTGACCTTGTCGGTCATATCATCATCAGGCACAACTGTAGTTTCTTCTGGGAAGTCAAGGGTTTTCTTTGCCTCGGACCCTTGAGTGTAATTGCCAACCAACTAGGCTAGTTTACCTTTTTTTTCTTTCCCTGCCTAGACTGACGGTCTGGTAGATAACCCTTCTATTTTGCAGTATGACACCACCACCGTTGCCCTTGTCTCCCCATTGGAAGGTCTGTTGCACTTGAGGTATCATCATAGGGTCCTCTCTTGTCGCAAACTAGAAAAGAGGATCCAGAGGTTTTTCCTGTTGTCTACCTTGACATATTTCATCATTGACCAACGTCACTACAGTGTTTGCTTGAGATGAACTTTGCCCTTACCCTGACGATGGCCTAGGGTGCAAGGTGCTATTGGTATTTGATAACACCAAATTTTTTGAGGTTTTTGGCCTTTATTCTGTTATCAAAACTTCCCTTTTCTGCTATTTTCCTCTCTTTTATATGCACTTTCGCAATAAATGGCTGGGCTACGCTCTTAATCAAATATTTTCATCTCTTGCAGAGTTTTTCCTCCGTTTTGACACAATGAGGCCGTCCCGGCCCACAAATAAATCCAAGTCTGTTTCGGCCTTCCTGACGCCCGATACACCCCTGCCCGACAAGGGGGAGCGACACCATGATGCACGACAAAGGGATGCTGCACCAAAAGAAACTGACGGACGACACACCCTTTACCCGACAGGGAGCCGATCTTGCCCGACAGCCAAGGCTTGTCGGGCGACACAACCACCCACCAGCAGGCATGCCGTCCGCCACGTGATCGATTAGCCGACACTCCTGAGCCGAGCGATACCAGTATCGGCCGTCCACCAACCCGCGAATGAGGAGGACACGTGTCGCTTCGAGCACCATAACTTCCCCCAACCGCTGCCTATAAATAGCAGCTACAGGGAGCCGAAAAGACAGCTTGGTCAGTTCGGATACTTCAGAATTCGGACAGTTGGGAGCCTTGAGTGTTCTTCGGCGGAAACTGCGAGAGCAGGTGTATCGTGCCCCAGTGCTCGTGTCGGGTGACACTAGGTGAGCCCTTCCTCATCCCGAGAGGGAGGGGATGGTTCACTTTGTGTCGTCTCGGGCGACACTGCGGGCCGATATCGGCCACGACGATGAGCGACACAAGTGCCTGCCACGATGAACGCGTCGCTCCGTGCCCGTCATGATATCGAAACCGATACGCTTCGCCTGTCATGCGTGCCGCCCGAGAGGGTGTGTCGCCTGACTCGAGCGTATCGGCCAGGTCCTTGAGCAATACAGTCGGCCGTCACGGTGTTCCGCTCAAGAGAGTGTGCCGCCTGACACGGCTGTATCGGGCTAGGCCCTGTCCGGTATCAGGCGGGAGAGCCGCTGTAGTCTGTTGCCCTTCTACATCAAGAAGGTGACCTCTATCTTTAATTCTGTTATTTAATTCCTTTCTTACGCAATGTACTAAGACCCTTACTGTTTATGAAAATAGAAAAGCTTAATTACTTGCTGCTCTATGCTTGGTACAATATGTTGGATGACTGCTATGTTTGATATCTGAACTCTAGCTTGCATGTTTGGATCGCGTTTCGCTTAGCTACCGAATCGTGTTTTCCCGTCGCAACAACTTCGAGAGTTGTGTTGTGGCTCTAGTGTTTGGTCCGATTCTGGAGTACGAGAGTGCCTGGAATGGAGTCGTTTCAGTAACATTCCACTCTAACTTTGATCCCAGCAACCTCGAGAGGGGTGTCGAGGCTTGGTTAGAGGTATCCGCTCTGAGAGGAGGGGTGCAGGATGTTACCGGTGCTGCTTGTTATGCTGTAGTCTTATCCTTCGTACCTTGCTCTAGCCCTAGTTTTATCCTTCTGTTTCTGTTGCAAGAAAACCTCTAAAAACTGCTAAACGACTAAAACCTTAAATCTTTCTAGTAACTCCACCTAGAGATAGTTTTCTTGTTTTGTTCGTGACACCTTACTGCTACCCTTTTGGGGAATTTATCATCCCTTTACACCTGCCGGAGTGTAGCGTGTCGATTCTGGGTTCTCAACACTACCACCCTTGTCCCTGTGTTTGACCCCGTATATCTACTTCGACCCCGTAAACAAAGCTGCGGGGGCCTAGAAGGATTCAGGTTTATAAATGTAAAAGCTCGACTACCTCAAATCCGCCTCCAATTTTAGGACGCGTGATTTAGGCCGGTCAGTATTCACCTGGGTAGACTACTTGGGCCGTTGGCCTTTCTTTTTCTATTTCCTATTTTGAACTGTGTGCCATTCCTCTCCATCATCTTTTGGTTCATCTTATTGTAGGGTTGATGCATCTTCAGATTGGGGATGCACCTCCCCTTGTGCCTAGCCTTGAGTTTTCTTTGATTCCCCTTGGGTTCGTGGAGGTTGCTTTGCAGGAGGTGGGCACCGTTCGGGTTTCTTAGCATGTATCTACTGGGTATACATGGTTGGATTTAGAAGGGTCTTCCTCGTATCCTGTGCTGTTGTAGTGGGGGTGAAAGGGGTGACAAAAGTACATTTTTTACCCTCGTGGCCTACCCTACCACACTTCATGCAAACCATTGGTAGGTTCTCATACTCCACCCTGTAGTATTCACTGTTGAGATAGACACTGGGTAGTAAAGGTTTGTTGGTTTCAACCTCGACCGTCAACCTTGCAAATTTGCCTATGTGTCCAGAGAGTGTTGTAGTGTCTACCTTGATGATTGACCTAACAAGGTTGCCAATACTCGACAACAATTGGTTCTAGTAGAGGAATACTGGCAACTTAGGAACACATAGCCAAATGACTGATTTCCTTGGGATATGATCAGTAGGACGAAACGCCAAAAGCCACGATTGAACAGAAAGGTAGTTGCTAAAGATCATCCATGGGCCTTTCGTCATGGCTCTCTCATGATCTACTTTATTGCTCATTTGAATAATAAAGTATCCCATCTCGAAATCTACTACCTGAAATTGCTCCATCAAACGCCTGAGGGTCATTATGCGATTGATCAAAGCAGTAAAACCAACATTAATTCCAATTACTTTAACCACCACAATAAACCTCCACTGTTCCTGCAATGGCTGTAAAGTGGCTGGATTAACAATGATGTTGGGTAGAGCACCACTGCGATCAACATGGATGTCTTCAGGCTTCAGCGTGCCAGGTGAGGCCGACCGCACGATCGGGTGCTTGTCAACAGACCCGCCAGAAGTGGCGTCATGGTATGAGAGTCAGCCATTGTCGCCAGCATATGTGTTTATAGTCAGACTATCTTCCATCGTCACAACGCAACCATGGAATCCTCGTCAGATTCTGGGCCCCCAGGAGTGGAGCCGTCATCCCTACTCGACTGAGAGGAAGAGACGTTGAAGTAGCCTTGTCCCGCTTTGCGGCCGCCCCGACCACCGGTGCCGCCACTGTGCATACAGTCGTCAAAACAGTCACCCAAAACCCTATCAGAGCAAAACGTGCCACTACAAATTCCTTAGATATCCGACATGTGTTCTCTTCTAGGATTTAGTTAGCGAGTTAGTTTTATTTCAAGTTACAAACTCTAGAAAATCATATCATGTAATTCCTTTATGGAAAGTTTACCTTGTACAAACTCCTTTTAAATTTAGCAAAAATTTATTAACTATTTCTAGTTATTTGATAAACCTCGATCCTATAAATATGATAACGATGTAATTAAGTGTGAAACATTCCCTTTATATTGACAATGATGATGATAATGGTACTAATCTTAAATTACTTGAAGTGTTTGCAATGTCAAAATATGACTATATGATCACACCTAGGATAAAAAGGAAGCATTCACTCTAATCTAGTCATTATGACCCACGCGGATTTGATATCCCAATAATTGACCCTTGAATCCACATATTCCATGCCAGGATCTTGCCTTGAATCTTGACTTGAATCGTGACCCCTTAAATCTACGCACACTATGGATAACAAACAAGGCAATCATATTCTCTAGTGGTAATGCTTGATAATTATATATGTATTCTGTTGCTTATAACAGAACCAAACATAAACGAGTTTTCCATTATGCACACTAACAATAAAAAAGTGACCTTTCGTCTCAGTGAGATTGATGAGGAACTTATAAGGTGACTCTTTCTTAAAGTGAGGTTGACGCGGAACCTAGTTGAAAAGGTGTATATTGGAAATATTACCTAAAATTCATCTTGTCGTGAATGTTTTTGAATCAAATATTGTTATTTCTTTTGTAAGCCCTTTCAAGCATATCTACTACCATACTTTAATACTTTACTATTTCTCTGCAATGATGGCATCTTGAACTTCTCAATTTAGGTTAAAGAGTGTTAATTAATGAATACTTGCCATATCTACTGGTGCTACTTGATTATGATACTACTTCTTGAATGTTGAACAAGCTTCACCAATCAAAAATTCATGTGAATTTTTTTCAATAAATTTGTGTGTACACACACACACACAAGATATTACACACAAAAAATGTACACATTCAAGTTACATAAAATGCAAATAAACAATGTACACAAAAATATGCCATTTGATATATCTAAGTAGTTACCATGTTGTTGATATGTAATAAATAACTTCTCGTAGTGCACTTAAAAGAAAAATCAAAGCCTTTTGTTTAGCTTGCCCTAATTTTGCAGGATACAAAGAGATACAAGGTTGCCATAGTCAATGGAGATATACATGTCATTACACAGTAACTTAGAAGACTAAAAATAAATGTTTTAGTGGCCGACTAGTTAGGTGTAGTGCACTTTAAATGCGTATAACATATACAAAAATACTTGAACGGTACACATTGAATTTGACCGTTACCAACGGTTACTACACCCATAACCGCGTATCTTTCAGATGTTTTACGATTTACTATCAAATATAAACTCCCAAGATGTCACAAGCATGAAGGCTGAGAATAATTGTGTCCGACTTCGATGATTTCCCCTTTGCCCTTCATACCGGATTCCCTAGTCTTACATTACTATTTTACGGTACACTACTCGCTCCCCACCCATCCAAGCTTCCCCATTGCCAGAAACGTAAGAGAAGGAAAATGTAATACAGATCACTGTGGCGATGATGACGGCGGGTGGACTCTGAAAGGGTCCATAATGATCCGCCATCATTACGCCCACAAACGCTTCAGGGATAACCGATGGCCAACATTCCACAATCGACTTTAGTGTGAAAACAAAATGGCCGAGTGGTTTTCAGATCCCATAAATCTGATTCTTCGGAGGATTGCCTGTGCTTGGAATTGACTGCCACTATGAAATCGACGGCCCACCAATGCAATAAACACGGGCTATCCATTTTGGATGTGTACCGCTCACTGACCCTAATCTAGCGAAAGGCTGGAAAGCAATGCGTATATTTTACATCAATCTTTTGACAGCAACCCTAGCGGGTCTACAATTTTTCTTGCATTTTTTTTTCTTTCAAAGCAGCTTTAATAGACTATAATCGTAAGTTTGTTAGCCAAATTATTTTTTTTTGTAAAACAAGGAAAACGGACAACATCAGATTGCAAGTTTAGCATTTAAGTTTAAAGTTATATCACCATCGCATTTTCTAGTAAACAAGTAGTTTCTCATGTGGACAAAAGGAAAAGTGAAAAGTTTGTAAGATATAGAAAGTCACTTGTTCTCAGAAAATAAATTCTTCATCTGGCTCATACGATGTGAAAAAGAGAGGATTTCTCTTTCCATATGCCTTCCCTTGCTTCAATCATGACGAAAATCAACTGCACATCTATTAATCCACTGTCCTGCTGCCATACTCCTTAGAAACTACTTCCAATAGACCATATTGATTGTATCAGTAGACTTACAACATATGTTATTGACTGGTTTAAGTCTAAACATACGGTTGCATACTAACAAAAACCACTTTTGGCATCCTTATTTTAGACCATTTGGACTGAAAGAAATAATAAAAAAGTTTGACAACAATAGGAGCGACACCCTTAGTCTTATCAGATATGATCATGATTCATATCATCTTTTTTTACTTTGCGATCAGGATACCAGAGACCAGAGTAAGAAAAATCAGAACCATCCATTACACTTTAGAGGGAAGACAACCCAACATAAGACCTGCACTACCGAGATTCTCACAAAAACTAATGAATTCTGAGAATCCATCTTTGATTCTTTACAAGTTGATTGTCGGGGTGCCTCCTTTTTAATATATTTGAACATCTTATTTTATCATTTACTTCTTTTACTTTTCGAGCTCAGACCTCATGATATCATTGACACTCCTGCTGCTGTTGATGCTACGACATGAGTGTTTTTTTTATGTTGTACGTATGCAGTTGTATATTAATGTTTTATCTATGCAATAAATTTTCATAAAAAAGACAGCGAAAAGTAAATTTGTATGTACAACTCATTGTTGGTCGTAGTTTAGTAACATCGAACATAGGGACTTCCATTACCATTAAGAAAAGGCAGTTACAAAATTTAAGTCCACGGGAAAAAAGGAGTTGATGCTCATTATAACAGATTGCTTATTACAACAGATGAACGCTGGAAACTGTTGTATATAGTTACAGTGATTGTTCTGTAAGGAACTATTGTGGCACGAATTAAAATCATGTTTAGTAGATTACTCTTTTATCGTTAAATTGAGCACAGCCTGGGACTTGTAAATACTATGGTAGTGCACTAAACCCCCCAATAATCTCAAATTCGTCAGTTTGACATGCCTCAAGGTTCTTTTGAAGGAGAGTAAGCTTTATTAAGATCAGCTAAGCGGATGTCAACTGAAATCTTCCGTTGTGGACGACATAGAGATGCGTCATTACTTGCCGCATGCTTGAGTCTAATATGAGATTCACGCTAAACCTCGACAAAGATGAAACGGAACATTGTGGTGCAAATTCGCTCTCTCTCTCACATTCAATTATGTCTTCCGGTGTTTGATAAGCTGTAGTCAGATGACAAAATGCTTAGTTGCTTTATATTTTTACATCGCAAACTTACAGGACGACACACAACAGTACCCAACAAACTAGCCCTTTAGGTGTGTATTTTTTGTATTTCAAATAACAAAAAGAGGGTTCTAATCCCACAATACTTAATGTTAAGATTTCATGTATGGATGCTTGTATATACAACAATTGGGAGGGATATCCAGCGAGTGCCTAACACAAGCTTATTTTATTGGGTCATGCCATTTCCTGAAAAATGTTTGATTGGGTGTATCGTGCATCCTATGTATACTGGGGATTTTATAATTCAGAATTATGGTGCTTTGTGGCCGTACCCATCGGGAGACACCTGGAGAACGTACGCATGCTTCTGCTGCCGCTGGGATCTTGTTTTGATGCCCGAAATAACTCTCTAGTTTTTTCCAAATACCCCCTCAGTTTTTATTAAATTCCTAGATACCCCATCTCTTTTCTCTAATTCCAACCAACCCCCTCTCTTTATTCTAAAATTCCAAATGCCCCCCACTCTAACCTACTTTCCGTTAACTGCCGTGACGGAACATGTGAACTTTTTTCTTTTTATTGTATACTCAATTGCCTCTCATTTGCAGATGGAAAAAGTACTCTATCAGTTTAAAAATCCAGATTTTAGATGTGTGTTCCACTTTCGAATTGGCTTGGTTTGGATTTAGTGTGGTTCTGTTTGGACTTTGTCATGTCAAGTCACATTGTGCGTAATTTGACGGGAGTGAAAAAAATTGTATTTTGCCATAATTTCTTTTTGCTAAATATGCAGGCCATTTAGTATTGCATCAAGTACGGGTGGGGTCTATCTAACTTTTGATTTATTTGGATTAGACTTTTACTTACCTGACATGTCTGGATTAGGTTCAGTTTGCACATATGGGTCATGTCAAGTTTACAAAGTCAGACCAGCCCATGGGTGAATGAAATGTCATATGTATTATTTATTTTTAGTTTTATTACATGTTATATTGTATGACATATTATGAATTTGGAAATATGTAATATTAAAAAATAAATATTAATTTCTAGCCTATTAATTTCATGTACATCTAGGTACCTAGATGGGTGCTTAATTAAATTAGGAATGTGAATAATTTGTATAGTTACATTATATGTATACTTTGAGTCTGATTAGGATTGGTTTGGGTCTATCTGGGCTCAAATTTGTTCGGGTCCGACTTTTACAACTTTAATGCAGATGTTTCAGGCTTGGGTTGTAAATATGTGAGTAGATTGAGTAAATTGATCGTACTATGTATACAATCAGTTATATACCTATTTTTATCAACCACCCATTTGTATAATCTGAGTGTAAATGAAATAAATAACTTAGAAATTAATCTTATTCTTCAACATCATTTATTTCTTTTATTATTAATTTAAATTATATTAGTCTTAAAACTATTTGACCCAAATATGTACACCCCCAACATGGCCGTGCCCAGATATGACTCAAAATTTGACCCGAATATATCTATTATGAGATAAGAAGGATCAAAACCTACCTGGGCCAAATAAAAAAATCAACTCAAGACATCTAGACACATGGCGACCTAAGTCGAAGCAGGCATAATCCAATCTGACCCGAGTCATTCGTGACTTGAACCAACAGTTTCGAAACCCACACACACCCCTAAATGTTTCAAATTTTAATATTGGGTTGAGTTTTTTTTTCTTGAACAAGCCGATATATGTACAAATTGACTTTAACTCAACCACACCAGACTTATAAAGTTTGACCCAGACAAATCCAAACCCAGATAGAACAGTAGGGCTGTACATTTCTCGGTCCAGACCGGTGGACCAGACCGGCTATTCAGTCCGATCCAGTCTTGGATTGACTTGACTTTCGGTTCGGTCCTCAGTCCGCTATTTATCTGAGATCCGCTCCTCGGTCCGGTCCGGTTCGGTCTAAAATCGATAGAAAGAAACCGGTCTGGACCTGTTGGACCAAATAACATAAAAAAAATCTTATACCTATTAATGAAATCCGAAGGATTGTGGGATTTATTGTACATTAATAATGACTCTAGTTGTATTAGTAATGTTTCTAATATTCTTATGATATAATTTACTCTCTCAAGTTGTAAGAATTTAATTGTGTAACTTATTTTGTGTTAACAAAATTAAGTGGATTATAAATTATTTAATAATTATAATATAATTATTTATATATTATAATCCAAAGTCTATGAATATTGGTTATCCGATTCGGTCTCGGCCGGGTCCCGGTCCGGTCCTTTATTTTTCCGGTCCGCTCTCGGACCGGACCGGTTCTTACTTGGTCCGGTCCTCGGTCCATAGACCGGACCGGTTCTTACTTGTCTGGTTCTCGATCCACGAATGTTTTGTTAACCGGGTCTTGGTCCGGTCCGGATTTGGACTGATGTACAACCCTATAGAACATGACCTGAACAAGATTGAAACCTAAATGACTCGAAATTTAGTAAAAAAATTATTACAAAATACAAAATTTAACCTGATCTATAAAATTATACACAACGACACAGACAAGACCAGAATTGAACAAGCCCGACCAGGACTGACCCTATTCGAAATGCTAACAAATCTGAGAAATTTCAAATATGGTCAAGTAGTTTTTACGTACAGCTTTTACATTCGTAACAGCTTTTACATGCGTAATTGCATTAAGAGGGAGGTAGGTGACTAATTGCAAAAGGAAAAAAAAAATCACCTACTCCGTTAGGGTAGTTGACGGAAAGCAGGTTGGAGGGGGTAATTTGAAATTCTAGAATAAAGGGAGGGGGTTGGATGGGATTATAGAAAGGAGAGGGGTATACTGAAATTATAAGAAAAGTGAGGGGGTTTTGAGAAAAAACTCTTAACAATTTTTGCAAGCGTGGGGTCTCCTATTTGGTATTTCATTTCTAAAACTGGTTAACGTACACGTGCCATGCACAAGCGTAAGTATTCTTCAATTGATGTGTAATGCCGACCATCAAAACAAATTTCAGTGTGAAATAGAAAGGAGTTGTATGGAATCAAAATTTGAAGAAATAACTTCAAACAAAATATTAACATGAGACCTATTAATGAGCACATTGAAGTGCTACATTAAATTACTTTGAAATCTGTTCCAAAATTTTTGAGAGTTATGCAGTTAGCAAAGATATCAAAACACATAAATTTCAATAATTTAATAATATTTTTATTTGGCACAACAACGAAATGTTAATTATAAATACATCAAATTGAAGAGTTAATAAAATTATATCATGGTCATTTTATTTATATTTTCAAAACATGTGAATGTTAACTAGTATAACAAGTTAAAGTAATATGTAAAGATTAAATATGGATCTGGAACTTAAGAACCCTGTGAATGCGTCTCTCCTCAACGTTAGTCCTTACTTGCAAGCAACTTAAACAAAAGAGGGTTGTGTTGGAAGTAAGTTGAAAAGTAAAAGAATTTACACGAGATACCATCTTCTGTAGAAATTTTATGAATTAAGAAAGAGGCGTTGTACAAACGATGATGCCTCTTTTATTTTTGGGAAGAAAATTATATAAACACAAGTGACTCACATCCCAAAGACTAACTTGTTGGATCCTAGATGGGTGATTAGATTCTCTAGAGGGGGGTGAATAGAGCTGAAAGCACTTAAACAAAACTCATTAAACCTTCAAGATATATGACAAGATAAGGTTGCTAAATAGGTAATTGGAGTGCACCTAAAACATGCATAGCAAGGATGAGAGAGATTGAACATACACCAATATACAAGTTATTTAGAGTGGTTCCACACTTCAAACTAGAAGTGTGTCAGTCCACTTGCCTAGAGAGGTCAACCTCTAGGACTTCCAAACTATTGCACTCTTATATTCATTCATAAGACATACAATGCATGACCAAATAAAAGACTTACCTATCCAATACAAAGAGTCTTCAACCTTACCAAAGACTTACCCACTTTATAAGAGTCTTCGGCCTTCTCCAAGGACTTACCCACTCTAGCACAAGTCTTCAGCCTTGCAGGGATTACCCACTCTTCTTGGATCTTCAGCTTTTGACTTCACCTTCACTCGGAGAAGCTTCCACCAAAGACTTACCTACTTGAGCAAGGAGTCTTCTGCCTTCACCAAGGACTTACCCACTCTTGCTCCAAGTCTTCAGCCTTGATCTTCACCAAGGGGCTCCTTCCCTTGTTCTTCTTCACCTCTCTTGGACAAGAGAGAGAACCTTCATCTTCATGATTGAAATGAGAGAAATGGAGGTGGTGAAAGTGAGAGCCTCACAAGATATACATGTAGGACTAGCTCTCTTACAAATTTCCTACTCACTCTAATGGATGTAGCAAGTGATTAAGATTATAGAGAGAGAGAGAGGAGGCTGTAGGAAGCACTCAACTATAGAATAGGAACCTCACATAGAGTTTGCAATGAATGCTCAACCATGGAATGAAGCCCAAGGGGTCCTATTTATAGCTGGGGATGCCTCTTAGCCTTTGGGAACACTTGTGAACGAAAACTAGCCGTTTTGTGGCTTGCAACAGATATATTTTCACTTGTTGCAACTCCACAACGACTAGAATCACTCTTCTGCACTTTTCCGTACAGTGCAATCGGTCGAGTTTCTATAAGGGTAACTCGACCGATAGAGTAAAAGACAAAGCCGATATTCAGACCATCGGTCGAGTTTGTCCTGAGGAAACTCGACCGACCAATGAAAATCGATTTGGCCAGTTACTCCATCGGTCGAGTTCTGTGTAAACACAAATCGACCGATGCAATCTCCAGAAAATTAATCAAGGATGATCGGTCGAGTTTTCAGGCTGGGAAACTCGACCGACAAAGTGCCTGTAATCAATTTTCAAAGTTGCATCTAAAGTGCTCTAATATTCGATCTAAGTGCTCCTGATATTTTTCTAAGCTTAATTACAAGTCATACAATCATTACAAGTGATTTACAACATGATTTTAATGGATATACATCATATTACAAAAATGTGCACTTGTATTGACTTTGACTTGTCTTTTCTCCAATTTGATATGCGCAAGTTCGGGCATTTGGAGTGTATCTATACCTAATCTGAAATCACTCAAGTAGAGACATTAGACACCAATATGTGGAATGGTTAGTCATTATCAAAACACGAGTTTAGTCGATTTAGACGTGAGTCAACATTGACCTAATTGACCTTGAGTTAACATAACTCACCTCATGTTATAACTAAGACAAATTCTCTAGTAAATATCCATAAACTCTACTAAGGAACATATATCTCTATAAGACTTATTCAGAAACATACATATAGAATGAAACCTCAACAATTATAATAAGAAATGAATAGAAACTCTATAAGAGAAAATTAGAGAAACCACAACATAAAAATTGCACATATAGTATCATAATCTTTCACAAATACAAAAATGGAGTACCACTACCAAAAAAAATGAAGGAGAAAACCATATGCCAAATGCAAAGAAAAGAAAACATAATAGAAGATTAGCTACTTTGGGTTCTTGGCACCGGATTGTCAGGTAATATATAAGTAGGTGATATCAAATTGAACAACTTTATCTTATGCAAAAGAGAAACATATTTTATGACATATGTTTCCACTATACCACAATTATGGTCATTTACTGTCTATGCATTAGATCCTTTTGCACCAACAAGCGTGGAACTAATTGCATGTGTAGTTTATGCATTGATCCTCTCTACACCAACAACTACAAATCTAGTTGTATGTATTATCTATGCGCCAATCCTCTCTACACCCACATGTGCCGATCTAGTTGCATGTATTATCTATGCACTAACCCAGATAAAACTAACATAAGGGAGGGTCAATAATGGATGCATGTGTGCATAACATATACATTTACAATTTTGTTCAATGTTTCCAGAAAGATATATGTATATGAAAAACAAAAAGGTAATATACAAGATCAACTAGTTCAGACAATATCATATACCAATATTTAAGACTCATACATATATGAATACACTCATCAATAGCATAATAATTCCCTATAAAAAGTTATCTTAATTAAAAGAGTATATCTTCGAGAATCACGGTCAATCCTAGGTCAAATATCTTAGACAGGATGACATATATAAATAGACCAATATAGATGCATGATTTCAATATGGGTCTCAAAGACTATAGGACAACGTAATTAGACTCTAAGATGATCCTAATTGGTAACACTTCATCATTTCCCACATTAACCATGGTATATCTCTCTAGATCCAACTTATCTCATTTCATTTTCAGCATATGATGAATAATCTACTACTTAGATCATTTAGATTAATCACCTATAGTTTGACATCTCATAATATTCCATATCAAGATTTTCATTATCATATATCATGAATTATTGAGGTATACTTTATAGTAGAAATATACCTCATGGGTACTGACTAGGATATGATCTAGGATATTGAGATAATTTGCACATTTATAGTAGAAATATACCTCATGAGCATTGACTAGGACAAGATCTAGGATATTGAGATAATTTGCACATGGTTTTGTCCTTTAATGTATTTAAAATAACTAGAAATGATAATTAGGCTCTAAAGGCATTTTTATTAAGCCCTTGTACTTTTCTAGATAAGATAAGGCCTTTATAATTAGGTTCTAAAGGCATTTTTTATGGAGTCCTTGTACTTTCCTAGACGGGATATGATATTTTCATGTTTATGGACAAATGATTAGTTTTCTAAAATTTATCAAAGATTGGTCATTTTGTGAGTTTTGAGTAGAAAGGAAAAAAATGAATTACCAAGTCCAAAAAGACTAGTATGGTGGATAACAAGTCTTTGTCAATCATATGGATATCTTATTGCCACTAGTCTTCTCCACCATTGAATCGAGCCTGCAAGACAATAGAGAGTAGGTGTGGCAACACCATCATTGAAGAAGAAGAGAGAAAGGAAGAGGTCTTAGGGATGGTCAAGAAGGAGTATGTCGTCTTCAATTTGGCCTCATGGATTCATTGGGGGTCCAAGTTATCCTCAGGGAGGAATGAGAGTGAAATCCCCATAACCAGGGCTGTGGTGCAGCTCGATGGAGCAACATGAAGGGGGGAGAAAAATGGGATGCTCTAAAGTCCTTGACAGACAATAAAAAGTAAGGGGATCAAGCAAGGAGACTTTAATGAAGCTAGCAAGGATTTTTATAAATGGGATTAGGTTTCGATACAAAAGGTCTTTTTCTCTAGGCTTATTAACAGTTTGCCTTTGATTATTCTTTCTCTAAGACTTTTTTTCATAAATTTTCAAGTTGGTTTATTGTGAATAAGATTTAACTCTTTAAATCCCTTGGATATTTAATCTCTTTATCCTCACCAAAATACATATATATATTTATAATAAGAAAGATTAATCACAATTTAATATCATATCATCTTTCTTGATTCTAACACCTAGAAAATTTTGAGTCTTATAAAATGACCCTAATTTGAAACCCTATTTTTCTTAATCTAAAAAATTTATGTTTAATAAATAGATGACAGCTCTCAAACATGTTAGATAAACTAAATTTGATCAATTTTGCACTTAATTGCTTCAATTGAAACTTGATTTCTCCATTTTAGCCCTAACTATCCAATAATTGACATTTAGGGTTTTATATGAAATTAACCCAACTAATGTTATTTTCATGGCCTCATAATTTTAAAATAAGTTGGTTTATATAATTCTTGAGTTTTCCCAAAGTCTTATTCCCAAATTCATTTTAGGTAATCCTTTATGAATAATTAAACAATAATCCTAAAACATGAATATGATACATCTAGGTTTGTCAAATAAGGAAGTTAAGAATATTTTTGGACTCTCGTGGCCCAATTAGTTAACTTGGAAATTTTCAATTCATTTGAACTCTCATATATGCTTAAATTTGAATTGGGAAATAAACAACCTAACCACCTAATAATTCCTAGATAAACCTAATCCTATATCTGTTGGACTTTGGTCTAGCTGGCATATGAAATAAATCTAATGTCAGACAACCTCTTTGAGTCCTAGTCAGACTCTCAGGTATTTGTGATCCAGGAGGCCTTCCCCTTCGCTTAGCTTCCACAACGCAAGGTCTCTGTAGATATGATCGTGCTCTCCCACTTGTACCTCTCTCTCTTCCTGATGACATTAGATTCAGAGATCCTTTCCACCATCTATGACTCTCCCCATTTCACCCGATCCTAGATGCAAAGGGATTCCATGATCGGGAGACCTCTGTCGACAAGGACCCCTGTACCTTCCATGTTTTCATCACCACAAGGGATCCAGACTCTTCTGGGCTTCCAACTATATAAGGAAAATGCTCAAAATCATTCCCCAAACATTAGAGAACTGAATCCCTATGCCAATTTCCCCTAGAATGCTCTCACCCTAGTCTCCCCTTCTCTGCCTGATAGTTTCTTCAATCTTTGGTTCACCTGGGCATTCTGATCGTCTACGAGCGCTTCAGATTTCTGGAAATCTTTGTGGATGCATAGGTAGGCTTTCATAGTCTTTGGTTCATCTGGAATCAAGTTGGCTCTCAGCTTATGTTTCCTCTTATTGTCTTTTTTGTTGCTGTTTTGATGACTCCTAGTTTCAATTTGTAAGGTTTCATCATGGTAATCTCATTTTCAAATCCCACCATCTACGGATGCTAATATCTGGATTACTCAGAACCATGGTTTGGTCTGTGATTCTTATTTTTGATGTTTTGATACCATATACCTTGCTTTCATGGTGGAACCCCAATATGGAGCTATATGCCACCTCACAACCGATGTTAGGGCTTGTCGAGAGTGGTAGAAGGCAATGAAGGAGATCATCACCACTATTTTGACAAAAAAGGCTCTTTTGATCAGTTATTGGTTCTAGCCTCCTTGTTGTGTAGTGGTCGGGGTCGCTGATCGGTGAAGAACAAGCTTTCCTATGTGTTCCCGATTCTGCACCGAATCTTTGTTTCTGCTGTCAAGTGCCCATGAGGGCATATTCATGATTAAGCCACTTGATTTATCTTTTGATTGCGTGGAAAATCCCTAGCCAAGTGGTCAGCTTTCTTTGGTCCATCTCAGTGAGGCGCCCACTCTTTGGGTGGCCCTCCCTTTACACGTGGATTTTGTCGAGTTTTTGATTAACCGATAAATGGAAATTCATATCTTTTTTATTGGTATGCTCAATGAGGTCAAGTTATATATGAATTTTGCTTAGGTTTCTGAGATCTAGATGATGGACTAAGTTTCAAACTCTGATTCAATTCCATTTCCCCTAAATCATTAAAGAATCCCAAAAACCATAGAAATTAGGTTGAATATTAATTGTTAATGAATTCTATTTGTCATAATAGGATAATTAGAGTTTCTTAACCCCAGGAACATGATTAGGTTTATTCAACCTAAAGAAGAAACTAGGATCTTCTCTAAGAGAGAGGTAAGATGTCCATGCACTTTGAACATTACTATTGGTTGATTTTAAGTATATGTGTGTAATGAATGCCTTGATTAATTACTGTATCAATTGCTAAAAGTCAATAATTTATAAGGAACTGAATGTCATGTCATATTGTCAATATTATTGTATCATTTTCATGAACATTAAGAATAAAGTCAAGAATAATGTTTAAGAGAAGCTTAAGTTTTTTCTAGAGAAAGATAATGTTAAAATATAACTTATATAAAATCCTCACCAAGAGGCTCCTCAGAAAAAAAAACTAAGAGGCAGTATTCGGTGCAACCCAAGAGGCTCTTTGGTTCATAAGAGAAGAGGAACTTTAGTGCAAAACTTGAGAATTATTATATAGGTCAAGATAAAAGACATAATCTAAAAGCAATTGCCTATTTTTTAATGTTTAATGTATAAAGTTTTTTTTTCACTTTACATATTTCCTTAAAGTTATAATATGTTGAATTCTACTTACCAACTTGTTTGATGCATAGCTGGGGGCGCGATGCTCGCAGGAAAGGAGCAACGTCAAGGATAAAACTATCTAAGGACCAACTGAAGAAGGAGCTCAAGGACATTTGAGACAAAATCTGGTGGGGAGCCAACTATTAATAGTTTAGATTTTCCTTTATGCTTATGAGCATGAATTTAGTTTAGTGTGTGAGTTTTATGTTATGAGAAATGATAGGGTGTTTAAGTGTAAACATGTGTAGTTTTGTTCATCTATGAGTTATGTTGAGGACTTGAGTATGGTAACTATTATAATATCCTGTGTTGGTTTACATATGAAGTCTATTTTTATGCAATGATAATCATTTTGTGACATCACAATAAGATTTATGCTTCCTCTTAGTCTTGAGCACGTTTTAGAAAATTGGGGTGTTACAATGTGGTATTAGAGCTAAAAATATAATTGACCACCAGGATTTTCTCAATATCTCTTCTAGTTATGTCCTATTTTGTAGATGGCACCTAAGAAGAAGGGGAAGATACCCATGGGTGGAGAAGAGGATTGTTCTCTCAACATAGTAAACCGTCAGGGGTCTCCACATCGATAAACTCCCATTATCCCCTTTCACGTCTTGGTTAGGGCCCTTGCCATTGCCATGAGAAGAGGAGAGGACTAGTTACGCAACCCTAGAGCCTACCACAAGCTCTCCCTAGTCGACTTCTTGAAGATCAAGCCTAATTGTTTTGCTGGATAGGAAGAGTTGGATGTGGTGGGCAAAGCTGAAAGTTGGCTACAGAACATGGAACATTGTTTCTGTGACCTAGATTGCCCTAACCCATCCAGGGTTCGTTTTGGGACTCACATGCTCAAAGCTGCTACTAGGACTTGGTGGGAGAACTGACTAGGATCACATGAAGCTAATGCTCCTCCACTCACATGGGAGGAAATCACACAATCCTTTAAAGAACATTTCATATATGAGTCTATGATTTAGAAGAAATAAGAGGAGTTCTGCAACCTTTGTCAACATGTTGATATGACAGTCACCTGATACGCCATGAAGTTCAGAATATTGCAGAAGTATGGATATGATAATGATGAATGACACAAGATGAAGAAGTTAATTAGGGGTCTCAAGGAGGACCTTAGTTTTTCTTTGTCTGGACGAGGACACCGCACCCTGTAAGGTGCCATAGATGCTGCCCAAGAACTAGAACACCACCCATGAAGAGCATGGAAGAAGGACAACCACTCCAACAACAACAACAACCACCACAATGACAAGAAGAGGAAGGCTCCAACAGAGGTTGCTGCAAACAAACCTTTGAAAACTCAATGTGCCAAGTGCTCCAAGTATCATCAAGGAGAATGCAAGTTTGGATGTGGAGTGTGCTATGCATGTGGTGAAACATGACACATTAGACCCAACTGCCCTGAGTTTCAAAAGAAGGGAGCCCAAAGTCAATGAAGCACCTAGAGAGAAGCGACATGCTAGAATTTTGTCCATGTTGGATAATGATGAAGATGATAAGAATGAACAAGGTATGGTTTAAGTTATGATCTCTTTAGTTTATATTTGTGGTTAGTTTCATCATATGAATATGTATGTGTAGAAATATAAAATTGCATGATAATCTAAAGAAGTTAAACCTTTCATGTTAGGAATAAGGAAAACCCTAAGGTGGGTAGTGCACTAAAAATTTTGAGGACAAAATTTCTATAAGGTGGGTAGAATTGTAACACCACAAAATTTTGAATTTTATAAAATGACCTTGATTTGAAACCCTATTTTTCTTAGTTTCAAAACTTATGTTTAAGACATAGATGATGGCTCTCAAATATGTTACATAAACTAAATTTAAGAAGTTTTGCACTTAATCACTTCAATAGAAACTTGATTTCACCATTTTAGCACTAACTATCCAATAATTGGCATTTCAGGTTTAATATGAAATTAACCTAACTAATGTTCTTTTTATGGCCTCATAATTTTTAAAATTAGTTGGTTTAGGTAATTTGGGGGTTTTCCCAAACTTTTATCCCCAAATTCATTTAAGTAATCCTTTATGAGTAATTAAATGATAATCCTAAAAAGATGAATATAATACATCTAGGTTTGTCAAATAGGGAAATTGAGAATATTTTTGGACTCCTTGTAATTCAATTAGTTAACTTGAAAATTTTCATTTGATCTAAACTCTCATAGATGCTTCAATTTGAATTAGGAAATAAATAACCTAAACACCTAATAATTCCCTAGATAAACCTAATCCTATATCTATTGGACTTTGGTGCAGTCGACATATGAAATAAATCTAATGTCACATGGCCTCTTTGAGTCCTAGTTGGACCTCGGGTATACACGAACTAGGAGGCCTTCCCCTTCACCTGTCTTCCATATCATGAGGTCTCTACATATATTATTGTGCTCTCCCTTCTATACCTCTCTCTCTACTTGATGACATCAGATTCCAGATCCTTTCTACTATCTATGACTCTCCCTATTTCACCCGATCCCAAATGCAAAGGGATTCCATGATCGGGAGACCCCTATTGACAAGGACCCCTACACCTCCCCTGTTTTCATCACCGCAAGGGATCCAAACTCTTTTGGACTTCTGGCTATGTAAGGAAAACCCTCAAAATTGTTCCCCAAGCATCAACGAACTCAAACCCTATGCCAATTTGCCCTCGAATTCTCTCACCCTATTTGCCCTTCTCCGCCTATTGATTTCTTCAATCTTCAGTTCACCTGGGTGTTCTAATCGTCCACGAGCCCTTTAGAGTTTATAGAAAATTTTATGGATGCATAGTTAGGATTTCCTAGTCTTTGTTTCATCTGGAATCAAGGTGACTCTCCGCTTTTGTTTCCCCTTATTATTATCTAAGTTTCTGTTTTGATGACTCCTAGTTTCAATTTGTAAGGTTTCATCGTGGCAGCCTCATTTTCCAATCCCACCATCTACGGATGATGATATCTAGGCTACTCAGAACCATGGTTTGGTCTATGATCCTTGTTTTTGATGGTTTGATAGCATAAACCTTGTTGCCATGGTAGAAATCCAATATGTAGCTATCATCCACCTCGCAACCCATGTCATGGCTTGTCGAGTTTGGTAGAAGGCGATGAATGAGATCGTCACCACTAGTTTGACAAAAAGGATCTTTTAATCGGGTATTGGTTCTTGCCTCCTCATTGTGTAGTGGTTGGGGTCACTGATCGGTGAAGAACAAGCCTTCCTGTGTGTTCCCGAATCTACCCTGCATCTTTATTTCCGTTGTCATGTGCCCACGAGGGCATATTCTCGATTAAGCTTCCCGGTTTATCTTTTGATCATGTGGAAAAGCCCTAACCAAGTGGCTAGATTTCTTTGGTCCATCTCAGTGAGGCACCCACTCTTTGGGTGGCCCTCCCTTCACACCTGGATTTTCTCGAGTTTCTGATTGACCAATAATTGGAAACTCATATCTTTTTATTGGTACATCCAATGAGGTTAAGTTATATTTAAATTTTTCTCAAGTTTTTTAGATCTAGACAATGGAATAAGTTTTAAACTTTGTTTCAAATCCATTTTCCCCTGAATCATTAAAGAATCCCAAAAACCTTAGAAATTAGGTTGAATGTTAATTGTTAATGAATTATATTTGTCATAATAGGATACTTAGGGTTTCTTAACCATAGGAACGTGATTAGGGTTCTTCAACCTAAAGAAGAAATTAGGATCTTCTCAAAGAGAGAAGTAAGTGGTGCATGCACTTTGAACATTACTATTGGTTGATTTTAAGTATATGTGTACAATGAATGCTATGAATGATTAATTACTGTTTCAACTGCTAAAAGTCAATGAATTTATAAGGAACTAAATGTCATGTTATATTTTCAATATTATTGTATCATTTTCATGAACATTAATAATAAAATCAAGAATAATATTTAAGAGAAACTTAAGAGTTTTAAAGAGATAGATAATGTTAACAAATAACTTATATATGATCCTCACCAAGAGGCTCCTCAGAGCAAAACTAAGAGGCACTACAATGCATAAAAGAAGAGGCACTTCGGTTAAACCCAAGAGGCACTTTGGTGCATAAGAGAAGATGCACTTTGGTGCAAAACCTGAGGATTCTTATATAGGTCAAGATAAAATAAATAATCCAAAAGCAATTGTCTCTTTTTCAATATTTTATGTTTAAAGTTTATTTTCAATTTACATGTTTTCTTAAAGTTATAATATGTTCAATTCCACTTACCAACTTGTTTGATGCATGGCTAGGGGGGGCGATGCCCGAACAGATAGAGAAATGTCAAGGATGAAGCTATCTAAGGACCAACTTAAGAAGGATCTCAAGGACATCTGAGACCAAATCTAGTGGGGTGCCAACTATTAATAGTTTAGATTTTCCTTTATGCTTATGAGACATGCGTTTAGTTTAGAGTGTGTGTTTTGTGTTATGAGAAAGTGTAGGGTGTTTAAGTGTAAACATGTTTAGTTTTGTTCATGTATGAGTTATGTTGAGGACTTTGATATGAGAATTGTTATAATATCCCATGTTGGTTTATATATGAACTCTATTTTATGCAATGATAATCATTTCATGACATCCCAATGAGATTTGTGCTTCCACTTAGTCTTGCACATGTTCTAGAAAATTGGGGTGTTATTTATTATCTTATTAGGTTCTATTGCAAAGGGACACCCAACATACCACAACCATCAACCACATGCCATGTTGTAGATTGTCTTGATCTGTAGGTGTGTCCATCACGATGAGATAACACCTATTTAGAATCTTTCATCAGAAACCCATGAACCCTAATTTTATGCTATAAATACCTTCTACTTGGAGGATTCCGGGCCTCTTTTGATTTTCCTGATGCCAAAGGATCAACTAACTTTCTCTTTTACTTTTTTTTCATGCTCGTGATTAGATGAACCTTCCTCTAACACAAATGTTTTTTCAATGCCTTAGGTCGAGTAATAGTAATCTTAACTGCCTAACATGTTTATCTTATCTACTTAGTCTACTGATATTAATTGCTTATAATCACTATAAATCTATATAACAACTCATCTATATCAATTTGAACTTCTCTACTCTGATGTGATTTGATTGCGCTACCTTATCTTGTTATTCACTAACAACTAATTTCCACCTAATGGGATTGCTTCCATATGTTGTCCCCTATTATTTCCTATTCATCTATCCTAATCATTATGTTGATGGAGATCCTGAGGTGATTAGGACCCCACACCTAAAAAGTTAGGATATTTAAAGCAATATCAAGAAATCCATGGTCATATCCAACCCCAAGCATCCTAAAAACCATATTTATTTAGTCACCATTTTGTTTTCCTTATTCCAACCTGAAATCATAATAACTTGTGATTGTCAGGAAAGATTGGGGTGATAGCACCTTCCCTACTCGTATAAATATTGTTGAATATTATCTTTGTCCATGCTTTCCATCTTTTCTTATCTGCCCCAGGGTGGAGTCAAAAAACTAGTTTTTCTATCTTTTGGCTACTAAATTATGTGTTTATCTCATTTTTATTTGTTTTACAAATAAAATGTGATGGAGACTCTAAGCTTATCCTTTTTTCATCATTTTCCTTATGTATTAGTGGCCAATGAACTATCTTCCTCAGAAGTTTTTAGATGGGAAAAATATATTGGCAAATCCTCTAGGGATATCACTAGACGATCAACTTGTTTCCCCTTTTCCTCAATGTTTCTATTTAGTCCATGTTTGTTTTCTCTACTTTCTATTTTTCTTTATTTTACCTTATCTTTATGCTCAACATGAGGACCCAATATTAGAGGCAAGACATTGGAACAAGGGATTCTTTGGGCCTCACTCAACCTGTGAAACCCAACGTTTGACCGACACCTAGACCCACTATTTTTCTCCTCCCAAACATGGTATCTATTTAGTTTTTCTATTTTTCTTCTTTCTATATAAAAGTGAGATGCCTTTGTGGTGTACAGAAGACTAATTCTGGGATGATTTTAGAAATTATGACAGTATCTAGGCCTAATTCACCCTAACCTTAATGCAAACCTAATATAAAAATGACTCCTCGACCATAATTTACAATGGTCCACACCCCAATACTATCATATAAATATTTTAGCACCTACCAAACTAGATTATCAAGTTACAAGACATCATCCAGCCCCAAGTAAGCATAAATTCATATACAACCCTATAAACTCTAGAAAAGCCTTTAAGGTTAGGGATCTGATGAACCAACCTATCTCTTTTGTTGAATAAATGAGAGAAATGACCTTCCTTCACTTCTTACAACGTTCAATCAAGGTATTCCACATCTACCCACATTTTATAACCTTTTCTACCTCCCACTTTTTAATCCCATTGTAATATGATGATATGAGCACCAATGATCAATGATCTTTTATATATAATTGATATAATATCTCTCTTTTCATGAAACTAACATGTATCCAATTTTTATTTATTTTTATTTACCAGCCTAACTTTAAATACTCACTTTCACCTCTTTAAGTTCATCAATACTAAGTTTTGGTGTCTGGGGGGAGGAGTAACACCTTCCCCATGTGTAACTTGGTGCCTTACCTTTGTCTTTGCTTCCTATTTTGCCTTATATATTTACTTTCTAAAGCTATTTTATTATTTTTCTTGATTCAATTATTGACATGCCAACAACTCCATTTTCAAACTATCCACTTTTTGTCTGTTAAAATACACCAAAAAATTAAGAGCTTGATGTAGGTTTTCCTTATGGTTGATCCTTGTACGCAATGTAAGAACAAGGATTGATAAGTCATGAGTTATAAATGTATCAACGATTATTTTTATGAAGGATCAATTTTATCAATTGTGAGTGAGGAATCCTCTTGGATAAATGACACAAAATCTAAATGTTCTAAAAATATTTGAGTATTTATTTGGAATATTATGTTTTTATATAAATTTTAAAATATAGAAGGGTTTTGGAAAGTCTGTGAAAAATGCAGGGACATGTTCACGACTTCTACTCAAACATTTCATTAAAGGGGGCAGGGGTTTAGGGGGATATGTTCCATCCTATTCCTCCATAGCTCTATTATAATGCACTAAGACATTCCCCCTTTGGGGTTGCATTTGCAAATGAATTCTAATACTTGAAATTAAGAAAAAAATAGTATCATATCAACAATTATTTAAGAAGTGAATGTAGAAGAAAATCATTTCTATTTTAGTCTCACCTAATCTAAAATTACAAATCCACCACGATTAACATGTTATTTAGAGTTTTTAATTAATTTATTAGTTTCAAATGATTTAGGAAACCAAAAAGGGCATTAGGCACATATCTATATGAGGTGCTGCTGTTATTTATATGCTATCATTTTATAATGTAGTGAGAAATTGAGACTTGAGGGAAGTGGGATTTCAACTAAGGCCCATACAAAGTAAGAGTGACCAGGGTCAAGACATAGACATGACTTTAGGGACAATACATAATAAATAACCATATCACTTGAATACTCTAGTGTTCCCTCATAAATAACCATATCCGATTTGTTTACTAGAAATGAAAACATATTCTTGGAGATAAGTTTGGTAAACACATAATGAGTTGCTCTTTGGAAGTGAGAAATGTTTGAATATGTTTCCAAGAGCTACCTTCTCATGGATGTAATGGAAATCATGATATATGTGTCTTGTATGTGCATGTGGCACTATATTAACAATAAGTGTATACTGCTGAAATTGTCATAGAACAATAAATGTAGCATCAGTTGTTGAACATATAGAACTCACAGTAGTTGTAAGGATCATTTTAGTTCAGAATCATTTCGTGCAAGGGAGAAATTCTTTGCCCGAATACTTGATGTTGCAACAATGAGTTGCTTTTTTAATTTCCAAGACACATATGTCCTTTGTAGAAAGACATGAAAACTACTTGTGGTGCGTCGAGTGAGAGGGCACCCTGGCTAGTCTACATTAGAGTAGGATATGAATAGTATATTAGAGTCTGAATATATCTGAATCCCCATATGCATTTTTCTTTTAAAATGTAACATGATCTGTTTGACAAGAGAAAAGTGAATGGTACTGTAGAAACTAACATGCCAAGTTACCACCATAGGTGATGTATGGTCATGTGAGAGTTGGATATTAAAGATAACCAACATGTTCTTCGGTATGAACTTGAATCAGGAAGAGTTTCGCCTTTTTTAAATATGTTCTTGTAGGAATGATGGAATGACAAGAAAACAAAATTTTTTGTAGTCTAGTATAAATTTCACTTGTACAATTTCATAGGCATATGTAGTTTGATGATAAGTAAGCCTAATTCGTTGTAGTTAGCTTGAATTCATAGAAAGTAGTATAGTTTCCCCAAGTTGCAGAGGTGATGCTTTGATTTTGAGTTGCTTTTCACATGCTATTTTTTGGGTTTATTTAGCGTATATATTCACTTTAACATATGTTTCTACATTATTTTCCATTAAGCTCCTTGCTACCCGAGAATGAAAGAAGATATGTGACTTCGAAAGGTTTCATGGTTAATCCCCTTAATCTATTCCTTTGAGGAAGAGTGGAATACCTTTGCAGTGACAAAGCAAGACCTTACCAATGGGTGAAAGATGGGTGATTTCTATTCTTGAGAACACCCTTTTTTCAAATTGAATAAAACCCAAAATAGGCCTTTTGTCTTCCCCATGTAGCATAAGGTGGTCCCATTTGAATGCTTCATCTGGATGGTATTCAATATTTCTACTTTATAGGTAGAAAAAGAGGGATCGATTATTTAGTATTTATATCGAGTTATGTGAATTTATGATCACTATCTCAAAATATGTTGTATTTCCCTCATTTTAGGTGTTTTGAGCACTAAACAGACAACTCAATGATACTGACATATGTGTGAATGGTACTGAAACATCACAATCTATAAAACCATAAGGAGGGCAAACTCAATGCTACCGAGAAGATTCTCAGTGCTATTGAGAGAGGCGTTGATGATATTGAAGCCTATGGTCGGTGCTACCGACTCATTGCCCAAAGAGAATCAATACTTGAGATTAATTGTCTTGGTTCCATCAACCCACATGTTGATGGCACCAAATTCATCATCCATGCCTATATGAAACACTACTCGGTGCTACCGACACACATGTTGATAGTACTGACATGGATTGAGGAGACACAAGTTGGGCGATCATTTAGTGACATCGATACCCCATCAGTGGCATTTTACACTGTATGATTAGAGAAAATTTGAGATTAGGTTAGACCCAATGACCACGACTTAAGGAGGGAAAAAGCCTCACTTATGACCTAGGGAGTGCAACCACAAAAGTATTATCACGGAGTTGCAGAGAGCCAAGCTAAAAGAAAAGGAGACAAAGGATATATCTACTGAGTGGAAGTTTTGGGCACTTCTAGACGATGGATATGTAGCCAGAAAGCTATAGATCAGGGTGTTCATCAGAGAGGATCGTGGAAATGAATTCTCTAGGGGCTTTTAAATTAGTTTAATTATATTTAGCATGTTTTATTTTCCCACCTCTTTTTGTACGATGATGAAAGTCATGCACAGTCAAACCCCTTTATTCTTTAGGACTCGGGAGTAGCCATATATTACATATTATTTGAATATTATGAGTTAGTAATTTATTTTCTTTGTTTTGGATATGAATCTATTATACTTATGTTGATTTGTTTATGCTTGATTACCATAATCAAACTAACATACCACTACTTGCTTTGAGATAGAGATTAGGAGTTGAAAAAGTCTTAGATTCACATAGCTTATACCATGCTTTAGTAGAAGGCTTAGGGCTAGAATAAATAACCTAGAGACTTTCATCATGCATCTGAACTAAGTCCTTAACAGCTATGGGAGTGGAGTTTGTCTTAGTTTAGGTAGTGCATTATGTTGTAGAAGTGGGTAATGCTTGTTATAGGTTTTTAGTCTAGGGTAAAGGGTGAATGATTACTAATAAATAGGAATTTAATTATAATGAGTCATGGTGAAACCACAAATCATAATGAATCCATCAACTACTGATCAAAACCATCTTAATTTAGGTTTAAATCTTTGCTATTAGTTATTTAACAACCAATCAACTCTTTTTCTAGGCCTACCTGATTTGGTTTTAGTTAGTAGTAGTTTCTGGTGAATGATTCCCGAGTTTGACACTTGGGCCTCATAAGACTTTATTACAAGATATGTACACTTGCATTTTGCACACAAAATTTATACGTGTCAACTTTTTGATGACATTGTTGGGGATTCAGGAACATTAGCACTACGGGTGTTGTGACCAACCACTCTAAGTAATTTTTCACATTTTTAATCTTTCCTTTTGAGCAGAGCATAATGGATAAATTTCTTTTCTCAATTTACTAGTATTATGTGCTCTTACATTGCCAATTGAAGTTTTAGCTACTAGTGTATGGTCCAAACTAGGACTACGGGCTATAAAGTTTTGAATCCACCTTGTATAGATTGAGAGGATATTTTACATAAGGCACGTGAGTTTGGAGACTCATCTGAGATTCTCATCGAAACTCTTCCACCACAGGTAGTCAGAGAACATGCAGTAGACATGTCACATCACAATGATGATTGGGTGGATGACTTATAGGATTAATATATGAATCATACGGTCTAGGATAAAATAAAGGCATCACCGATAGTATTGCAGTTGGGACCAATTAAGCATCATGTAGTGTGTGTAGGAAGCTATGAAATTGATTCAAAACTAGTGGCATTAATCAAATTGTTGGCGTAAGATGGTAAGAACTATCAAGATTCGATGGCGCACATAAACAACTTTGTGGAGAGTTGTGACATGCTTAAACTCGATAGGGTCCCAACCATGGTGTTTTTCTTGAAGTTTTCTCTTACTATTTATCAGACAAGGCCAAGGCTTGGTTCCTCAGTTTACCACTACCAAGACATGAGATGAAATGGTTGACACATTCTTTGAGATGTATTTCCCATCATATAATATTAAAGATCTAGTAGTAAAAATATATAACTTCAATCAACATGCTAAAGAATCTTAATTTGAGGTGTGGGAGAGATTCCAGAACATACTCAGAAAATTCCCTCATCATTGGATTGATTTATTTGGTCAAACAAAAATATTTTCTTACAGCTTGCATTTAGGGGAGATGACTACTCTTGATAGTGTAGGGGCATGATTCTTCCTAAATAATAAGGTGACAAGATGTCATAATATCTTAAAGAACATGGACAAGAATCAATAATGGGGAATGGAGTGAGAACCACCAACACCAGTCAAAAGTGCAATGGAATCACAAGAAGTCTTAGAGCAGAAGACACACAGTACAAAACTCACAAAGAAGCTAGAGAAAAGACCCCACACCTCATATGGAAGTGAGGAGGAAGAGTGTAGGTACCTAAGGTAGCAGAACAATAGGGGAAACAATGGATATACATGGAGGAGGAAGGATCATAATAATTTTCTAATGGACCCGTCACAAGCACAACAACCCCAACAACAACAAGGAAACACTTCACAACAACATCAGTGGGAAAGAGCTCCTAGCAAGATGGACAATTTAGAAGACATGTTTTGTAAACTCATGAGACAGAACGAGGCCTACTTGGACCAACTGAAATGGGTACAACAAGATCAAGGGGCTCAAATTCACAACATAGAAATTCAAATGTCATAATTAGTAGCAGAGGTGGTAGCCATGGAAAAGCCCAACTAGAATGTATTTCCAAGTGACACTGGTGCTCCACCTAATAACCAACATGTAAAGGTAGTGCTTCTTTGTAGTGGTAAATATTTGGATAATGAGAAAGTAGAGTGCAACACCATCTGACATCAGGGTAGTGACAGATAAAGTAATTCTAGAGAAGCTATAGACCCTACGCCTCAGGATAAGGATACAGAAGAGGAGATCATTGGCCAAATAGAAACTCAAAAATAGTCTTACATTCCACTTAACTTGCATAAAAATATGACTTCAGTTCTATCTCCAAAAAGCTTGAAGGCCAAAAAGGTTGATTAGTAGTTCATGAAATTCCTAAATACTTTTAGGAAGCTCCAATCAACCTATCTCTAGTAGATGCCATTTAATTGATTCCCTCCTATGGAAAGTTCTTGAAAACACCATCAACAAGAAGAGGAGGGATAGTAGATTTAGATGTTGTGGTACTGCTGGAAGAAGTTAGTTCTTTAATACAAAGAAAATTGCCATAGAATAGACAAGATCTAGGGTGATTCAACATACCATGTTTCATTGGAAAGGTCACATTTCAAGAAACATTATGTGATTTAAGGGCTAGCATTAATCTCATGACACATACCACATTCAATAAATTGGGGCTCAAAGAATCAAGGAAGAGCAACATGACAATTTGGCTTGCAGAAAAGTTAGTGATGATGCCAATAGACATTTGTGAGGATGTTCTAGTGAAGGTTGAAAAATTCATATTTCTAGAAGATTTTGTAGTCATGAAAATGTAGGATGACTATGGTAATTAATTACTCTTAGGAAGAACATTCCAAGACAAAACTTATGTTATCTAGAGATGGGGAGAGGAATAATGACATTGGGGATCTAGGATGACCAATTTGAGATAAAGTTTCCTGATTATCAACAACAGATCGAAGAGAAGGCACATTGTCACATGATGCAACATTTTGTTAGTGAGGTGTCCCTACCTTTGAGGAAACCATATCTAGACATGGTACATGTCATGCCAAGGGTGGATCAAGGCACCCTGGAGGTGGAGATTATTGAACATACAAAGCAAATATTCTATGAAAAATGCAATGAAGTATCATGAGGAACCAGAGGACGATGTACACCCGACGACAATCACAAATGTGGTCTCTTCTTCCATCACATAGGTGTTTCCCCAGCTACTGTTAGAATCTTGGATCATGAATCTAATGGATGACTACACACGCTATTATCTACCAATGGAGGGCACCATGTTTCTAAAAGCATTACTGTCTTTTTATTCATGACATTAAGAGGATTTGGGGTAGATACTGTGCCATTGGTACCATCTCTGTAGTGTCCTCTTGAGCTGGAATTGAAGCCACTTATTTCAAATTTGAAGTATACATTCTTGGTAGTGGACAACAAACTTCTAGTGATTATTTTTGCATCACTAAGTCTTAGAGAGGAGGAACAGTTTCTCATTGTTCTAAAGAACAGTGGGGCTATATTTGGGTGGTCTATTACTGACATCAAGGGTATTTCCCCTACTTTATGTCAAGATCTGGATTGAACATGAAAATAGACTGGTGGCACAACCTCCACATCGTCTAAGTCCCATCATGACTGAGGTGGTGAAGAAGGAGGTAGAGAAACTCTTGTAGTCATGCATAATTTATGCTATTTTTGATTCCAAATGGGTTAGTTTGACTCAAGTAGTTTCAAAGAAGGATGGAATAATTATCACTACTAATTCAACAAGTGAGCTAGTCTGTACTAGATTAGTGACTAGTGGTGAATTTTTATTGATTACCATTGATTAAATTCCACCACCTTAAAGACCATTGTATCTTACCTTTTATAAATTATATCCTTGAGAGGCTCATAGGCTGCTCACACATTTGTTTTCTAGATGGTTATTCTGACTACGATCAGATTTCTATTGAAACACAAGATCAAGAGAAGTCAATCTTCATTTTCCCCTATGGTATTTTTGTTTACTGCCGCATGCCTTCCGATCTTTGTAATGCTCCAGAAATGTTTTAGTGATGTATGCTCACTATTTTCCTAGATATGGTATAGCAATGTATTAATATATTTATGGATGATTTTTTGGTATATGCATATTCTTTCGAGGACTTCCTTACTATTCTTGACAAAATTTGACAAAGATGTGAGGATACTCACATGGTTTTGAATTGGGAGAAATGTCATATGATGGTGAGTGAATGGGTTGTGCTGGGGTACAAGATTTCCAACAAAAGGATGGAAGTCAATCTGGTGAAGATATAGGTGATCTCCAAAATACCTCTGCAATCTTTGGTGAAAGAAGTTCGTAGTTTTCTAGGACATGCCAATTTTTATTAATGTTTCATAAAATATTTTTTGAAGACTAAAAAACCCCTTTTTGAGTTGTTGGAAAAGAATGTGAGTTTAATTTTGATGATCTATGTTTGAAATCTAGTAAGGTTTTGAAGGAGTTAATGATCTTCGCACTTGTGGTGGTGGGTCTAGATTGGAACCAACCTTTGATGTGTGATGCATCTAATTATGTGATTGGAGCTATATTGAGCCAACACAAAGATTGTGCTCTTTCTATCATTTATTATTCTTTGAGAACTCTTAGTGACACTCAAATCAATTGTAAAACCCATGAAAAGGTATTATTAGCCATTGTCTTTGCTTTTGATAAATTTAGATAATATATAATTGGCATAAAGGTGATTGTTTGGACTGACCATGCAACTATCAAGTACCTATTCCAGAAGAAAGATGCAAAGTGAGATTGATGTGATGGATTTTGCTACTACAGGAGTTTGACATAGAAGTCAAGGTTAAAGCTAGAGCAGAGAATGTAGTGGAAGATTATTTGTATCGATGAGAGAGGGTGAATGAGTCGGGGTTTGAGATACTAATTGTTGAAGATTTTCATGATGAGCAACTTTTTGCTATTAGACAGAAGGATCCATGGTATTCAAACATAGTGAATTACTTGGCTTCCGGAAAACTACCAAGAGATTAGGGATATTAGGAAAAGAAGAAAATTTTGCATTCCGTGAGGTTCTTATATATGGGATGACCTCATCTTGATTAGGCAATGCAGAGGTGGAATATTGAGGAAGCGTGCACTCAAGTTCGAGTTTGAGAGAATACTTGCTCATTTCCACTCTCTACCCACTAGGGTACAGGGTGCTAGTTCAAGGAAAATGTCAAAGGTTTTTGAGAGTGTATTCTATTGGTTGTATTTGTTTAGGGATGTATATCACTTTGTGAAGAGGTGTGATGCATGTCAACACATGAGCAATATCTCTATAAGACATGAAATGCCCCTGAGTACATTTCAGGAAGTTGAGGTGTTTGATATTTGGGGCGTAGATTTCATAGGGACCTGTGTGTCTTCTAACTGTAGCCTTTATATTTTGTTGTTGTTGATTATATGTAAAAATGGGTAGAAGCAATTCCAACCCAGACTAACGATGTGCAAGTCATATGCCACTTTGTGAAAGATCATATTTTATGTTGGTTTGGGGTACCTAGGATGATTATCTATAATGGAGGTCCCCACTTCACAAAAAGCAAGTTTGGATCCTTGTTAAGCAAATATGGAGTGAAACATAAGGTGGGAACTCCATACCACCCTCAAACTCAAGTCTAGGTTGAAGTGTCCAATAAGAAAATTAAGATGATTTTGGAAAAGATTATTTCAAACAATAGGACAAATTAGAGCATGCAATTGAATTTTACTCTTTTGGCCTATATGACTACGTTTAAAATGCCCATTGGCACAACCCCATATAGACTAGTTTATGGTCGAGCATGCCATTTGCCCTTAGAGTTGGAACATAAGGCCAAATGGGCCTTGATGATGTTGAATTTTGATTTGTCTAGTGTAAGGAGGAAATGTAGGTAAGATCTTAATGACTTCGATGATAATAGACTAGATGCTTATGAGAGAAAGGATTTACAAGGATAGGAACAAGAAGATCCATGAATTCCATATCTTGCATAGGACATTCCTATCGAGGTAGCGACTTTTTCTATTCAATTCTAAGATGAAGTTACAGCTATGAAAGTTGAACTCCCGATGGAGTGGACCATACATGGTGGTTATAGAATTTCCTCATTGAGTAGTAGAGATCATTTATGGCACCAACAATTGTTTTAATAGGAAACAATGTCTCAAACATTATTTTGAGGGAGAAGTGGTTCACAAGGAGGAAGAGTTGATGCTTATTGAGATTCCATGAAGAATTGAATGATTATCGATCTTATGAAACTAAAAAAGCACACTTGTGGGAGGCAACCTAATGTAAATTATGTCATTTACTTTTGTCCTAACAGTTTCTTTTGATACAAGTCATACGTTTTTACAAGTAGTTGTTATTTTGATGTAAGTTAAAAGGCACCTTGATGTATTTTGTGTGATCTGCATTAGTTGGTTGTGTTGGTACTACTAACACTATTGTCAGTAACATCAACCCATCATCTAGAAATCAATGGTAAGATTCATGAATTTTTTTAGCACCATTGATGGGAGGGTTGGTGGAATGCTAAAGATTAGGTTTGATCCATTTAGGCCAGTAGAACCGATGTTGCCATCATTTGCACTGACACTTTTTGAGAAAAAATCATAGAGCTACATGAAGATTTTGTCAATACCATCAACAGGCTACTCTGTGATACCAACACATCATGCCCAAGGAAGACAAAGACGTATTCATCTAGGTATCACCATCACACAAGTCAATGGTATCAAAATTTCCAAAAAAAGACTCTAAAGATATATGACATAAAAACTCATTACCGCCAAGAAACTTCTCGATAGAACAAACATCATTCTCGATAACCACTGACAAAAGTTGTCAGTGGCACCAACAAAGAAGTAAGATGTGCCATTATTTCATCCCAATACCACTGACACACCTGTTGGTGGAACCAACCCAGAAAACCAAATCCTTGGAACCAACATCGACGATCAAGATCATCCACGTCCAACTATTGGTGGCACCAATCTACATCACAATTTAGCAGTCAGTATTACCTACACCCATCAGTACTACCAACATCCATCAATACTACTGATAAAGAAGAATTTGCATGTCGATATATTGACGGTCCGAGGCCATCGATATCAACCATTGGCACCTACGCACACACAAATAGCCAAGGAGTTGGTACCAACGATGATGGATGTTAGAGGCACCGATACCATGATAGAAGGGTGCCCTCAATCGATAAAAGGGAAAATAAGGGGTGATCATAGGTCACACCCATGTATTCCCATCTCATTCAAAGGGTGCAAGAAGATCCCGAGAGGTCACCACAACATCCTGATGATGAGACTCTTCACTGAGCTCCTTTCTTAATCTTCATCTTTTATTCAATCTAAGTGATGACAGTCCAACCACAAGCTCCATTCCCCACCTTATTACCTAACCTGTTGGTACCCAAGCCAAAAAGGGTGGCCTTCATGGACAAAGCACAGAAGAAGCGCTACACTGCATCGGTGATCTCATACTAACTCGATATGTGGACCGGGCCTTCCTCTCCAAAGGGTTCATTGAGATCCTCCAGCATGTCTGCACTGGGCAAGGCAAGGTGGTAGATTGCCCTTTTTTGGTGATTGGCCCACTTGTCCATCTATGAATTTCTTACCATGCTACAAGTTTGTTGCATCTCTGATCATAGGGAAGTATGGGAAGCCAACTGAGTGATGTTCAGACTCTACAACATTGAGCAACACCTCACATTGAAGGAGTTCAATGCAATCTATGGTTGGTCCATGGGCGAGGTGCACCACACTCTAGATGACTTTCATACAACATAGCATGATGATAGATGACAACACTAGTGCAAGGATTTGTCATCAACTAACATTGGTCTTTCGACATGGATATAGTGCACCCCTTTGCTCGCATTCTCCATCTCTACCTAAAAAATACCATGTTTGATAGGTTGACACAAGGACAGGGGAAGGTCCAACATGCATACCTAAACATGATATTGCTTTTTTGACCTGAGGAAGGGATATAAGCAATCTTGGGTTGTTCTTCCTTCTCTACATGATGGTTGTGAGGAAGCAGACTCAGAGAAGCAACCCCATCCACTTAGGGGGCATGCTCACACCATTGACCGTGTATCTCTGCCTTGACCTCCCCAAGATAAACACCCTCTATTGATACCTCCTCTTCATTTCAAGCACTTCAAGTGGGCTCACATTGTCTCCAAGTACTAAGGGAGAGTGTATGTCTACTGCACCAAAGACAGACAGCTAAAGGAGAGGGTTCTCCTTGACCCCATCTACCATCTAATGAGAGTGTGCCATCTTTGATGGACAAAAGAGGGAACAAGGGTCATCCCAAAGGGAGAAGATGTTGACATACCACTTGAGATTGAGGAGGAATAAGAAGAAGGAGAAGAGGAAGAGGAGCAAGTAGAGGCATCCATGCATTACACATTGGGCCAGCGTATGCGCCATATCCCTCACTAATATGTAGCTTCGAGATCTATAGCTCCACCACCTCCACCACTAAGAAATTATGTAAAGGGTGATACCCGATGGTGGGCCCACTCAATTGGTATAATCAACAAGCCATGTGTAGCTTTAGCAGTGGAAAAGTAAGTATTTACAAAGTTACAAGATATGCCATATACATATGTTTCTCACCCTTTGGTTGGTATTACAAATAAAAGGCTACAACTAATTATACATAGAACCAATAGAAGAGGGAAACCTGGCCACTCCAAGCTATCCTTAATCCACCTTCATGTATACTATCTCCATATGTTTATTTCCTTCAATGCACCTATAGCTGGGTCGTTTTGGGAACAACCCATAAAATAGATTAAAAAATGGGTATGCATCAGTAAATATTGGTATATGTGCACAATGTGGAATATTTGGGCATTGTATGAACATTAAATACCAAAAGAGGGTGTTCCTTCAAGAGAGAGATAATTGAATTTAGATAAGTTCAAAACAAGTGTTCAATAAAGAATGAGGCATCAACATAAAAGTGTCAAACGACATGAATAAAGTTCTTGCCATTTAACATTTTAGAATCCATAAAGTAAAACAAATTGCATGCAATTCAATATAGACTAAGTCTATCTATGTAGGGACAAGACACCACTGAGCCTTTGGCCTAAAAATGGGTGGAGCAAACACACCCAGGGCATAAATAGACGTTCCCAAATATACATAAATAGGAGAAAACAGACGCGCCCTAACATATAACAACATAAGGGTGGAAAAAGGCACACCCTGAATGGAAACAGATGCGTCCTAATGGTTATGCATAAACATCTACAATAGATAACTAGTCTAATAAAATGCACACAAAACAAAGTGGCAAGATCATTTTGGTTCAGTCATAGTCACATTTTAAGAGACATTTAGCACCATAAAAAATAACATGGTAGTGGGGTTTACAAACCCATTCATCAAGATTTATAAAATGTAAATTCTGAGTCAACAACCAAGTTCGTGCAAAAGAATGCCTCATTACAGGAATCATGGGTTTTTATTCAATTAAAATGCCCAAAATAATATAGAGCTACACATACCTGATCATCATGACTAACACAATTACTAGGGAAAAATTCTCAATTTTTCCTGCTCCACATAAAAGTGTTATATATACACATTAGTCCACCATAATATTTTTTAGGCAAGATCCTATAATTGAAATATTTACTAAAGGTGTGTCCATTTGGATCTCGGGGCCTATTAATTGATATTGAATTATTAATGTCCTTAATACTCATTTCTAGGGTTAGTGTATTATATAGTTATCTTGAGCTTTTACCATAATAAGTTACATCGAATTACATATGTCTAATCACTCTAATCAAGGTACTAAATTATGTGATTAGAATCTGGCTTCATCAATCAACATATTCATTCCTTATTATAGATATATTTTCAATTTAATTTAGTTTCAAACATGATATGAAATATCATTTGTATTTGAAGTACTTTGTTATTGTTTGGATCAGGAATAGTATACTTATATTTACTAGTTACATATACGTATATAGTCATCAGTACCCTAACTCAGTGATGCAAATGATTAATTTATCAATTCTATTATCATGAATGAATCTCATATGTAGACTATCCTCATTATTATCAATTTGTTATTTAATATCTCATTAACTTATGTTCAAAATTTATACTCACCAGGGGCAGATCGCTCTCTCTCTCTAGGGTTAGCTCCGCCTTCTCTCTAGTTTTCTCCGGTGGCCACCGCTGGGGCGAGGGGGTGTTTCCTCGGTGCCTTCCTCCCCCTGGCCCAGATCGTCCTCGAGTCACTTCCTTCATAGAAGCAGGGTTTCCAGAGCCATGGTTATCAAACTCGTGTTGGGGCTCCTCACGACAAGGGTTAAGGTGAGGCGTGATGCGTCTCGCTGAAGACTGGTGCTTGGAGCTGGCAGCATCGGCTATGGCCGACTCCACCCCGTTCAAGAGAGACGGATGGAGAGGAGCCGACTTCTGTGGATATGGTCTTCGAGTGCAGCTCTGCCACCGCATATCTAGAAGGGGTTTCGTATCCCTTCCTGCCTCTGTACCTCCCCGTTGTCAGCTTCTGCTGACCAGAGCTTTGTGCCCTTGACTCGATGGCTTGATTCCTACTCTGGGGTTTCTGCTGTGGCGAAGGTGACTCCCCTTTGGTGACCTGGGCGGTGTCCCACACTTGGCCTGCAGGCGGCTATCCCTACGCGGCGATGCTCTAGACAACCTCGACTCCAGGTCTTGATGTGCGGTTTACTCCGCTGCTCCTGGTGACGGGCGGATGCTTCCCCGACGCTAGTCAACCTCAAGGTCTTCGTCGACATAGTAGCTTCATGTGGGTTTGGGTTGGGGGGGATGCTTCTTCTCTCCCTCTCTGTCCCTCCAGTTGGTGCTAGTGTTCGTCAGTTTGCTTCTTCGCACGAGCCAACCGTCAGCTGAGATGGGATTCAAGCCCTGGTGCGGTGGTGACTTCCCTTGATGGTACTTCCCTAAGTTCTGGATCTGCTGGTCATCCTCGTAGTTCTCAGGGGTGGCGGGTTTCCCTTCCACCAGTCGAGCTCTATGTAGTCGATGAAATGCTTCTATAATCAGAAGTGTTTGGAGCCTACACTTTTGGGTGGTTTGTTGCTGGGTGAATAGCAACTTGGCCTAGTAGGAGGATATCCCCAGAGATGAGGAAGAATGGTTGTTGCCATTTCCTTCCCTTTTCTTCCTATTCCTGATCTGATAGGCAACTGATGTTGTGGTTCTGTTTCTGCAGTCCGAGAGCTAGATGCTGCTGCCTGGTTCACTTTTCCACTAATTTTGTGGGTGTGGGTATTGCTGTGTGAAAGTTGGGCCAGGTTGCTTGCACCCTGGCGTTCATTGTAGCTGATATGGAGTTCAAAGCTCTTTGTATGTCTGACATGTTTACAGGTTGTTGTTGCCAATGTTTGTTGTGTATGCAGCTGTTTTTCGATGTCAGTTGTTCCAAGCCTCTGCTTGAACATCTGAATGTCAGCTAGGAATCGTCTGGGTTGATCCAAGTCCACCTGGCCTTCCTACTGAGCTGGGAATCCATCCTTGAGGTAGATTGCGATCTGGTTGTGTCACAATATTTGGTGTCTACTGGTTGATGAAGAGGGCTAGGAACCTGCCTATTCCTCACATTTTATGAGATGGTTCAAATGCCACTGCTGGGATAGGTGGTTGGTTTCTCACCAAGGACATCATCTGATGGACAACTTATGGAAGGATGCATCTTGCTTTGCAGACTACAGCTTGGAAGCATTTCATCTTGTGATAGAACGCAAATTCTCTCGGCTTCTTTTAGATACTGGCTTCTTCTGCTTGACTTGATCGGATTCTAGACTTCCAGGATGACACAATTTGAAGGTGGGGTTAATGCTAGTGTTGTGTTGGTTGTCTTCTGGGGGCTGTTTTGCATCTAATAGTCTGAGTCTGTATCTTCTTAGAGCTTTGGTTTCTTGTTCTCTTTCTTTGTTGGGGTCCTAGGACCCTTCTTAGTTTTCAGATGTTTTATCCCTGATAGTAGTTGGCTACTGTGTAGCTTGTGTTTAGTTTGTTCTCTAGTTGTTTGGATGTCTTCATCCAGGGCTGTAATGGGGGCGCAAACTCTTTTGTACCCAAAGTTTTGGTAATACAGTAACACGCTTTTTGGACCGACCAATTTTTTTTTATACTCATCGGAATATAAGAAGAGATTATTGATCCATGATGTAATGATATTGTACTCTATAACTAATATAAATTTATATATCTGTGTATATTATGGAGTTATATGATTGAAACATATGATTATCTAAACAACTTGAGATGGTAATTGGATTAGTGACATTCCAAACCTTATTAATTAGATCTTTTAAACTATAATTAGAGGAAGAAACTTTCTAATATACTGTATGCTTCATACTCTAGTACATATATACAAGCTATCATGATAAGTTAATTAAGGTTTTGTTTCCTGGTTTATATTCATGTTCTCAGGTTCCAAACGGCCTGTCATTTAGGTTCTAAAACAAGAATGCATGAATATGAGAATATACCTTTCTTTAGAATCTATCTTCCATAGGCAGACCTAGAGTAAATGTCTTCTGCATGGAATTTCTTCATCATCCTTTCTTGCTAGGATGATTGGACCATGACATCATTTTGGAGGCAGCAACCAACCTGCCCAAGATGGCACTTGATTGGGTTGAGCTCCTGAGGCCAACTATTCCGAGGAGGCAAGATGGTCAAAGGTTAGAGTAAGAAAGGAGTAGAGGATGAAGAATGAAAAAGGTGACTGGGTTTGTGAGGATCCAGGAGATGATGGAGATGAGGGAGAGAGCATATTTAGATGGTTACCAGAGCCACAACGATCCTGATGCAACAACTGTTCATGGCTAACACGGTTGATGTGGTAGGTCGTAGTACCCTGCTGCTGCCTTGGTAGCCAGGGCAAGGAGAGAGGATATAGGGTGACAACATAGATAGGGGGTTTCGGTGGCAAAATCAACATGCTTCATTGATCTTCGACTCCTCCATCACTAGTCATGAGTATGTAGTTTGCAAACCTTTTATAGATTGCAGGCCTTGAAGGAAGGGAGAAGAAGGGATGAAGGAGGAGCGAGGAGGTTGGAGTCTACCAATATCGTGGTGGTAAGATCCCAAACACTAGCAATTGATGATGAGTAGGGGAGAGACACTTTTTCTAGAGTGGTGATTGACCACTATTTCTACAAAGAGTGCCTCTCTCTGCTACAACAATGATTGTGGGTACAATGAAAATGGAGGGGCGATGGATGTAGGTGCAAGGAAGGTGAAGCCATCCTCACACAGATTGATGTCGGTGCTTCAAAGTGACTTCCTTCTGCATTAGGAAGTTCCAATCAGGGATGAACTGGTAAACTACAACGATGATCATGGCAAGTCCTGGTGCCGTGTGGATTTTCTCAGTGCCGCCTGGGATTGCTGGGCATGGATCTACATGTGTTGGAGGGTCATGGTTAGTTTCATAGATGAAGTGAAGCGTAAGGGAAATAAGGTGTAGGAAAACGATTTCTATTAATGGTGTGGCTGTGGGGCGCTTGGTGGTGCTCTGCGGTGGCCACTGTAGGTGGCGGTGTGGTTATGGAACCGCCGGTGGCCAAAAGTCAGGGCGGCCATGAGGGTCTGTCAAGTGCAGGTTTCCACAACGAGAGGAGGAGGCTAGGGTTAGGGGTGCCGAGGAACATGGAGAACAAGGAAAGAAATATAGAGGAAGAGGAGCGGAGAGGAAGAGGAGAGGAGAGGAGAGGAATGGGTAAAGAAGTGTTGGGACATCGGTTACACCCACTAAAACACCGTCCACGACTCTTGTTCACTAAGTCTAGGGTGACTTAGGAAGCAGTTGTTACAAGGATGAAGTATAAACAGATGATGGCATTTAATGTAAATATCATGAACTACATCAAGTAATTCAAAAAATTAAAGGAATGGTCACATAACCTCTAAATGAGATGAAAGTTAAGAGAGAGGTATGGCAGAAGCTAAACTACATAATTAAATTGCTAATCTCATGATTTGGATTATTTGAGACTATTAAAAATGTTATATCATTACAAACATTTTAGGCCACTAGATAGATATAAAAGTCTATTTTCTATCCAATATTTTTATCACAACTAATTTATATAGTTTATTAACCATATAAAATATTTTCATGGCATTTTCATGTTTCTAAAATATTTGAATGTCATGATTTAACAAAAGCATCTATATAAGTTAATTTCTTACATTTTTAAATGGTGAGAAAAATTGATAAAGGGGTAGATTAGACATTATATAACCTAAATAAAATATGACATTGGGATTTTATGCAAACTAAGGTACTTAATTACATTAGGGGTAAAATGGTCATTCTACATGTAAAATGAAGGTGGTAAAAGTGTCAAAAACTTTCACAAAAAGATAGTATTTAACTAAAATTAAGTATATCACACATTTTAAGGCAAAGATAATTATTTTGATTGAAAAGAATATTTATTTAATAAATTAATCACTTTGATAAAGTTTCATCTAATATTATTTTAATGAAAGCAATTCTGGTTATTAAAATATGAGTATATAATATTATATATTTAGATACTATAAGCCCATTTAAACTAATACTAGATTACTTTAACATATTTATCCTTGCATTATAACCCAGAATAAATCACCATGTGTACAAAGGCATATGGTGTTCACTGTCTAAAATCCAGCTTAATCTTAAGACATGTATCATCAGCTAGTTTAGGTCAAAGAGTGACTAAAACTAATCCTAGAGAAAATTTGATAAATGTATGAAAAATATTGTAAAGTTTTGGTATGTTACAATTAACTTTTGCATGGAGGGAAGGTATGGTAAGTTGCAATCCATCTGGTTAGGGAAGCAACATCAGTCAGCCACTCTGACTCAGGCTTGAGTGTTCAAGAATAGTTGCTTCAGCAACAACAAGAAATCTATGACAATGAGTGTCTTCTCCCGGTCAACCAAGAGAACATCCATACTCATGTAGAGCATCGCATACCACCAGTAGTCGCTCTATGATCACTTCAGGAGCCAAGGGACTTTGATAGCTACCCTCAACCCTTCACTAGCACATTTTATCCACCTGATCCAAAAATGTCACCATGAACATTCCACGCACCACCATTTTGAGTATATGGTACCACCATTTCACCTCTTAGTTTGATTTTTGACTATGAGGACATGGTCAATTTCAAGCTTAGGGGGTGATGGAACGAATTTATCTTACATTACCTTCTATCTTATTTTTTCTTGCATGTTTTGTTTTAGTTTTCTAGGATTTGATTTTCTTCTAGGTTAGTAAGATCCACAATCTATCTAGTGTAATCATGGAGCTTAATTTCTCATGAAATGTGCTTTATTCTCTTGCTATGAACTTAATTTTTTGCTGGAGTGTTCTATCTTTTAAGCTTACTTGCTAAGTCTAAGACAACATCAACCCGAGGAATTATTTATGTCAGTGAGCTTGAGGACATACGAAGTGAATGAAAATCTTAATTTCCCCAAGGTTTTTGTATGATGAGAATGTTTGAGACCAAACCAAACAAATAATAATGATATGTTTAATGGGAATTTTAGAAATAAACTCTAAGGTCATGATGTTACACAAGTTGATCGGAGAGGGGAATATCATAGTTAGGAGATGCATCAACTCCTAATCATGTGATTTCACCCACCCTCAATTCATTTTCATTCACCAACATAGGATGATAGAGTAATTTAGATTGTTTTCTTATTTGACTTCATTTCAAGGCATGGTAGGTAGAATGTTAATTAGTTCCTTTCCATTTGCATCAAAAATTTTAAAAAAATGTGTGTTCCATTTTAATTTAGTTGAGAAATTGTAGTTGCATAACAACTTTCATATAGATTGCATTTATCTTTGAATATTTTTGCATAATGTGTAGTGTGTATCTACATACATTTCTACACTAATAAAGAGTGAAAGAATGTGAATATATATTCCTTTAAAAAATGATGCATAGTGAAGAAAGCCCAAGCATGAATAAAGAATAATGCTGAAATATGAGGGCGGATAAAAATGTATATCATGAGAAAGTTGCACTGAGAAAGAAATAAGGAAATAAGGAAAGGATGTCACGAACTCAATTACCTAAGGATAAAGTGGGAATAGCTTACATGTACATATCTTTCCCCTCATACTCATCATTAGGATGAGACATTCATTTCCTTCATCATCCCACTAGAATAGTAGGCATTAGAAGACATGCATTTTCATTACATCCATTTTGTAGGTGCTTTATATTTTATTTCATGCATAACTAATTTGGAGTTTGCTTGTGATTCTTATTTCACAACCACCTATTCTAGTTCCACCCATTCTCTACAAGGTAGGTCACATATATGATTATTTCCCTCATCCATATCTATAAGGATAACTTCTTCCAACAAAGTTGAGCAGGTAGATCAGAGGAATGTAGATAGGAAAACACATGGTGCATCAAGTGCATGCCTTATTGACTATGATGTTAACTGTTCCATATCAATAGTGTTTCTTTGATCTTATTGTGGATGTCTTTATTGAACATTTTTTTATCTTTGTATAGAAGTTAATTGTCTAATGGTTGGTAAGGGCCGGTTCGGGATAGTCAGGTGGGGGTAATTAAGAAAATGTAATTCATAGGATGTGTCTCCTTACTTATTCTTTCAAAAAAATCCAAAAGTAGTGTTTCTCCAGGACGATCAACATTCAAGCTTAGGTAATTTTGATGCATTGATTTTTAATCACTTTTTACATGCTATTTTTTGGATTTATTTAGCATACATGTTCACTTTGAGATATGTTTTTGTGTTGTTTTCCATTATGAGCCCGTGAATCACTATTCCATCAATGATTTAGTATTTGTATTGAATTATGCGAATTTATGATCACTATCTCAGACTTCTTCCCCCTCCGCATTTTAGGCATTTTGAGCATTAGATGGAAAACTTGGTGCTACTGACATATGTTCAGGTGGTACTAACACATCACAATATACAACAACATAAGGAAGATAGACTCGATGTTGTGGGAAAGACTCTCAATTTTACCGATAGAGGCGTCAATGACACCGAAGCCCATGGTCAGTGCTATCGACTCATTGTCTAGACAGCATCTATATTCAAGATTAATTGTCTTGATTCCACTGACTCGCATGCTGGTGGTACCAATTTCAACATTCATACCTCTATGAGAAACAACTCAATGTTGCCAACACATATGTCAGTAGTACAACATAGATTGAGGAGACACAAATTGGCCAATCACTCAGTGCCACAAACACCCAGTCAGTGATATCGATGTTATGCAATGAGAGCATATATGAGATTAAGTTAAATCCAAAAAAAACAACTTAAGGGTGGAAAAGCCTCCCTTATGAGATTGGGAATGCGGCCACAAACATATTGTATGTAGTAGAGAGAAAAACTAAGAGAGAAGGAGACAAAGGAGATAGCCACTAACTAAAAGTTCTGGGCACTTCTACATGAAAAATTTGTAGTCAGAAAGCTGCAAATCAGGATGTTCATCAGTGGGGATCACCAAAATGACTTGTCTAAATTTTTTTATATCAATTTCCTAATGTTTAGAATATTTCCATTTCCTTCCTCTTGATGTAGGATGATGATAAACCACTTTAATCCTTAGGACCCAAAGTAGCCCAACATTGCATTTGATTTGAATTCTATGAGTTAGCATACTAGTACAGAAACGATCTCAATTGTCGGTTAAAAAACCATATAACGTTGGTTATAGACCGACACTTAAGTGGGCGACACTACAGTCACAAGTCTAAGACATCAGTTATTTGGGGATGAAAAAACTGACAAAGGAGATCCAACCTCAGTTGTGATGATAAAAGAAACTAACATAGATAGGAGTATGAGTCGTCGGTTATTGGAAAAAACTAATGTCACAAAAGCCATACCAGGTCACATTTGTAACTGGTAAAGGACCCTATGTCGTTAGTTTTGAGACAATCGACACATATTTAGCATTTAAGTCTTCAATTTCAACTCAAAAAACTGATGATTAAGATGTACAATGATTGTTAAACTGAGTAAACTAATGATTATGACGTGCTACACAACACGTCCATTTTAGTTTTGTCCTTTAATGTGGACTATATTACTAAAACCGACGACTCATGCCTATAGTGTCAATTTTATTTAACAATTGAAGACTATGTTTTTTTAAAAATAGTAGGTCTTCAGACCCACTACAAGGCTGGTCAGTAGGATGCAGAACCTGCATTTCAAAACTAGAGCACTAAACTACAAGTTAACAACATCCTATGAGTTCAGCTTAACAATAGGACACCAAACCTGCAATAACAAATATAGTATGCATATAATTCTATTCATTCTCCAATTTCATTTTGTCACATGTGGAAACATAATTCTATGCATCTTCACATTTATTCACACACATGATACTTCATTTACATATACACCAATTTCATTATCATGACATGTAGAAACACAATTCATTCGTTCATCTTCACATTCACACACATGCATATATATCATCATTCATATATGCACACATGATTTACTCATGTCAAATTTAAAGTTGTAAGAAATCATAAGTACCACATGTATATAGAAATAATGACATCAAACTTTAGAAAATTCATTCTTTAATCCCAATCAAAATTAAAGTTGACATCCTTTTTGAAGGCTTGTACCCATTGTTCTCGTATCACATCTAGTTGTTCTGTCGTATAGGACATTTGTATGTCTTCTAGATTTTCTAGCATTTAAGTCTTTCATTTTAAAAACCTATAAAGAGAATGACATATATAATTAATAATTTTGATATTTTTATATTATCTAATGAGACTACTTATGATGATCAAGAATATATATATGTACACATTAAATTTTGTATCCCGTCGATTTCTAATGCCCCATATCTGACAATCATGTCCATATACTACATCATATAGTATCCACATGCCCAATCGTTGTCTTGTATAGAACACTATAAATTTTGACATACAAAACATAAATAAATAAAAGTAAGCATAGTTGGCATACATATGCATTGGAGTTAGAAACTACCTCAACTTTCTCCCAAACTTATCACTTTCTTTTTCTTGTCCACCTTCCCTCCAACTTTTTTGAATTCTTTTATATCCCTATACATTAATGTAACACATTTAATCACATTAGTAAATAGTCATGTAATATATATGCTGATGGATATAAATATAAAAATTTACTCACGTGAATAATGCCCTTTTCAAATCATGTCCCCCAGTGTCTATTTTGTCACCCTTAGGATCTAGATAATACATAGTTAGAGTATCGGGGACAATGAACAATAATGCCAAATGTTTATTCCTGACTGATAAGAAGGAAAACAAAATATAATTCAAAATCCACAATGAAATGTAATTTCTTAAGTCAGAATTATAAGCAAAGTAAATTTACTCAACATTGTATGGAGCTAACGTCACACTCTTTTTCACTTTACCAAAATATTGAAATGCAATAGAGAAGTATTGGGTAACATATGTAGGGTCTTTAATTACACAACTAATCAAGGATGGAACTAGAAATGCCACATGGGGCAGTGAAAACTCCATACAGATCCTATGTAAGTGGTTGTAAAACATATATCATGTATGCATTAATATATGAGAAAATAGATCAACATATATAAAATGAGGTATATAGCTATATAAGATCTCCCCATATCTAAAATTCTATCACATATGTATTCAACCAAGCATAACCAAATAGGTCTAAAACATCTTGTAGAAATATACTAGTATCATGAGGTTGACCTACAACATCCTCCTTAATATGGACCATCATAGGAAACCCTTCTTCATGTTCACCTGTCCGTGCTGAAATAAATCTGTAGTGAGGACCTAGCAAGTTGAATAGGTCTTTTATAATCCAACCAGGTAATTGAGGAGGAGGTGGAGGACGACCTGTAAGGGGTTTCTTAGGTGCTATGTTCTGCACATATATGATGTTATATCAATGGTGTCATGTATATAAAGATAATAACACAATGTAAATTTACCATATATCGGTATAGACAACTCCAACTTTGGGCCACACGACCACGCCGCCTTATGCATCACCTATCGTCTGGTACTCGGGGTGGCCATATGGTAGTGAATTCTACTTCCAAGGGGCATAGACAAGCCTTGATGTCACACAAACCACATTGACAGACAATAGTGCACCATGAATCATGTCACCTTCAAGGCGTGTGTAAGCCTCGCCTAGTACAACGAAATATTCTTGTAATTTAAGATGACATGGACTCAACCCCTAAAAATTTTCATGGAGTGTTATATATATTATACAAATCATTTTGAAAGACTACTATTACATAAAAATACTTATAGCCGACATGCTAGGTGGTGGGTCTACATGATTACTTCCTACCTCCTCTATCATAGGAGGGTCCACCTCATATGAAGAGAGGGGTGACACATGTACTATCTGATTAGATGAATGAGAACCACAATACTAGCTCATTGCTTCCTAAATTCCCTTTGAAATCAACTCTTATACCTCCTCCTTTGAGAATCCCCCTTTCTAGACAGATTTGCACTTATGCTCTGATGGCCCAAAGAATGCTCTTATACCAACACCAGTGCCTACAACCCTAACATGCCCAGGATGCTCTGGGTTACCTAGAGAAACTATCAATCCATCCCTTATGCCCTCACAGATGAACTTGCTTTGTTTTCTTTGCTCGTGGAGCTCCTGTTAATCATCATCAATTGTAATTGGTAAGTAAAACATAACAATCATCAATATTAATTGCTATGAGAGTTGAATTTTACCATTTTTGCAGCCGCCTCAGTAGTTTTGGGGTTGGTTATATCTCCATATTTGTTATTACTCCCAACTATCCACACATCATGGTGAGGTAGAGGTCTAGGAGTATTGCAGGACTCAACATTCCTAAGAGTAGGATGTTGAGAAGAAGACGTCTGTAGTAGTTTTTGGTGAAGATTTACATAGCCACCTGAATCCATCATGTGGTTGTGCACATTCTTTGCATGCCTTTATCTTTGAATATCCCTTGCAACCTAGTTAGTAATGTGATGCCCTGACACACCAAAACTGAGATTACTCAAAACTAAAGTGCAAAATTACCAGAAATCACAGGAAATTAAAACGGATTTCACAAAAGCACCATAAGCCAAAAACTTATCACATATCAGTCCATAAACCTTCCACATGCATTACATATCATATCACATGATTCTTACATCATCGTACACCATCATTCATGTGGTTCATCTATTACATTAGGTACATGTTCCACATATATACATATACACATTCCATATCTTACATACTAGGAGCACATCATAACGAAACATATCCACAAAACACATCGACAACACCCCAAAGACCTAAGTGTATAGGGATGACCTCTAGGGCTCTATCACCAAAAAACTAGGAGCACATCAAACCTTATCATCTACTTCTCTTGCTGATGTTCTTCCTCAACTTCACAATCTCTATCTCTTCGTGTGCGGCCACCTAAAAGATGTGGAAACCCACAAGGTGAGACCAAATATCCCAATGAGAGATAAATCTCTACCAATGCTATTAAAGCATAGATATAAGGTAAAGAAGAGCAAAAAGTAAAGCTATAACATGATAAACAAATAGTACTATTGAAGCAGTTTAGGCAATTGCAATTTAATTGTATATAAGTTAAGAAGAAATATGAAGAACATGTATATATTCTATCAACTAATCTATACAAAAGAAAGGCAAAGTCTCGTACAATGTTATTTGAATTTGTCCCTATGCAAATATACTACACAACTGTATTACATATTTTATTAATGTCCAAAGGAGATGAGGTATATCACTCATGCTCCAAATGACCACTGCTAAATCAAAATCAGTGCCATACAAGATCATTGGAAGAGCCAAAATCCAATGATCTCTCCACACCCCTCGATCAGTCCAAGTCCGTCGCAGTGACATATCATGTCCAACTACAAAATAGTCTAGCTTGCATTGGTATATAGGCACAACACTAGTGAAACTAAGTTACAACCACAACCACACTCGTGCTGAGGTATGACCGCAACCATCCTCAAAAGATATCATATATGTACTCTATATCACATCATTGAGATACGGCCTTGACCGTTCTCCTGTCAAGGTATGACCGTAGCCAATCCTGTGAAATGCATATACTCAAAAGTATATGACTCTGAGCTTCCACTAAGGGAGAACCCATTTCACCATCCAGTAAGTGCTGACATTGAAGATGAATCTATGGCACATGGGAACTACATGACTAAGGTTCCACTGGATTAGTTATGCCAATTAAGTGTCTTTTAGAATCAATCAAGTTACAACATACAAACCATAACCAAACTCTACAAATATAAGGGCATAATACAACTTTAGAAGATATAAAACGTATAAGGTGTGAACTTTTCACATCATCATCACATGATACTACTACCCCACAAGGCCATCATCATATTCACACTGTCATGGGATACCAATTCCTTATCACGTCACTAGAGGATAACACCTCATACTAGGCATATAGCCTCTTCCAGGTCATAGGACCTAATCACATAATCCCTACATGTACATCATCACATTATGCCTCAACAATGTACATAATCACCATTCTGTATACTATATAATTCACCATAGCATTCACTTATCTATGACATTCACAACACCTACAAGGTTTGGGGTTCATAAACATAAGAGAGAAAACATCATAATATGATAATTACTCCAAGTATAATAAGAAATCACATCAAATGACCCAAACCTAGGGTTAGGGTTACACACATATAACCAATATGGGTTTTATAGCTTTATTCAATCACCAATGCCTAGGTACACCATTTCCCACTTTCTTGGAGCATATTAGGGTTAACCAAGCAATCATTCAAAAAACATTATACATGAATCATTACTAGCTACTCATACACATGTGTTGACTATATCTTCATGTATGTGTCTCGACCATCCATCACATAGGTGTCTCGACTACTCATGAAACAAGTGTCTCGATCACCCTCAATCAAAGTGTCTCAACCACCTCATGCAAGGTGTCTCGACCAAAAGAAGACTATGTGTCTCAACCGTGACACATCATGTGTCTCAACCACCACATAAATTAGGGTTTCAACCAAGCTCAAAACACATGTCTCAACCTCAACCAAAAACATGTCTTGACCACTTCCAAAGGGAAACATCTCAACCGAAATAGAAGTAGGTGTCTCGACCTACACAAGGGCATGTGTTTCGATCAAAACTAAAGCACCTGTCTCGACCAAAACCACATATGATAAAGTGTCTCAACCCAAGGATAAAAAAAGGTGTAGCTACCACCAAGGTCAAGCTACTACCAAGTCAAAAGACCATCATCAAAACATAGATTTGTTGGATCTTAGGATGGGTAATTGGATGCTCTAGTGGGGGTTGAATAGAGCTGAATACACTAAAAAAAAATTCATTAGACCTTCAAGATATCTCGTAAGATAAGGTTTCTAATATGGGAATTCGAGTGAAACTAAAACATACATGGCAAGGATGAGAGAGATTGAACTTGCACTAATTGAGAAGCTATGTAGAGTGGTTCCATACTTCAAACTAGAAGTATGTCAGTCTATTACCTAGAGAGGTCAACCTCTAGGATTTCTTAAGCATGTTTACTCCTTATATTCAATTATAAGAGTTACAATATATGACCTTCCTTTTCTGGGAAAAGGATACCCTACCAAAGGAATTACCTATCCAAATAAGAGTATTCTACCTCACCAAGGACTTACCCACTTTGCAATGAGTCTTCTGCCTTCACCAAGGACTTACCTACTCTTGCACAAGTCTTCATCCTTTGAGGAATTACCCACTCTTCTTGGATCTTCAACATTTGACTTCACCTTTACTAAGGAGAAGCTTCCACCAAGGACATACCCACTTGAGCAAGGAGTCTTTTGCCTTCACCAAGGGCTTACCTACTCTTGCTCCAAGTCTTCTGTTACAACCCCAATTTTGGGTTCATTTGGGTGAGAAATGTAATTTCTCACATAAAAGATATTTGAAAAAATAAAGATATAATTTTTTTTGAATAAATGGATTTCATTTACAATAGCATTGATGATTGTGTTGTGGGCTTTATTGGCCATTGGGCCCAATAACAAGGAAATCCAATTAATAAATGAATAATTGAGTTTTTGAGAAAAGAAAGGTGTGGAAACCTCTAGAAGGAAAAAGAACTTAATCCAAAGGTGGATTTCGTGCCACATGGGTTCCTTGAGTTCCAAGGAGTCCAAAGTTGCAAGATAATGCAAAAAGAAAAGAAAAGATTAATTAAGTAAGAAAGAAATTGAAAATAATGATTAAATAGTGGACATAAGTGGAAAAAAGGTATAATTGGGTTGTCCTTGGTGGAATTTCGTATCCCAAGGATTTCTAATGATACAAGAAATACCAATGAGGAAAATAAAAGAGAAATAAAGAAAAAACCTCAAAAAGAGATATTTTAATGAGAAATAAATAAAAGTATAATGTGATGCTTAATGAATGAATTTCGTGGCATTGTTAAAAAGGAAATTATTTTCTATTAAAAAGGGAAAACATGATTCTGTGACAAATAATTAAAAGGCAAGTATAAATGAGGATAAGGGAGAAGATTTTTGTATTTCTATTGAACCAAGAAATAAGGAATATTAAAGAGATGTTTAGGAGAGAGAGAAAGGGGAACTTGCTTCATGATGAAGAAATACAATTCCTAATGGGAGAGGACTTTATTTCTTCGAGGGCAAGTGTGTCGGGTCATGGATGCTCTTCCCTATATAAAGGGATAGATCCCTGGTTCAGGCCCATGGAGATCCCACATGTTTCCCTCTCTCTTACCTATATTCTTCTTGCATGACCTTGCTGTAACATCCCAAGATTTGACGCCTCGGATAAAACACTCTTAAAAGAAATGATTGGACTACCCATATCACCAAGGTTCACCTCTTTTTCTGGGAGCCCATCACTAAGAACTCCATAGTTAAGCGTGCTCATCTTGGAGTAGTACTGGGATGAGTGACCTGTCGGGAAGTTGATCCTGGCATGCGCATGAGTGAGGACAAAGCGTGCAGTTAAGGATAGTGGTGGTCTGTGGGGATAGTCGTCATTCCTGAAACTCTACTAGAGCCTTGGGTAGTGGGCCCAGTCATTACAAATGGTATCAGAGCCATAACCCCTCCAGTAGGTGGGGCCCACATGGACATAGCATGCCAGTCTTGAGCCGTGCGATCCGGGCATGTAGGAAAGGGCTGTCCATGGTAGACGTAGCCACCCTTACGCTGGTATTCCGTGATCGGGAGCTGGGTGTCCATGGGCCATTGTGGGTCTGCACTGAAATGGGGTCAGATTATGAGGCCATATAGTTGAGCCTTGACGAGGACGTCAAGAGTCTAAGTGGGGGAGATTGTAACATCCCAGGATTTGACGCCTCGGATAAAACACTCTTAAAAGGAATGATTGGACTACCCATATCACCAAGATTCACCTCCTTTTCTGGGAGCCCATCACTAAGAACTACATAGTTAAGCGTGCTTAGCTTGGAGTAGTACTGGGATGGGTGACCTGTCGGGAAGTTGATCCTGGCATGCGCATGAGTGAGGACAAAGCGTGTAGTTAAGGCTAGTGGTGGTCTGTGGGGACAGTCGTCATTCCTGAAACTCTACTAGAGCCTTGGGTAGTGGGCCCAGGCATTACACTTGCCTTCAACCCTAAGTCACATAGTTGGTGTTCTTCCTGAAGCAATGGGGAGTTGTGGGTTACATTGATGAAGGTTGGACGTTCCCTGATGACCTGAGGACGTTTGACTATCGCCCCAAGCCCTGAACCTCCCACGCTAACCTGTAGCAGGTCTGCACGATCAGCCGAGAGTCACGGGCTTGGGCGTACTGGAGCGATCACCTTGGCCGTGAAGGAGAAGTGCCTTGGGCCTGGCGGAGGACGATGGAGGAGGGGTGGCAGTTTTTGGCCACCCTCGGTCTTCGGAGTTGAGGGGGTGAACCCTCGCAGTCGACGAACGTTGAGCGCAGCACTAGGGCGCGTGGGGGAAGAAGATGACCGACGTTTGACAGATATACCCTCGGCATAGCAAAGGACGGGCTACTCAAGTGGAGGGAAAAATAGTATTTTTGTTATGTTTTCAAGCAGCCGAGCAACATTGCATGTTAAAGGCTACGTGGCACCTCCCCATTGGCCCAAGTGAGGTATTTCTTCCAAAAATCATAACTCTTTAATAGTAACTCGGATGACAAAAGTTTATACATGAATTTTGTTTTGAAAAATGAGGGGAATCCATTAAAAATATAATTGGAGCCTGATTCTACTTTAAATTCGAAAAGTAATGGAAGTTGTTAACTTTAGTGTAATAGTGATTAAGAAACCCTATTTGGATATGATTAATTTGATTAGTGGGGTTTAATTGATGGTTAAAGTTGATATTAACCTATTAGTCATAAAGAGATATGTTAAGATCGAAAACGAAATCTTGCATGTAATTAGTTTAATTGAAAGTTCATGCGCATGAATATGTTTTAATAAGCCTTGAAACCCTAATGTTGGTAATTAGGACTACTAATGGCTTTAATTATTCGATTTCATGTATAGAACTGAGTTTTCATGGTTATAAGCTATTTCGAGCATTAAAGTTTCTAATTTGTGGATAAATACCCTAAATGTAGTAATTAGGGTTTTCTCATGAATAAAAGATGGAATTAATGAAGAATAGAGTTCGTATGTGAATTCAATCATAATGAACTATGAATTGACGATAAATGAGCGTAATGATCTTGTCATATATTAAAAGGATAAAAAATAGTAGCTTTAATGTAAAAGAGGCTTAATGGACTTATTTAATGATTAATTATTCCTTAAATCCGAAACTGAGGATTAAATGTTGATATAATTAGGGTTTGTGATCAATTGCATTAAATTAGGGTTTAAAATAGTAAAAGATGAAGGGAAACCCTAATTGCAATAGAAACCCTAAAAGTGAATTAGAAACCCTAGGAAGTGAGCTAGGTTTAATGGATCTTGATGACATGAATAATAAAAAGGGAATTACGTGGTTATTTCAGGATCTTGTTGAAAATGCTTGCTTGCTTGGATTCTTATTTGCATGGATATTTCTGTTCAAATTGTCAGATTAGGTATGTGGTTAATTATGAATAACTGCCTTAGTTTCCCAAGGATTTTCCGGATGGTTAATCACATTGAATGCAAATGATTAGTTTGGATGTTCATACTTGCAAACTATAAAGTCACTATGATTATCACATTAATAATAGAAGTATGGATTCTCGCACTTACATGCCACCCTGATGGATGATGCCAAAGGTCAGGCCCAGATGGGTAGACCAATGGACAGCTTGAGTGGTGACCCCAGGCACCAAGCTCAGGAATGAGAAGGTGGCCTATGATATTGCATGACTAGTGGGCACCATGGGTGGTGACCCCCAGGTACCAAGCTCGGGATTGAGAAGGTGGCCTTAAGTCATTGGAAAAGGAAACCCTAAGGTGGGTATGCCAGGGTTAGGGCAAAAGCGGTGGAGAATGTCATGCTAAAAAGTGTAAATTGGCTTGTTAATTAACTTGATTGTGATAATTAGATTGTTATCCTTATGTGCAATCTTTTGGTTGTTCCCACATACCAGTATATTTCGATATACTGACCGACATTTTGTTTTTCGGCGTTTTAGGAACAACAATTGAAAGAACAAATAGTAAAATGACACATTGTGGAAATAAGAAATAAAGTGCAAGGAGGATTAGATAGAATAATTCAAGATCTAGATAGATAGATTTCCAAATTTTTCAAAGGTAAGTAAAGTTTTAATTTTATACCAAATTCCAGTTAGTTAGTAGAATTTCATAATTATTATTGATTATTTGTCAAACCTTTGATCCTGTTAATTGAATAACGGCTCTGACCTTCGGGTCTCCCTTAATTGGGGGTTACTGGGAGGAGGGGTCGTTACATCTTCAGTCTTGAAACTCTTCACCAAGGGGCTCCTCCCTTGTTCTTCTTCACCTCTCTTAGCCAAGAGAGTGAACCTTCATGTTCATTGTTGAAAGAGAGATTGGGAAGTGTAGCAAGTGAGAGCCTCACAATATATACATGTAGAACTAACTCTCTTACAAATATCCTACTCACTCTAATGGATGATGCAAGTGATTATGATTAGATAGACATATGAGGTTGTAAGATCATTCAACTATACAATAGGGACCTTCATAGTGCTTGGCTAACCATGGGATGAAGCCCAAGGGGTCCTATTTATAGTTGAGGATGCCTAGAATCTTTTGGGAACACTTAAGGATGATGCTAGCTGTTTGGAATGTTCACGAATATTTTTTTTGCATTTTGCAACATTCCAACGGCTAAAAACACTTTTCTGCACAAATCTCCTACTCACTCTAATGGAGGATGCAAGTAATTAAGATGAGAGAGAGATGAGGTTGTACGATCATTCAACTATAGAATAGGGACCTTCATAGTGCTTGGCTAACCATGGGATGAATCCCAAGGGGTCCTATTTATAGTTGAGGATGCCTAGAAGCCTTTGGGAACACTTAAGAACAATACTAGCTATTTGGGATGTTTGCGAATATTGTTTTGAGTTTTGCAATGTTCCAACGGCTAGAAACACTTTTCTGCACTTTTCCGTACAATGTGATCGGTTGAGTTTTTATAAAGGTAACTCGACTGAATGCACTATGCGACAAAGCTAATTTGACCAATCGGTCGAGTTTGTCCTTTTAGGAACTCGACTGATAGATTAAATTAGTTTTGTTCCAGTGTAGTGGTCGGTCGAGTTCTGAGTATAGGAAACTCAACCAATCAACAACATTCTGAAAATCCATCAAGGATCTGTCAAGTTTGTAACTCAACCGATAAACAAGCTATAATGAATTTTGGGAAATGTATTTATAGTGCTTAAATATTCTATTTAAGTGCTCCTAACTTTTTCTAAGCTTAATTACAAGTCATACAATCATTGCAATTGATTTATAACATGATTCTAATGGATTTACATCATATTACACAAAAGTGCACTTGCATTGATTTTGACTTGTCTTTTCTCCAATTTGAGATGCGCAAGCTAGGACATTTGGAGTGTGTTTGTACCTTATCTGAAATCACTCAAGTAGAGACATTAGACACAATTAATTGGAACGGTTTGGTCATCATCAAAATAAGGGTTTGGTCAATTTAAACCTAGAGTCAACATGATTAACCAAGATCAAAATAGAAGTATTTCATGACCAAAATAGAAGATTACATCAAGGAAAACCATCATCTTCAAGGAGGAAAAATTCATACCATAACCAATCATCAAAAACCCTAAAAACATGTTTCTTGAAACCACAATGAAAGAACCTCATGCGAGAGAGATAAACTACATCTAACACATCCAAAATAGAACCTAAACTCCATATTACACTAAGGTACACGAACCTTAAGCATGTGAAGATCAAAAGTTAGGAGAAGGTCACACATTCCACCATCTTCTCAAAATCAGGTACCATAAATTAGGGTTTTAGATTCTAATCAAACCAAGCATGATAATCATCATTGTTCTAGTTCTAGAACATGATATCATCTACTAGAATGTTAGAACAACAATTTAGAGAGAGAAACATCAACATGCAAGTAAAGAAAAGTGCAATAATAGAGAGGATAGAGTGTTATATAACCTGCCTTAAGAAAAGGAACAAGCTCCATGTTGTTGATCACCAAGGAGGAAGATGAATCTCCACCAAAAGCTCAATTCTTGGCCACAAGAGCACCTCAAAAAGAAGAAGACACCAAAGTTAAAGATTGCTCAAGAAAAGAGGGGAAGAAACCCTAGGACGAACCAAAAGACAAAGGGAGAAAGAGATAAGAAACCTCCTCTCACTTGGGTACCACCTTGTCAAAACATGACCTATGACCCTTGTGATGAGGAGTTTCTCTCCAAAATGACCACCATGGATGATCCATGGTCTATGATTGAGAAAAGAGAATAAGATGGGGTAGGACATCCAAGGAAAATGTTACCAAAGAAAGGCATACACTTACCTAGGTTGAAGATGACTAAAAGTCACTACATGCAAGGAATCTCGATCTCCCAGCTCCCAGGATCAGTCCTTCTAGCTCCTCAAGGCTCCAAGGATGAGCTAGAAAGGAAGGAGAAGGAACGGGATCAGAAAAGGGTCACTTGGACAGAGAGAATAGGGTTTATATACTTGAGGAGGAGAGAAGGAAGGTGGAGATGAGGTGTCAAAACCTAAAGGCACCAAAGGGACACTTGTCCATCAAAGAAACCAACATGCAACCACTATATGAATGCATGCACAATATGGTGATACAACCAATGTTGGGTATCAACCTATTAAGGTCACCAACACATTGGTTTTGGTCGAGACACATCAAGAGGTCGAGACAACACCAAAGCAACTTGTCTTTATTGAGACAAAAAGGTCACCCAAACACTCAAGGTTGAAACACATCACAAAAGGACAAACCATGTAACACCCCACTAGTACCACTCAGAGCAGAAGCACATATATTCATTCACATTAAGGGGGATGTCTCAACATGATATTCATTGAGCAAAATATATTTTAAATAAACCATCACTGGATGATCATCACAATTTCTCATTCTCAAATCTTAATCTACTTTACATGTACATAATCATGGAAAAGGAAAATGGATCTATAAACTAGGTATGGTTGGAACCCCACTGATGTTTTCTCCTTGAGGTAGGGTTTCCACCTCAGATGGCCTTCCCTCCTGAGCTAGATTCCAACCTACGGACATCACACCCCCAACCATGCAAAAAACCAAAGATAAGTGGAATTGAACATATTATATTTTGAATAAAACTTGAAAACTAAAAATAGACATTTAGCATTAAACTTTGAAAAGACATACAATTATTTTAGGTCAATTTCTTTTATCTTAACCTATATAAGTATCCTCGGGTTGCACATATGTGCCTCTTCTCTTATGCACCAAAGTGCCTCTTAAGTTGCACTGAGGTGCCTATTCTCTTATGTATGTAAGTGCCTCTTCTCTTATGAGGAACTTATATAAGCCTACTTTTAACATTTATTTCTCCTAAATCTCTTAACATTACTTTGGAGTTTATTTGTATATTTATTTTTAATGTTCATGAAGGTAGGGGTGTAAATAGTGCGGGTACGGTGTGGGTTTGACCATACCCATACCCTTACCCATCTAATTTAGCGGGTCTGGTTCTGGTTCTAGACCCGCATAATGTAAAATCTAAACCCGCACCATACCCATACCCGCAATAATAGCAGGTGTGCAATGCTGGTATGCGAGTAAGAGGTTCTATAATACATTGTATTATTTATGTAAGAAAAATGACTATGTCCTATATATTTTATTACAACAAGATATTATTATTATATAGTATATTAACATACAATAGTTATATTAGATAATGCTATATTTTATACATTAACATTAATTGAGTTAATGGTTTACATATTTGTAGTCATCATCATAATGTTTAACTTATGTAGAAAGTAATGTAAATTAGTAGATATTTCAATTTAAGTTTAGATATGATGTTCATTAGTGTAACTAGAATAGTTAATTCTTAATTATATGACTAGTCTCAACCTTATTGTGGTTAGAGTAGGATAAAATATCAAGAATTATATTAGTTAGACTAGTAAAGTATGATATATATAACATATTATTCAAGTAGTTACTTATGTATAGCTGGCACATGGGTCTAGCGGGTCTGGGTCTAAGCATACCCATTATTGGACCCGCTTATATGTGGTTCCAAGGGTATACGGGTCCAAGGGTATGCGGGTATAAAAAATTAGACCCATGATGAGTTTTTTAAGGGAATAAAAAATTAGACCCATGATGAGTTTTTTAAGGGTCTGGATTTGTGGGTCCGCAGGTCTACCTGTACCCATTTATATCCCTACATGAAAGTGATACAAAATAAAACATAAAACTCAATTCATCATAATTTTACTGACTTTAGCAATTGGAACAATAAATAGCATAAACATGACATTCATTGAAATTCTCATGCACATATATATAAAGCAAACAATTTATCTATGTTAAATTTGCACGAACCACTTACCTTTTCACTTGCAGAGTATCTCCTCTCTTTTGCTAGGTTGAGTAAAACCCTAATCACGCCCTGAGTCGGAGAAACCCCAATTACCCTGTTTAAGACATTTTACATATTAATATACAATTTATTCACAACATTGAACCCTAATTTCCATTTCCCATAAAATAAAAATTTGGCAATTTAGGAACAAACTCTAAACCTTGATATTCATATTCCTCTTGAAAAATTATTTCTAAAACATATTTTTCTCATTTTTCTAAGCATCCAGTGAGTTGTTATGAATTTTATAAAATAGGGCAATTACAAAATAAGAAAAAGCCACGTAGGTGACCATTTATTCACTGGGATGGTCGGCCCACCTGATGTGGTCCAATCCAGTTCAGCCATCTAGCAAAGAAACTCGCCTCAGGGTATCAACAATCAAAAGACTCAGGGTGAGTCAAAACCCCAAAATGCCCATACACGACTAATTTGGCAATTGAAACCATAGGGTGCCAAGGTCAAATTAAGACCCGACTTGTTCCCCATTTGAGTCATGATGCGAGGAACCTTCCCTAGAGGTGCTACCTATAGTCTCAACCTACAGAGGGCAATTGTTCATGAGAAACATAGATGTTGGGTGGCTTCCCTTCTCCAAGCCGAGGCCAAAGAACTTGGGTTCAAGCCAGTGGGCAAAGTAGAGCACCATGACCCTTCTTTGAGGAGATTGAGAGGGTATCTAAGAATCGAGATATGAAAGACACCACAACACACTAAAAAACAAAGGCAAAAGCTTGCGACATCCAAGCAGAGGCAAGGGAATCGTCGTATGAGGAAAACGACCGAAGGAGCACCGTTGTGTGTTGGGGAAGGCGGAAATAGGGGAGGAGGCTTGGGTTTGACACCCGATAAAAGGTAGGCAGAAATGTGCCTAAAAGGACCGAGAAACACTTGTGCTGACATAGTGAGGTGATAGGGAAATACACCATGGTTGGAGATGCATAGTCACTGAGATGACTAGCGCCGACATGGGTAAGAACTGCCCCTATAGGGTACAACGATCGGGGGCACGAAGGGCCAAAGTGATGATACAAGGAGAAAGAATATAGGTCGAGGATGATTACCGTCGTTGTAATTGAATCAGGGTCACCAGAGTAGCGTGTTCCAGGTTGTCATCATCAAGAAATAACCTCAAATAGGTCTTAGAGTTTAGAGGCTCAAGGAATGGAATTGGAAGTGGAGGTGTGAAGGGTGATGGCCGGCAGTGCTTTTGAGTACCTTATATAGGGGCAAGGATAGTCGTGGTCGGGTATGAGCATCCATGGTAAGAAGTGATTTTGAGACTAGATTGGGCATTTCATCCATAGAGAGGGAGAGGGTGCAAGTTAGGGTTTAAATGAAACAAGAGAGAGAGACAAAGACACTGGAAAAAGAATCGTGAGCCAAGGTGAAGGAATAAGAGAGAACGAGGTCGTGGGAGGGAAACGTCTGGTCTGCGTTCAATCTTACAGCCAGAGCGGAGGAAGGGGCCGACTATAACATCATTGGATCATCAAATCGACAATCAGATGAGCATGTGATAAGGAAATAAAATATTGTAAAATGTGACATTAATAAATGGGCTGAGACTATAGGTTTAATAATCACATTATTCAAATTATATTAAATTCTTATTCAAACTATATGAAAAACTTCCTCAATCAATTTGGAGGGTCAAACATGAGTCAATTGAGTTCAAAATTGAACTAGAGGCTAATTGGAAGGTCTAGAACATTCCTAGCTACTTAGATTTAGGATTTGCACACGTTTTGGTCCACATTCTCAATAATTACCATTAATATCAATTACAATGCATATAAAGGATAAAATAGTTTGAAAAATGGTTCTCTTGTTGGATCCTTAAGTCAAAATTTGAAATATACATTACCACCCATTCAAGAGTCATATTAAACCTTTTCACCCCCTTTTGAGTATTTTCCTTGGAGGAGAGAGAAAAATATAAAGATAATAGTGATTTTCTTATCTTAAAAGCCATCAAGAGAAAAAAAAAGCTTCTAACCTAAGTCATTTAGTTCAAATTTCGAATTCCATGTCTCTTACTCTTTCTCTTTCATCTCTTTTAGACTTCTTTGATAAAAAGAAAAGGGAAAAATTCTATTGATATTATTATTCAAGTATTTACAATACATTCATTACAAGAAAAAAATATTTTGAGTCCCTTTTTCTATTTATCCTTGCATTGATATTCTGAAGGCAACATTATTTGTCCCTTTTACATCAAGACCTCAAAGAAATTTTATTTAGGGAAAACCACATTTAAATTTTAAATTAATCTTGAAAATTCTAGGGTGTTACATTTGTACCCACCTTAATTAAATTTCATCCTCAAAATTTTTATTAAAACTACCCACCTTAGAAATTTCCATAGTTAGCACTACACTTCAAGATTTTGACATTATCAAAAGTTTCAAATATTTGCATGCAACTAAAGTTTGAAAAGAAAAAGGTATTACACTATTAGACTTCTACTCAGTCTTTTCATCATCGATATCTACCATGGTGAAGATTCTAGCATGCCTCTTCTCCTTAGGTGCTTGATTGACATTAGGCTCCTTCTTCTGAACCATGGGGAAGTTATGTATAATATGGCTTATCTCGCCACATGCATTACAAACTCCAGTTCCAAACTTGCATTCTCTGAAATGGTACTTGGAACACTTTGCACATTGGGTCTTTGCATTTTGGTTTGCAACAACTTCAACTGGAGCATTCTACTTCTTGTCGTTGTGATGGTTGGAGTTGTGGTTGTTGTGGTGGATCTACTTCTTCCATGCTCTTCTTAGACAATCTTGTAGCTTTAGGGCAACATCTAGGGTACATTGAAGGGTACGGTGCCCACCACCTGATAGCACAAAATTGAGGTCTGGCTTGAGACCCCTAATGAACTTCTTAGTCTTGCGTCTTTTGTCATAGTCATAGACATACTTCTACAAGATCTTGAACTTCATAGAATACTGGGTGACTGTCATGTCACCATGCTGACGTAGGTTGCAAAATTCTTCTTCATTCTTCTCAATCATGGCCTCGGATATGTAGTGGTCTTTAAAGGCCTCAGAAAATTCCTCCCATGTGCGTGGAGGAGCATTAGCTTCACGAGAACCTAGAAGATTCTCCCACCAAGTCCTTGAAGCACCCTTCAACATATGTGTGCCAAAGAAAACCTTGGATTGGTTGGGACAATCTGGGTCATGGAAGCAGTTTTCCATGTACTACAACCAACTCTCAACTTTTCCCACCACGTCCATTTCTTCCCCCCCAGTGAAGGAGTCGGGCTTGATATTCAAAACATCAACTAAGGAAAGCCCAGGGTTGACCCTAGGGTTGCCCACTTGGTCTTCTCCTCTTCCTATGATCGTAGCTAGAGCTCTAACCAAGACATCAAAGGGCACCATAGGGGTTTCTCGACGTGGAGATTCTTGACGTTCTCATATGCTGACAGATTCATCTTCATCCCCACCCATGGCTATCTTTTCATTATCACCCTTCTTCTTAGGAGCCATCACTATGAAAAATAAGAAAATTACATGAGATTATGAGAAAATCCTGGTGACCAACCATATTTTGAATCTAATACCATTATTGCAACACCCCACTTGTACCATTCAGAGCGGAAGCACATACATTCATTCACATCAAGGGGGATGTCAAAACCACAATATTCATTGCACAAAATAGAGTTTAAATAAACCATCACAAGATAATAATCACAATTTCTCATTCTCAAATCTTAGCCAATTTTACATGTACATAATCTTAAAAAAGGAAAAAGGATCTATAAACTAGGTATGGTTGACACCCCACCGATGCTTTTCTCCTTGAGCTAGGGTTTCCACCTCAGATTGAATTCCCTCCTGAGATAGCTTCTAACCTACATGCATCATGTCCCTAGTCATGTAATAAAACTAGAGGTAAGTGGAATTGAACATATTATATTTTAAATAAAACTTGAAAACTGAAAATATACATTTAGCACTGAACATTGAATAGACATATAATTCTTTTAGGTCAATTTCTTTTATCTTAACCTATATAAGTGTCCTCGGGTTGCACATATGTGCCACTTCTCTTATGCACTAAAGTGCCTCTTAGGTTGCACCTAGGTGCCTCTTATCTTATGAACCAAAGTGCCTCTTCTCTTATTAGGAACTTATATAAGCCTACTTTTAACATTTTCTTTCTCTTAAATATCTTAACATTACTTTGCACTTTATTTGTATCTTTATTATTAATGCTCATGAAGGAGATACAACATACAACATAAAACTCAATTCATCATAATTTTACTGACCTTAGAAATTATAACAATAAATAGTATAAACATGACATTCATTGAAATTCTCATACACACATATATAAAGCAAACAATTTAACTATGTTCAATTTGCATGGAACACTTACCTTTTCACTTGGATAGTATCTCCTCTCTTTTTCTAGGTTGAGTAAAACCCTAATCACATCTTGGGTCAGAGAAACCCTAATTACCTTGATTAAGACATTTTACATATTAATGTACAATTTATTCACAACTTTAAACCCTAATTTCCATTTCCCATAAAATAAACATTTGGTGACTTAAGAACATACTCTAAAACCTCAATATTCATATTCCTCTAAAAAATATTTCCAAAACATATTTTTTCTCATTTTTCTGAGCATCCAGTGATTTATTATGAATTTTATAAAATAGGCCAATCCAAAAATAAGAAAAAGCCACATAGGTGGCCATTTATTCTCTGTGATGGTGGGACCAAATGACGTGGTCCAATCTTGTTCATCCGTCTAGCAAAGAAACTTGCCTCAGGGGATCATCGATCAAAACACTCAGGCTGAGTTCAAACACCAAAATGTCCATACTTGATTAATCTGGCGATTGAAACCATCGGGTTGCCAAGGTCAAATTAAGACATGGCTTGTTCCCCGTTCGACTCATAGTGTGAGGCACCTTCCCTGTAGGTGTTACCTCTAGTATTAGCCCATAGAGGGTGATTTTTCATGATAAATAGAGATGATGGGTGGCTTCCTCGCTCCAAGTTGAGGCCAAAGAACCAAGATTCAAGCCAGTGGGTGTAGTAGAGCACCATGGCCCCACTCTGAAGAGATCGAGAGGGTACCAGAGAACCGGGACATGAAAGACACCGCAATGAACTAAAAAACAACGCCAAAGGATTATGGCATCCAATTGGAGGCGAGGGAATTTTTGTATGAGGAATATGGCCAAAGGAGCACCGCTGCATGTCGGGGAAGGCAAAAATTGGGGAGGAGGTTGGGGTTTGAAACCTGATGAAAGGCAGGCAGAAACGTGCCCAAAAGGACCAAGAAACACTCATGACAACACAGAGAGGTGATAGGGAAATACACCATGGATGGAGATGCATAGAGTTTCCCAGACAACTAGCACCAGCGCGAGCAAGAACTAACCCCTATAGGATACAGGGATCGGGGAACAACGAGCCAAAGCGATGATACAAGGATGAAGAACAAAGGTCGAGGATGCTTAACATCATTCTAAGATCGGGGTTGTCAGAGCAGCATGTTCCAGGTCATTGTCATCGAGAAAGCAACTCAAATAGGTCTTCGAGCTCAAAGGCATGAGGGATGTAATTGGAAGTGTAGGTGTGAAGGGTGTGATGTGCATATTTTATATCACCTTTTGGACCACTTTTGGTTGTATTTCTAAATCATTTTCACCCAATAATCACTCTTAATAATGCTAGATTTTCCACTTTATTTTTGTATTTACTTGCTCTATGGTTTGGTTTGTAGGTACAAAAATTTGGCATCAAGATGGGGAGAAAACACCATCATAACATCCATCAACACATTCCCCAATCATCTAGATATTTAGAAAATCAATGTTGCTGAAACTGATAAAGACACCCCATATCTTAATTAAGACACCCTGTGTAATAAAGACACTTGTGTTTTATTAAAGACACTTGTGTCTTATTAAAGACACCCCATGTTTCAGTCTAGAAATTGAATGCTGAACTCCCAGATTTGTAGCAACACGTTGTGTTTTATTAAAGACACCTTGTGTCTTATTAAACACAGATCGTGTCATGTAACCTTCCAAAACTCAATCCAGACTTCAATATTTGCATAAGACACGCCGTGTCTTACAAAAGACACATCGTGTGACTTGCGTATTTCACTAAAACATGAATTTAACCATCTCACACTTATATATACCACCCCAAGCCAACTTAGGACAGTTACCACAGACTATTTCAGACCTTTTAGAGTGGGACTCAAGTAAGGGAGAGAAAGGAGGAGTTGGAGGTGTTCTAAGGGAGAAAAGTTGATTTCTCATGAGGGAAACTTCTTCTTCCTTGTTCTCCAAAATTGCAGCAAGGATCTCCACCGTTCTCTTCTATTCACTTAGAAGTGAAGCTTTCTGGAGAGTTTCTAGCAGCAAGGATGAATTTGTGACTCCTTGACCGAAGTTCCAAGTCTATCTTCCATCTTCCACGGACATACAAATTTATGTCCTTTTATTATGATGTCTAGCACTACTTTCTACTATTTGTAGCTACTTTCTATAGCCATGGATGAGTAGATCTCTTGTTCTTGGGCATGGGGGAATAATTCTTATGTCATAATATTGTTGAACACAAATTTCATATATAAGGTTAGTTCTTTCACAGTTCTAAGGTTCATTAGTGTTTAATTCCTCTTTCATGCTTTGATGGCCACTTAGTATGTATGATATCTGCTCTTTGTATAATCTGGGAAGATGTGCATAGGAGTAAGGATATATACCTTAGCTACACTGACTTGACCACGGGAGTGGATGAGATGTGTTAGGGAATAGAGGTTTGTAGTAGAATCTAAGTATAACCACATGAGTGATATACAAAATTAGGATTGTTCTACACTACCAGGAGGTGGGTGTAGGATACTTGCCTCCCGAGTGTTATTGCTAGTGTTCTTGATCTTTGTTGTTCTTCATGTTATGATGTGGATGCAAAAACCTATCCTCAATAATCCCTAATCCAAATTGATCCTTAATACAAGTGTTTTCTATTTTAGTTCATTTCCTTTTATTTGCTTAGTTAAGATAAAACAACCTCTCTTATTTAAAAGATCTAAATTGTTGACCTTCATTTCTCTTGTGCCTAACAATACCTTGCTCCTTAGACAACCTTGACAATACTAAAAAAACTCGTATACTTGTGGGGTAGTGTTTGAGTTGACAAATATTAAAACGGACACACACAACCAACAAGTTTTTGGCCCTGGTGCTGGGGAGCATTGGTATTTTTGTCAGAGTAAGAAGTGTTGCATTGTAAGTGAGACTAGATCACACCACAATGGGTCATATCCACCATCATTTTTTTAGCCATTCATCATGATCATCATTATTATCATATTTTTGTATCTTCCATTCTCATTTTTGTACTTCACTCACCTTTTTTATTTGTATGACAATATGAGGCGATCCAAAAGGGGTCTTGAACCTTCCATATTTCAAGACCCCAAAATTGAGAAAAATGTTTGTAGCCTTCAAAAATATAGGATGAGTGAAACTCAAACGGATCCAGTGGACTCACAAACATCATCACCAACATCTTCACCCCCATCTTCACGCAAGCATCCATCTCAATAATAAAGACCAATCATGGAAGATGATTGTCCCATTTAAGACTTCATTGTTCCAGCTGCTACAAAAATCAATGGGGCTATCACTATCCCACAAATTGAGGCAAATGACTTTTCTATCAGCCCCATAATTATACAGATGATACAACAGAACCAGTTTAGAGGGACGCCAATGGAGGATCCAAACCTCCACATTGCCGAATTTCTATAGTATCTTAGCACTTACAAGATAGATGGTGTTCCTACTGATGTAGTTTGTCTTCTTCTTTTCCCTTTCTCTTTGAGAGACAAAGCCAAGGCATGGATCTATTCTTTGCCAAGAAACTCCATCAACACCTGGGACGAACTCCTCAAAGTTTTCTTAGCTAAATACTTTCCACCAAGCAAGACCGCACAATTGATGAGTCAACTCATCAATTTTTCTCATAGGCATGGAGAGGCCTTGTATGACACATGGGAAAGGTTCAAAGACCTTAAACGTCTTTGCCCACACCATGGTTTAAGAAATTGGCTTCTATTGCAAACTTTCTATAATGGCATATTTTACAATACAAGGATATTTATTAATGCTACTGCAAATGGTGCTTTAATGAACAAATCATATAGGGATGCTTATGCCTTTATTGAAGACATGACATTTAATAATTGTCAATGGAGTCCTGAGTGGAGCAACCAACCTTCTTCTTCAAGCTCTATTTTTGGAAAGCAAGCTACTGAAGTAATTTTTGATGCATGTAGAGTAGTAGGACACACTCCTTCTTCATGTTTTGCCACACCATCACAAATTGAAGAGATACCAGAGCTCAACAACAATGTCAGTTGCAATCTCATCCAACAACAACAACATTTGCAGCCCAAGCTGAGTTTGGAGTCCATGCTTGAGACATTTGTCTCAACTCAAATTCAGAAAAATGATGAGCTTCACGAACAAAGGGAGCTGCTAAAGGATGCTATTTTTCAACTTTCTTCTAAGGTGGTTGGGATTTCCACTCAGACTAGGATGTTGGAGAATCAAATTGCTCAACTATCTCTTGCCGATCAAAAATCACCATCAGGTTCCTTGCCTAACCAACTAGATATGAATTCAAAAAAGACATTCATGTTAGTTACCTTGAGGAGTGGAGCTGCTATAGGAGAATCATCTTCACCATAAAAGACAATATCATATGAAGGTGTTGACTCCAATGTAAGCAATGATAATGCATCTCAAAAGAAGAAATCTGCACATACTCCACGGGATGATTCTTCAAGCAAGATAAATGTCATTTTTCCACAATGCCTTGGCACATTTCTTGGCGATGAGAAAATTCTCTTTGAATCTGATTCTAGTTATTTTGAAGAAGAGAATGAAGGGACAAACAACATTTATGTCCAGAAGACTATTCCTACTACAAATCATAAGCATACACCTTTGTCCCAAATAAAAACTAGACTGAGAAAGAGGTGTACATCTATGGCGCAACAATTCCCAGCCTCAAATCAGAGCACATGCCCTCCACCTTGACAACTCCGCCATGATGAGGTACCCAGTTTCTATTCTCTTTGTTTGATTTCTACAGTGAGGACACTGCAGATTTAAAGCTTAGGGGGGAGCAACCAGTTGGTAGTGTAATTTTATTTCCCATTTATCATCTTTTTCTTAGCTCTTGTTTTAGTTTTTGTTCTTCTTGTGTAAAACCCAACATGATATGAGGCTTATCTTATATAAGTGGATTGAATCCTTTCTATGCCAAATTGATTGTCCTCTTTTTTTGAGAAATATCACTTGTAGAAATTGTAAAAGGCAAGCATTAATCAAATGAAACTTTTTGGCCATCAACACGTGCTTAACTCTAGTTTATGCTTCTAGCCTGAACATTCATCTTTCACATCCTTGATTGCTTAAAACATGTAATGGTTTCAATTTGTGTGAGTAAATCAACTTTACAACATCATTTAGAATACGGGATGACCTTGCCAAGCTCTTAGTGTATTTTCAACCACTCTTTCAGTGAATTTTTTTCAAAACAAATGAATGAAATCTAGATAATGTTGCAATTTAGTTGACTTCCTGTGTTGTGGAATTTTTTTTTAAAATCTTTTGGATTATTTCATCCTCATACCCCATAAAAGATGGCTAAACAACCTACATATCATGCTATCCTAGTGTAAGTTCGATCTAGCCATGATGGTTAGGTGATACGTCTTAAAAGAGGGTAAAATACCCCAACCGACACTCCACGTGTGCATAAGCCTACATTAGCAGCCGAGTGTCAGAACCATAATCCATTGTCATATCATTTTTGGGAAAAGGAGAGTACAACTAAAATTGTCAATTTCAACTAAGATTTCATCATTTGTATCCTTAATAGTTTAGAATTTGAGTTGCACATCCACTAATTGTTTGGCTTGGTCATCCAAATTCTACTTAGTGTTGTTTAATTAATTGATTCATTTAATTGTGACCACCCCAACTGAACTAGAAATCTCTTTCTTGGGTGTTTAAAGTTGAATTGATGGATATGAGTATAAACATCTTGATCATGGTTGGTTAGGTCTTATACACACCTTTTATTTCATTTGATCTATGCATGAATTAGACAATTCCTTCATTTGTGTTTCTATGCTCTTTTTGCTTGAGGACATGCAATGGTTTAAGCTTAGGGGGATTTGATGTGCATATTTTATATCACCTTTTGAACCACTTTTGATTGCATTTCCAAATCATTGTCACCCAATAGTCACTCTTAATCATGCTAGATTTTCCATTTTATTGTTGTCTTTACTTGTTCTATGGTTTGGTTTGTAGGTACAACAATTTGGCATCAAAATGGGGAGAAAATGCCATCATAACATCCATCAACACATTCCCCAATCATCTAAACATTCAGAAAATCAATGTTGCTAAATCTGATAAAGACACCTTGTGTCTTAATTAAGACACACCGTGTGATAAATACATCTCGTGTCTTATTAAAGACACCCCGTGTCTCAATCCAAAAATTGAACGCAGAACTCCCAGATTTGCAACAACAAGCTATGTTTTATTAAAGACACAATGTGTCTTATTAAAGATAGATTGTGTCTTATTAAAGACACATCGTGTAACCTTCTAGAACGTGATCCAGACTCTAGTTATTGCATAAGACATGCCATGTCTTATAAAAGACTCGTTGTGTGACCTGCAGATTTCACTCAAATATGAATTCAACCGTCTCACACTTATATATACGACCCCAACTCATCTTGGAACAGTTATCACAGACTATTTCAGACCTTTTGGAGTGGGACTCAAGCAAGGGAGAGAAAGGAGGAGTTGGAGGTGTTTCAAGGGAGAAAAGTTGGTTTCTCGAGAGGGAAACTTCTTCTTCTTCGTTCTTCTCCAAATATTGCAACAAGGATCTCTGTTGTTCTCCTCTATCCACTTAGAAGTGAAGCTTTCTGGAGAGTTTCCAGCCATAAGGATGGATTTGTGACTCCTTGACCAGAGTTCTAAGTCTATCTTCCTTCTTCCACAAACATCTAAGTTTATTTCCTTCTATGATGATGTCTAGCACTACTTTCTACTATTTGTATCTACTTTCTATAGTTATGGATGAGTAGATCTCTTATTCTTGGGCATGGGGGAGTAACTCCCATGTCATAACATTTTTATACATGAATTTCATATATAATGCTAGTTGATTCACTATTCTAAGGTTCATTAGTGTTTAATTCCTCTTAAATGCTTTGCTGGCCACTTTGTATGTATGATTTCTTCTCTTTGTATAATCTGGGAAGATGTGCTAAGGAGTAAGGAGATGTACCTTAGCTGCACTACCTTGACCATGGGAGTAGATGGGATGAGTTGGGGAACAAAGGTTTGTAGTTCGAATCTAAGTATATCCATGGGAGTTTTATACAAAGTTAGGTCTGTTCTAAACTACCGGGAGGTGGGTGTTGGATACATGCCTCCCTTGTGTTATCGATAGTATTCTTGATCTTTGTTGTTCTTCATGTTATGATGTGGATGTGAAACCCTATCCTCAAGAATCTCTAATCCAAATTGATCCTTAATACAAGTGTTTTCTATTTTAGTCCATTTCCTTTTAATTTCTTAGTTAACATAACACAATCTCTTTTGTTTAAAAGATATATATTGTTGATCTTCATTTCTCTTATGCCTAACAATACCTTTCTCCTTGGACAACCTTGATAATACTACACTAACCTGTATACTTGTGGTGTAGTGTTTCAGTTTACAAATATTAAAACTTGTGCACCCAACCAATAGGGTGATGACCGGTGGTGCTTTTGAGTTCCTCATATAGGGCCGAGGATGGTTGTGGCCGGGTCTGAACATCCATGGTGGAGAGGTGTCTGAGCCCACATTGGGCATTTCGTCCACTGAGAGGGAGAGGGGGCAAGTTAGGGCTTAAATAAAACAGGAGAGAGAGATAAAGACATCAGAGGAAGAATCATGAGCATAGGTGAAGGAATAAGAGAGAACGAGGTCGTGGGAGGGAAACATCTAGTCTATGGTCAATCTTGCAACTAGAGCGGAGGAAGGGGATGACTCTAACATCGTTGGATCATCAAATCAACAGTCGAATGAGTGTGCTATAAGGAAATAAAATATTATAATGTGTGACATTAATAAATGGGCCGAGACTATAGGTTTTGCATTATTCAAATTTGTATTAAATTCTTGTTCAAACTATATGAAAAACTTCCTCAATCCATTTGGAAGGTCAAATATGGGTCAAATGAGTTCAAATTTGAACCAGAGGCTAATTTGAAGGTATAGAACATTCCTAGACACTTAGATTTGGGATTTGCATACATTTTGGTTCACATTCTCTATAATGACCATTAATCTCAATTACAATGCATTTAAAGGATAAAATAGTTTGAGAAATACTTCTCTTGTTGGATCCTTAAGTCAAAATTCGAAATATGCATTATCACCCATTCAAGAGTCATATTAAACCTTTTCACCCCCTTTTTGAGTAATTTCCTTGGAGGAGAGAGAGAAAACGTTCAGATAATAGTGATTTCCTTATCTTAAAAGCCATCAAGAGAAAACAAATCTTCTAACCTAAGTCATTTAGTTCAAATTTTGAATTCCATGTCTCTTACTCTTTCTTTTTCTCTTTCATCTCTTTTAGACTTCTTTGATAAAAAGGGAAAAATTCTATTGCTATTACTATACAAGTATTTGCAATACATTTATTACAAGGAAAAGATTTTTTGAGTCCCTTTTTCTATTTATCGTTGCATTGATATTCTAAAAGAAACATTATTTGTCCTTTTTGCATTAAGACCTTAAAGAAATTTTATTTAGGGAAAACCACATTAAAATCTAAATTAATCCTAAAAATTCTAGGGTGTTACAAGCCATCTACCCAACCAATCCAAGACCATTATGGTAAAACAAAACCAAGCCAAGGTAGTTGTCTCGGTTGAGACACACCCAAAACACCCACCAAGCACGAGACAAAGGTCACTACACTCCAACCAAGCTCGCATGGTCGACACAAAACCAACCTTAGAAACCCTAATCACCTCTAGAGATGTCACCACTCATCCAAGGCTCAACTACGACATCCCAAAGCATCACATTCTCGCTCATGATGTCAAGGAAGGCAAGGTACACACTAGATGATTCAAATTGCAAGATAACCCTCACAATTGGGTAAACTCCAATTTGACCCAAAATAAGGACATAAAGCACAAGGATCATCCAAACAAGCTCAAACTGGAAACTTAAGTTTTCCTCAAGCTCTAAAAGAAAATCAAATAATTAGAGAAAGGTTCTAAGCCTTCATTAAGCCAAACAAATAGAGTTAACCCAAAACACAGGTAAGGGGTCTTACAAGCCATTATCCCTTAACAAGGATTTCACCCCTGAAATCCTTAGTGAAAAGAGAAAGGTACTTCCTACACATCTCTTCCACAAGCTCCCACGTCTATGACTAACTGGAAAAGAACAACTATCAATCACCTCTTGGGTGATTAAAAGAGTGTGGGTCAACCAAAATAGATATAAAGCAAGATACAAACATATCAGAAAGAAATAACTCCATCTAACCTGTCTCTACTCCAGGGTTGACCTCTCCTTCTGGCTGACTCCTGGCATAAAATCAAGATGTTCCTATTGTCATCCTCATTCCTCATTGGCCAACCAACAGGAACCACCCTACGATGCCTGCCCACGTCCTCGATCTCCACCACTACTAATTTTTTTCCTATGCAAGCCCTGTTGGCTCTACCTCAGCTGATGGGTCACCTCATCACCTTTCACTGGACAAGCCCACCTCAGGTGTCCTACTTTTCCACACTTATGGCAAGTCATGGTATCATACTATAGCCTAGATAACCACATCACTAACACTGACACTGTGTTGTGGGCTGTTGCAGGTGGAAAGTTGTGGCCTCTACCCTTACTTGGTGACCACTATGTCTAGCTTGTTGAACTCTGCTGTGAAAATGGTGCTGAGAACCTAGACTCCTTAAAGTCTTTAGATGAGTGTCCCTGATACTGCACCGGTCTCTTCCTGGAACTCTTCTCACACTTCTCGACCACTAATCTCTCTATCCTCCTGACATACTCCACAATCATGGCAAACCGCTCTTTGTTCTCTAAGGCAACCACTGGGGTTGACAACTCCATATTCAACCCCTTCTCAAAATGTCAGATTCTATCCTGATCAATGGCGGCCATGTGAGGAAAAAATCTCTTGATCAACATAGATCCCTATCAGATCCTCTTAAACTGGGATATCTTCTCATCTAGGTAGGTCTGAGGAAAGTACCGACTGACAAACTCACGTCAAAACTCCTCCTAACTAATAGCAGCACTAGGCCTCTTCTCCTCCTCAATGTCCCACCAATGACCATCAATCTCCTTAAAAAGGTACACAACATGCTTCACCTTATCTGCGTCAGGGATGTTGAGGATCTTGAAGGCCTTCTCCAACTCTGTCAACCAAAGATCTGCATCCTCCGGGTCTATCGTACCATCATACACCACAACCCCAACTCTCCTCAACCTTTTGAAGGTCTTCCCATAATGCAAAGATTCCACCTTGGGGACTTCTACTCTCACTTAAGGAATGAACATTATGTCCTCCATATGTGTAGCCGTGGCCAAAAATTTTCCAAACATGGACTAAAAAGCAGAATTGGCCACCTTTGTAGGGCCTAATTGGGGCATCTCAGGCTCCCAATCTTCTCTCACCTGGTCCCTTGCACCACCCCTGAGTGCAGCAACACTTCTCTTTGTAGCGTGTTGTTCGTGTTCTCCAGACATCTTTTCTACTCTTCTTCTTCTTCTTCTGCATAAGTAGAAGTCACTATAAGACATATTGGAGGACACTAGAAGAGACATAAACCCTAGTCCTAGGTCCCTGTAGACTCAGCGAACCTAAAGCTCTGATACCAACCAAATTGTGATGCCTCGACACGCCATAATCAAAATTACTCAAAATCAAATCACATAATTACCAAAAATCACAAGAAATTAAAACCAATTTTGAAAAGCACCATAAGCCGAAAACTTATCACATATGAGTCCACAAACCTGAACATGCATTACATATCGTATCATAAGGTGCTTACATTATCGTACATCATCATTCCTATGGTTCATCTATTACATGAGGTACATGTTCCACATATATACATATACACATGTCGTATCTTACATACATGGCTCACAAGCCAAAAACCTCATAACAAAACATATTGATAAAAAAACATCAAGAACACCCAAAGACTTGAGTGTAAAGGGACGACATCTAGGACTCTATCACCAAAATACTAGTAGCACATTCAACCTTATCAGTCGTTGCTCTAGCTGCTGCTCTTCCTCAGTTGCAAGATCTCTACCACTTCACGTACAACCACCTAAAAGATGTAGAAATACACAGGGTGAGACCAAACGTACCAATGAGATATATAACTCTATGTCAATGCCATTAAAACACAAATATAAGGTAAAGAAGAGCAGAAAGTAAAGCAATAATGTGATAAGAAGATAATACTATTGAAGTAGTTTAGGAAATTTAAATTGAATTGTAGAACATCTTATAAGTTAAGAAGAAATATGAAGAAGATGTATATCTTCTATCAACAAATCGATTCAAAAGCAAGGCAAAGGCTTGTCCAATGTTATTCATATTTGTCCCTTTGCAAATATACTACATAACTATATTACATATTTTATTAATGCCTTGAGGAGATGAGGTATATCACTCATGCTCCAATTGACCACTGCTAAGTTGAAATTAGTGTCATACAAGATCATTGGAAGAGACAGAATCAAATGATCTCTTCACATCCCTTGGTCAGTCTGAGTCCTCCACAGTGACATATCAAGTCCAATTGCTAAATAGCCTAGTCTACCTTGGTATATAGGCACAATGCTAGTGAAATTGAGTTAAAACCAAAACCACACTCATGTCGAGGTATGATCACAACCATCCTCTAAAGATATCATATATGTACTCTGTATCACTTCATTGAGATACAGTCTCAACCATTTTCCTACTAGGGTATGACTGCAGCCAATCTTGTGAAATGCATACACTCAAAAGTATATGACTCTGAGCTTCCACTAAGGGAGAACCCTTTTCACCATCCAACAAGTACTGATGCTCATGGTAGATCTATGGCACAGGGAAACTACATGATTAAGGTTCAACTGGATTAGTTATTCCAATTAAGTGACTTTTAACATCAATCAAGTTACAATGCACAAACCATAATCAAACTCTATAAAGATAAGGGCATAGTAAAACTTCAAAAGATATAAAATGTATAAGGTGTGAACTTGTCACAACATCATCACATGATACTACTACCCCACAAGGCCATCATCATATTCACACTGTCATGAGATACCAATCCCTTATCAGATTACTAGAGGATTACACCTCATACTAGGCATATAGACTCTGCCAGGTGATAGGACCTAATCAAACAATCCATGCATCTACATCACCACATTATGCCTCAATAATGTGCATAATCACCATTCTATATACTATAAAATTCACCATAGCATTCACATAGTTATGGCATTCATAACACCTACAAGGTTAGGGGTTCATAAATAAGAGAGAGAAATCACCATAATATGAGAATCACTCCAAGTATAATAAGCAATCACATCACATGACCCAAACCTAAGGTTAGAGTTTCACACATATAACCAATACAAATTTTATAGTTTTATGCAATCACCAAACCCTAGTACTCCATCTCCCACTTTCTTGGAGCATATTAGGGTTAAGGAACATGATTAGGGTAAACCAAACAATCATTCAAACAACACTATACATGAATCATTACTTGCTCATACACATGTGATGACTATATGTTCATATTTGTGTCTCGACCATCCATCACATGGGTGTCTCGACCACTCATGGAACAAGTGTCTCAACCACCCTCAAGCAAAGTGTCTTGACCACCTTCATGCAAGGTGTCTAGACCAAAACAAGACTAGGTGTCTTGGACACCACATATATTAGGGTTTCAACCAAGCTCAAAGCACATGTCTCAACCTCACAAAGCTCAAAACACATCTCAACCTCAACCAAAAACATGTCTCGACCACTTCCAAAAGGAAAAAATATCCTCCAAAATAGAAGTAGGTTTCTAGACCTACACAAGGACATGTGTCTTAACCAAAACTAAAGCACACATCTTGACCAAAACCACATATGTCAAAGTGTCTCCACCCTAGGATAAAACAAGGTGGAGCGACCATCAAGGTCAAGCTATCACCAGACAAAAGGCCATCATCAAAACAAGGATTAGCCAAGATCAAAATAGAAGTATTCCTTAGACAAATTAGAAGATTACATCAAGGAAAACCATCATCTTCAAGGAGGAAAACTTCATACCATAGTCGGTCACCAAAAACCCTAAAAACATGTATCTTAAAACCACCATGAAAGAACATCATGAGAGATAGATAAACAACTTTTAAAACAATCAAACCAGAACCTAAACTCCATATTACACTAAGGTACACAAACCTTAAGCATGTGATCAAAACCAAGATCAAAATATAGGAGAAGGTCACACATTCCACCATCTTCTCAAAGTCGGGTACCATAAATTAGGGTTTCAGATAATAATCAAACCAAGCATAATAATCATCATTATTGCAGTTCTAGAACATGATACAATCCACTAGCATGTTAAAACAATGCTTTAGAGAGAGAAACAACAACATGTAAGTAAAGAAAAGTGCAATAATAGATAGGGTAAAGTGTTATATAACACGCCTTAAGAGAAGAAACAAGCTCCAAGATCTTGATCACCAAGGAGGAGGATGAAGATCCACCCAAAACTCAACTCTCAGGCACAAGAGCACCTCAAGAAGAATAAGAAACCAAAGTCAATGTTTTTCTCAAGAAAAGAGGGGAAGAAACCCTAGGCCGAACCAAAGGAAGAAGGGAGAAAGAGAGAACTTCCTCTCACTTAGGTACCACCTTGTCAAAACATTACCTATGACCCTTGTGATAAGGAGTTTCTCACCAAAACGACCACCATGGATGATCCATGGTATATGGCCGAGAAAAGAGAAGAAGATGGGGTAGGAGATCCAAGGAAAATGTTACCAAAGAAAGGCATACACTTACCTAGGTTGAAGATGACTAAAAGTCACCACATGCAAGGAATCTCGATCTCCCAGCTCCAAGGATCTGTCCTTCTAGCTCCTCAAGGCTCCAAGTATGAGCAAGAAAGGAAGGAGAAGGAAGGGGATCATAAAAGGGTCACTTGCACAAAGAGAAGAGGGTTTATATTCTTGAAGAGGAGAGAAGGAAGGTGGTGATGAGGTGTCAACACCTAAAGGCACCAAAGGGACACTTGTCCACCAAAGAAACCAACATGCAACCACTATATGCATGCATGCACGAGATGGTGATACAACCAATGTTGGGTATCAACCTCTTAAGGTAACCAACACATTAGTCTTAGGAAAGACACATCAAGAGGCCAAGACAACACCAAAGAAACTTGTCTAGATCGAGACAAAAGGTCACTCAAACACTCAAGGTCGAGACACATCACAAAAGAACAATCCATCTCAACCCAACCACTCAAAGAACATCATGGTAGAAACAAACCAAGACAACGTAGGTTTCTTGGTCGAGACACACCCAAAACACCCACCAAGTTTGAGACAAAGGTCGCTACACTCCAACCAAGCTCACATGGTCGACACCACACCAACCCTAGAAACCATAATCACCTCTAGAGATGTCACCACTCATCCAAGGCTCAACCAAGGCACCCCAAAGCATCATATTATCTCTCATGATGCCAAGGAAGAGAAGGTACACAATGGTTGTGGAAAATTGCAAGATAACCCTCCCAATCAGGTAAATTGCAATTTGACCCAAAATAAGCACATAAAGCACAAACATCATCCAAATAAGCTCAAACTGGAAACTTAAGTTTTCCTCAAGCTCTAAAAGCACCTATGAGGATTAGATCAAGGTTATAAGAACTTAACCAAGACAAAAAAATAGAGTTAACCCAAAATACATGTCAGGGATCTTACAAGTAACAATCATCAACAATAATTGGTAAGTAAAATATAACAGTCAAGGTCAAGGTAAAACAATGAATTCATAAGAATGTATTCAAAATGGGGAGTGAGGCTTAACACCTGGAATTCATCGATTTTTTTTCATAGAAACAAACACCTCCCACGTCTCCAGGTCATGATAGCTCCATTTCTCAATGGCTAACTTCTTCCTCTTCTCAGCATACCATATGTATAGTCTTGTCAAAGTTGTCCTATAATTCCTTAGTACCCTCCCACACAGTTGCATCACCTTTCTATGATATAGTTTTTCATATAGGTCAAATATGTTATGCAAAATTTCATATACTTAATGAAATATTCTTAAAAATAGAATTGTAAATAGCTTTAAAAATAGAATTGCAAATTATAATATCTCACACACAGTTCTTTCCATATGAAGTCTTTCTTTCTTTTATCAATTTTATGACAAGATTCTACTACTACAATGCAATCGCTACGAGTAAGAACCCCTAGATATGCCACAAAAGAGTTGTGGTTCTTTCCAATCCTTCTTCATCAAACTCAACGACAAACTTCAGTCTATTACCCCTTTGTTGTACTAACTTGCTCATCATGGAAATGCCCCTTAATTTGGCACGCTGACGATGTGGCTCATCAAGCTCAAGCAGATCCTCACAACATACATCCTCAACCTAAAATTGACAAAAAACACATATAGGTCATAGAAGGATATAACTTATAAATGTAATAGAACATTATGATAATACAACAAGATAGACATATTATAAATGCACACCTCTATAATAAAATGATACAACTTACACCAATGTCAAGGTGCACATCGTGATGCTACTCATCCTCACAATAATCCTCATCACGATCACAATACTCATGTTAAGACACCATCCAAAAAAATGTCATATAAAGTAGTCAAATATTGAAACATAAGATTGTAAAATGAACATCTAATTAAAAAAAACCATACCTCTAATATTGAGATATTTTGTGAATTAACATTCCCTCAGTGTGATCTCCACACACATATAAGTCATCATCAGCTTCAATATTTGTGTTGGCAAGCCAACTGAGAATGGACTGGAGTCATCATACTTGTCGTAGTACTCTTCTTCATCTATAGGATCAGTGTGCTCTACCACCACAAAATAAGGATGGTGGATCAGTGTGCTCTACCCCACAACTATCTAGAACTGCATCAACCATGTCTATCGGAAGTGGTTTGTTCACTTCTACATCATCGACGACAATTTCTTCTTCAACACAAGTATTGCTATCAACATCTACTGATCTCATGGTTGGAATATATCCATGCCAGTACCATTATGTATAGCCCTGTACAATCTGGTTGCACTTGACATAAATTTTCATTCCGTCACCAGTTTTGACTTTGAAGTTGTTACTACAATGCCTACATGGACAATATAATCTATCTCTAGGTTGTTTCCTATATTCCTCCACAAATCTTCTAAATTGATCAAGACAAGTAATAAACTACATGGTGCAGTGTTTTGGAATGGACATCCATGATCTATCCATTCTATGATCAAAGAGAAAACAAGTATTAGGTTTTAAGGTTTACATATTAGGTTTAGGATTTACTGATAGATTAGCATTTATTATTTTGGATTTAGGGATAAGGATTTATAGATTAGAGTTTATGGTTTACAAATTAGGGTCAACGGTTCACTAATGAATGTGTTTAGAACATATCCCATTCTCAAACACCTAATCACACTAGTGAGTGTATAATGTGTATTCGGTTTTCAAGAAAATTTTGACATTTTCCCTTCTAGTTCTCCAAGTACATTGATGTAGATGGGCAAATGTACCCAAACATATGTACTTAGATAACAAGTAGGGAAGTGCTGACAGAATATCTTGAAACCCAAATATACATTATACAATTAGATCTTAAGTGAGATTAAGTGTTCACGAACAACCTCAAACTGGGGACTATCCAAGATTTACTCCTAATGAGTAAATTTCTCAGACATGTTTCTAGGTTAATAAAATACATGTATGTTGTCATTCCTATACCTATGATCCTAGTTTCATCATTCATATCCTAGGTTTTATGTAACATCATTTACTTCAATTCATTCTTCAATTTGGGTTAGTTAATCAAGAGAGAAAGCAATAAATATTAATTAATTAAGATAAACTAGTAATTGAACTAAAGAAACAAGTAGGAAATAAAGTAACGAATTAATTTAACAAACCTAACTTAAGCAACTAAGAAAGAGTTACTTAATCTAATAAGAACTAATTATCATGAACAAGGCAAGCAAGCTAAGTAAACAAAGGCAATCACTAATTATCACGAACAAGGTAATCAAGCTAAATAAAATAAGATTTGAAAAAGAACTTGGGGTAGTGCATTTTTGGAGGATATTTAAAAATCAACTTAGCCATTTGACTAGGTGTATATGGAAGAGCACACCTAGTTATATCTTTTACCTAGGACTAGGGGAAGAAGAGGTAGAGAGAAGTGTCCAAGTAGAGAGATCAAACTCCAAGAGGCAGGTCCAAGCCAAAAGCTCCGACATTCAAGCTCCAAGAGGCATCTAAGAGACAGTCCAAGCTCCGGCAGCGGCGACGTCTAGATGGCGGTGTCCAAGAAGAAGCTCTGGCGGTGGCAGCGACGACATGTAGAGAGGCAACAAATTGCAAAGAGGAGACGATAGATGGAAAAATGGCGGAAGCGACGACGACCAGAATCACCTGAGATATTGGGGGAAATGTCAGGGAACAATGAAACATAGATCGGGGAAAAGTGTTTCACGTGGGTGCTATTAAGTGGAACATAATCGTCAGTTGTTTCATAAAACTGACATTGAAACACTTATATGTTGTTTCAATAAAAATATCGACATATAACCTAGTGCAAACCAACATGGCCGTGTTGGAGACTTAGTCTTCGGGTTTATAAAGGCTAATATCGACGACAAAAACCCTAATCTAAAAAAAAAGTTGGCACTTGTCAGGAGACCCAATCAACATTTTCTATTGCTAAACTCAACGACTAAGTAAGCACTTCAATGTCAGTACCTTAAGGGAAATTGACGATAGTGACCCATCCCCAAACAAAAAAAGTCAACCTCAATAAGGTAACTTAGTCAACGGTTTGGCAAAGAAATCGACGATAGAGAAGCAATTTGGGGGGAGGAAAATATTTTTACGAGGACTTTGTAAGCACTTAGACATCAGCTCCATATCTAGAATTGATGGAAGAGACCCTTCTACAAAAAAAAGTGTTCCTCGGCAAGGGGACTGTGTCATGGGTTCTTTCTCATAACCGATGACTAAGAAGCAATTTGGGGGGATAATTTCTTTGTGGAGACATGTCTCAGACTTTGTATCGTCAGTTCTTTGATGAACTGATGCTAAACATGATTTTTTAAGGTAAATATTTTTTCTTGAAAATTATATTTCGCGGGTTATCTAAGACATCAGTTTCACTTAAACAAAATAGATGTTATACTTAAAGTGGTACCCGTGTCTTTTCTAAATTGTCAGGACTTGACCAATGGTGACTGTTTTACTTAGAAACTGACATTATTGACTATATGATGTACATTTTTTTTTTTGAACTGTTATTAGCAAAAGTGACATTAGACATCAAAAATGTACTAGTGGCAATTTATTTCAGTTGTTTTGACGTGAACCTATAATATGACTATTGCTTTGTTTCTGATTGGTCACCATAATCAAAGTAATAGGCCACTAATTTCTTTAGGAGAGGGATTAGGATTCGGACAAATCTTAGATTTATATCGCACTCTGGGAGAAGTCATATGACTGTGAAAGAATAACCTAGAGATTTTGATCTTGCATCTAAACTAAGTCCTAAAATGCTATGGGAGTGGTGTTTGGCTTAGTTTAGGTAGTGATTTAATCTATGCATATGCTTGCTACGAGTCTTTAGTCTAGAGTAAAGGGTGGATGATTACTAAATAAACATGAATTTATTATGATGTATGTCATGGTGAAACCATAAGTCCTAAGGAATCCATCAATTATTGATCACAACCATCTTAATTTAGATTTAAATATTTGCTCTTAATTGATTAACAACCAATCAATTCTTTCTCTAAGCCTAGACGATTTTGTTTCAATTAGTAGTAGTTTTTGGTGAATGACTCCCTGAGTTCGACACTCAGGCCTCATAGGACTTTATTATAAGATGTTTACACTTATGTTTTGCATGCATGCTTGACACGTGTCAAGAGGTAGAATTTAAACTACAATTTGTGTATAAAATGATTTAAAATAGTTGAGTGATTTACAATAATTTGAACGTCATCAACATAAAGTAAGAGATAGATAAGGTATGTTTCGTTGTAGAAAATGAAGAGAGACAACTCATTAAATCTTCACAGGAACCCCTTTTCAAGAAGATACGGATTGATCTTACCATGCCTTAGAGCTTGCTTCGGGCCATATCAAGATTTTTGTAATTTGTACACAAAATTGGGATTCTTCATATCCACAAATCTTGGTAGACTTCGGAATCCAAATGTCCAATTAGAAATTCATTGCATACATCTATCTATTGAATGATCCATTTTCTGGACATTGCCACCAAAAGAACTATCCTGTTTGTTGAAACCTTAATATTTGGACTAGATTTTTCCATATAGTTGATGCCTTCCTCTTGATGGAATCCTTTTACAACTAAGATTTCTTTTAATCTTTCTGAAGTACCCTTCACATTTCTCTTTGTTTTGAAAACCCATTTACAACCTACCAAATTGTAATGAGGTTCAAGTTTGACCAAGATCCAAGTTTTCTTTTCATGCAAGATACCAAGTTCAGATTGCATCAATATCTCCACCCTTTGTCCTAAAGAGATTTTTTGGTGCTACAAGGAATCCTAGGAGCGCCTACTATGTTAATGACCTATTTTGGGTTTGGCTTGACTATGCGATATTTTCTTGTTGTTATCATCTTGTCACAATTATTTGAGAATTTAAGGCATGACTCAGGAGTTGTAGCATCAGAAAAATGAGGAAGATCTATAGTGTATTAATCATTATAACTGCTTGTTGGTGTTATATTTGAAAGTTTTGTGTCACACAGGTGGATATGGATGTAGTAATTATGGATTGACACAGTTTCAATCTCTATGTCAGCTGGTGTTTAGGATGTGCAACACTTTTATCAAAATGAGGTAATTCTTCCAGTACATAGGAGGATCCAATAGTGTCATTATTTAAGTATGGACTTGCATTACTATGTGTGAGATTTCCAGTTAAGTTACAAAAGGTAATAGTTGAGTATGTCATTTCAGTCCATTATTCAACATTGTTTTGTCATCATTGGCACTGAATAGATGTACATAATCAAAATAACTCAGAAATAGGCTTTATAAAAAATGTTTAATAGGTATATTATTTTTTAAAAGAGACAAGTTCTCATAAAAAACATGTTTGGAGAAAAAACACATTTGGTTGGTATGTTGAGACGCTTATGGACTTTGTATTTTGTACTATATGAACAAGCCTATGAAATCACTTTTATGATCTATAGGTAACATCCAACTGTATCTACTGAAATCATCTATGTGAAGAGCATTGTAAAGAAAATTATGTCTACAAGGCATATATTCCTTTCCACATACATCACAATAAACTCTACGAAACAGTCTAATTGACCTTGTGTGTTTATGACAAAGAAGTGGCTTTCTACTCTTATTGAGGTCACGATTATTACAAATATCAAAAAAGAAATACAACCCATCATGATCTTTGCACTCATAAGTTGTTGAAAAACAATTTTATTGGGATGATCAAGTCTTTTTTTTCTAGATTGCACCAAACAATTTATTGTATCTGATAGAGATGAAAGTTTTCTTGCTAGAATCCTTGAGATGAAGGGACTGTGGCTGGACTAGAGGAAGGAGATACATTCCATTCTTATTGGATCCTAGAGCCATGATCATGTGGCTCATTAAATCCTTGACAAAAAACACATTGTAAGTGAAGACAACATAGCATGAAAAGGAGGAGGTAAATCTAGAAATGGATAAAAGGCTTGTTTTAATGTCAGAGACAATAAGAATGACTTTTAGAGGAACAACATTGATTTTTCTATCTGCAACATGAGTAGGTAAAAATTACCTTTGTTTATCATAATAGAATTTCCTTCATGATAGATTCTCATATTAGTAAGATTACCTGAGTTTTGAACGACATAGTCAATAGGTCATGAGTCCATGTGCCAATATGTAAAATTAGCTTCATTGATAGCGAGAGCAACCAGGGCATCTATATCATTATTAGCTAGGTTCTTAGGCACACTGATGTTTTGAATGAACTGTCACATATGTTTCAACATCCTAAGTCATCAGGACCCCTCTTACTACAAATATCGCAATAGAGTAACCTAAGAAAAGCTCTTTCTTGGGATTTGAATTATGACACATTCTGAACATGACCACTTCCTACAATCCATTGGACATAGTTGTGGTTTTGATTTCTTTCTCTCTCCCTACTACTGGGTCGACTTCTAGTGCTATTATGGCTATTGTTTCAACCTTGATGACAATTGTCTTAGGTCTAGTTCATATTAGTTTCAGTGTTGTACTTATTTGTATAGAAAATCATAGGTTGTGTGAGTTGGGGTATGCAAGCTCTTCTTATCTCATAGTCTTGCAGTAGGGAAATAGATCAGTGTACATAGTGATAGGTGGTTTTCGCATGGAAATCACAAATCCTTCATAGTCAGGATTGTCCAGTCCATTGAGTAGGGTGAAAACCTTCTCTTGATTTATGAGTATACAACCAATAGAATTTAATTGGTCACATATACTTTTAAATTTGCAAAGACAGAAGTCAAGGTTGTCAGTTCCCTTTTGGAACATGCACAAATGTGACGTCAATTCATACTCATGAGATTGAGATGACTGAACAAGTTTCTTGTTTGAAGTAAGCCATACTCAACAGAAGTCTTACGCTTGATGATCTTGTCCATAACCGCCAAAGTTAGCGATCCAAAAATCCATCCTTTGAGCAGGTAATCTGGTCTCATCCATGCTTTGTGATGTTGATTGACATATGGGATTCCTGATTCATCTTGAAGAAGACAATGTAGTTGTATCTCTTATCCTTCAAGGTAGTCCTCAAAATAGCACACCTCAGCCATGGTTTAGAATTGTGACTCCCACAACAAGAAGTTGTTTAAAATTAGTCTTGCTTGATAGAAAATTTGAGACATTCATACTCACGTGGTAAGGATACATATGCATAGGCAGAGGAGATGACACTACACAGTCTTCAGATGTCATGAGCAAGCATAGAGGAGAGAGTAATGAGGCAAAAACAACTTAGATGGATTAGATTGATTGTTCATGTGATCTCCTTGTCATTTGATGTCGATGTAGCTGAGGATTAGATGCCACTGAGATTGAATATGAGAGGAAGGTGATGGAGAGAAGAGGCTCGTCGCAGATAGGTCGTTGCTAGTGAAAAGCACCAGATGATAGTGATAGATAGATAGTGCCAAAGAAGATGTGAACTCATAGTTATCAGTGACGGTGAGAACTCACACTTGTCATTGGTGAATTGATGACGTAATCCAAAGCAACATTCACAACAGATGATCAGAGGTGGTGGAAAAAAGATCAGAAGCAGATTCTTGAGATGTTTGTGCAAAGAAGGTGGGCGGTAGAATCCTAGGTTTACCCTTCCTTGGATCGACAAGACATCTTCCTATGACTCTCTGATTCCATCTTAGATTCAAATGAGTCAGGAAACTAGAGAAGGGTATCACACACAAATTCCATTGCAATACCAATGTTATTTATATGCTATCATTTTACACTATAGTTAGCAATTTAGCACTTGAGACTCAAGGGAAGTGGGCTTTCGACTAAGGCCCATACAAAAGTAAGATAGAGTAGGGTAGTCACACATGTAGGACTTTAGGGACTAGACATAATAAATAACCATATCACCTAAATACTCTAGCAAATTGGCATCTAAAGTCTAATATTTTGTCCAGTTTGTTAACGAGGAACTGGAATGTAACTGATTGATTAGAAACTGAACATGAACAATCTGCCGATTCTTAATTATAGGTTTAGGTGGGTAGATACTGCCATACGTTCCGATCTTGAACTCAATCGAGTAGGCGTGAATCAGGTTGAGCACAATGATCAACGTGGAAGAGAACAATAACAGTTTTTTTCTTCCTTTTGAGCAAATAAAAGACATTATTTGTGAACCATGATCTCCCTGGTCACGCGCGTCTCCTAGGGTTCTCTGGGCAACGACGGCGATTCAGGGTTCCCCTCACCACCGAGGCGATACCTCTTGCATTTTGCAGGTACCCTCCGCGCCATGGCAGACGAGCTTGTGGAATGCTACGCATCTCTAAGAGTTAGGGAAGAGGAAGAGACATACATACTGGACCTGAAGGACACAATCGCCGGAGAAGAGAACGAGCACATTGAACTTGCCCTGGTCAGATGGCTATTGACGAAGAGGCTGTATAATTTCCCCACCTATAAACGTACCATGATCAACGCATGTTCATTGCGGAAGGAAACGGGGTTCCGCCAGATTTCCAACAATCTTTTTGTGATCCAATTTTTGCATTGGAAGGACAAGGAGAAATTGCTTGTGGAGGGGCCGTGGAATTTCGACAATCACCTACTTGTGGTGAAGGATATAAGGCCGGAGGATACACCGATGGAGATGATACTCAATTCAAGCCAATTTTGGATCCGTCTATACAACCTACCGCTAGGGTACAGGTCGGAGGAGGCAATCCGAGTGGTGGCGGGGAAGATCGGCAGAGTGTGTGCGGTGGATAGGCATGACTTGGGCTGGGGCGCGTCATACCGGGCAAGAGTAGAGATCGACTTCACCAAACCGATCTGACAGAAACAGAAGATACGTGATAGGGAGGAGAAGGTTGCGGAGGTGGAGATCAGGTATGAGAGGATGCCGACCTTCTGCTACTTGTGTGGAGTCATAGGGCACCTAGAAAAAGATTACAGGGATTAAGAGGAGGAGGACGACGATGGTCTGGCTCTGAGGAGGTGGGGACCATGGGTCAAGGCGTCGCCGACGAAGCACTAGAAAGTATCTTTAACAGAAGATTTACTGGGCAGAGAGAGTGCATCCAAGGAACTCCGTTTTTTTTCCAAGCCATCAGGATCGAAGTCGGCTGCGGGGAGTAGACGGCACGGCGATAGGGCAGACAGTGGAGGACCTAGTGTGCATTAGCGCGGCAAGGAGAGAGAGGAGGAGGAGGGGAGACTGGGGAATCCATCACGATGGAGTTCTTGGAGGAGGTCTTCACTAGGCGGAAGGACAGAGATGAGCAGGGCGTGGGCGGTGTTAGGGGCAGTGCTGAATGTGGGAACCTCAATCAGCGTTCACATGGAGGGACGAAGATGACGGAGGGGAACGACACTCTGGGGATCAGACAGGAACTCAGTGGACTGGGCCCCCAAGGGAACTCGCGTCAGGAGGGGGACAGACATCTAGACAACGACAGGAGGTTAGAGGGTAGCAAAACATGGGGGAAACACGTTCAGACCCGGACGAGAGACGTCCATGCCACTGTCGAGGTCATTGCGAAGGAAGGTGAGGCGTCTACACTGGGCGTGGGCGTGTGCATGCAGAAGATCGTCCCCTCGTCTTGGACATGGAAGGGCCTCAGCAGAAGCAGCGTGAGCAACGTCACACAATACACTATCCGAACCAGAATGAAGGGCATCTTGCAGCGAGAGAGAGACAGTTCTAGGGTCAAAGGGGAGCAAACTCTAATGGGTCAGATTCCGAGTAGGTTCTTGACTGTGGGAATGTGGCAGATGAGGAAAGGTTTGCCCAAGGTCAGCTAGGGGTTCTTACGGGAAGGATACAAGGAAGATAACGGATGAACACAGGGGGGAAGGGAAGGAGGGTGAGGAGGCACACAAGGTTGGGTTCACGTCAGGGGGTTCAGGAGGAGGAAGGCAAGGAGAGCTCTACAGGGTATGTCGGGGGAAAAGGGGAAGGACGGGGGCTGAGGAGCCTCAAGAGGAGGCAGAAGGAGAATGGGGAGTAGGGGGCAAGCGTTTGAGGAGGGAGGTCCAGGAAGCACCTCTAATTCTTTTAGTAGCAGGCAATGGAGATGACCAGGCCCGTGAAGGGTGATGAAAAACTTATATTGGAACGTCCAGGGCTTGGGCAGGTGACACGATTTTACCGTGCGTATAATGCAAGTGCACGCATCAATGTAGTATAGGCCTTTGTGAGGCCCAAGTCGAACTCAGGGACACTGAATTATCGGTAGACTACTACTAACTGGTCACGATCAGCTAAACTGATTAAAAGAGTTTGAGAGTTTTTGTAAAATAAAAGAAAATAAAATAAAACAAAGTAATCGATTAAGGGTTTAGTTTAATCAATTCAAGTGGAGACCTTTAGGATTACGGTTTCACCGCGGGTCATCATTGTATGAATTTCCATATAATAATTCAGGTTCATCTCTCGATTCGGGTAGTGGCTTGTAGTCAGAATTGCCCATTGTCGTGGTACAATTCACTACCTATGTCTAGGTCGGTTCCACCATCGTAGTAACCTATACTCTAAACTAGGTGCATTAGAATCAACCTCTGGGTTTCCACCATTAATCTTACATCACCTTATTCAAGGGATTTGTTAATTAATGTGAATTTCATCTCTTTTCAACCGTTAATTCTTCTTTCAAAGTAATTAAAGGTATTATATTATCATTATGGTGATCAAGAATAACAATATAATTGAGAAAACGAGATTATACCACAGATTTAAGAGATAAAATATGAATTACTATGCTAAAAATGTCATACAATGCTTCCCTGGGCTACTCCCGGTCCTAAAGATAAAGGGGATTAGCCCTGCATGTTCATCTCAGAGCAAAACATGGTTGAGAAAAGGGGAAACATGGAGAAAAACGTGAATAAGTAATGAAACCCCTAAACAGAGAAGATCTGAGTGTTCCTCAGCGTAGAATGCACGATCTACAGCCTTTCGGCGGTGGAAAACGTCTTCTTCGGCTTCCGAAACGACCGGGGCGTGCTTCTAGGCTCCATTCTTCTCTCCACACCTTCTCGGGACGTGTGCAACGGTTAATGACGTGATCCCTCACTCTTGCCCGCCGTCATTAGGTATAATCACCGATTTAGGTTGCAAAAATATCACAGCCTTCATATTTGGATTGATCTAAAACAAACTTGTATCTGACAGCGTCGATACCCTCGACGCGGGTCGATGGTATCGACACTGCGCGATATCAGCCAGTCTTCTTTTCTTTTTGTCGTTGCGCCTGATGCTGACTCGATACCATCGACGAGGGTCGATGGTATCGACACCCTAAGGCGTCGGTTTTTGTCCTTTTCTGTCGCTGAATCTTCTGGGGCTGATAGTATCGACTTAATGGTCGATAGTATTGACTATCTGCTTGCCAGCAACCTGAAGGTACGTCGCTACCATCGACTTCCCTATCGATGGTATTGACTCTGTGCTGCTCTTTGCAGCTGACAACCTGTGGTTGTGTCGATAGTATCGACAACTGTCGATGGTATTGACAGCTGCAGATATGTGTTTTTCCTAAAATTGCAACACAAAACCACATAAGACGAAATAAAACATATTATTGTAATCATTTATGCTCAAAACAATAAAATAAGGGAGATTTGACACTGAGAAGGAGCATAGACTAAAGTAAATGAATTATGCAATATTAACCACAAAAATGACCAATAAATGCATAAACTACAAGTAAAACAAGTCTATAAATGTGACTCAAAATGATCGCATCAAACTCCCCTAAGCTTGAACATTGCTCGCCCTCGAGCAACAAGACCTTAGAATAGAATTGCGAGGGTCAACTAAAGAACAGATTATCACAACAAACATCACCATATGATCCCCACCAGGCATTCACAAACCGGCCGTCACTAACCAATGAATGATAATTACCCTAAAGGCGATAGTAATCATCCATAAAAGATATCTACCTCAAAATTGATGAACACTATCATATAAGGCAGTTAACATAATGAAATTCTCCAGTTCAGGCTCGATGCGTCTTGTGATCTCCTATTCTACGTTGCTCGCCCTAACTACCATCTACATGGAAGAAGCTCTCCTGATATTAACAAATGAGGAGAAAATCACAGTGGCCTACCAATTCGAGCAACGGGTGGATGGAATGGGTGGCTCATGTAAGAAATAGAATCATTATACAATTTTAACATGCACAAAACATTAATGACCTAAGTGATGCATATGCAAATGAAAATGCCCTAATGCCTACATTTGGGTAGAATGATGCGTGCACTAACATCCCATCTCAAGATGAGATGAAATATCTAGGAGAACTACATCATGTACTTATTCTTCTTTAAAATACAGGTGAGACTGTGTTCCTTTCTCCCTCTTATTACTACTTACATCCCAACTCTCTTCTCTCTTTTTTTTCAAATTTTTTTTCTTCTTATTATTTTTTTAAGCCCTTATTTTCATAGCTGACAACGAATTGTTTGTCGGGCTCACTTATTGCTGCATGACTTATACATTTGAAGCATTCAGAAGGTATCGAACAAGTTCATCACCCTTAATGTTTCAGAAGAAATAAGATGCATGATGTACTATATGCACAAAAATGTGAATGAAGCTACAAAATGATGATTATGCAACTAAATGACACGCACCTAAGGATAATGTGCATGTATAACTCATCTATATTTTTTTCATTTCATGCAAAATATGTGAAACTAGCTGCAATGCAAGACCTATCTACATGGAATGCAATCAAAGAAATTAAAATTGTAATGTACTTCCAATTCTTATGGTGGAGTATGAAAACAATGGGGTGGATAGATCACAAGACTAATTGACTGAACCTTAGAAAATTATTATGTGTCCCTCCTTATTGACCTGTGTGGTAATTAAGAGGTTTCTCTCTCTTATTTCAAATTAAGGTCTCATTATCATTTGATCAGTTTAGGCTCAAACAATCAATTCCGTCCACTTTTCATGAATCCTAGGCATGTACAGTTGTGATTTCCTATTTTAGAGTTGACAAACCCAATCATTTCCTTAAGTTATGTGCTCAAAGTTGAACAACACAAGCTTGCAGAACACTAAAAAAATTTAAATTTTCCCTTGATTCCCATGTACAAGCAGCGAGATGACACATGACTTACGACATCCATGAGTACACTAGATAAAATGTGGATCCTACAAACAAACTAAAAACTGCAAGAAATAAATAAAAACTAAACTAAAGGATAGAGTTGTTCCAACCCCCCCCCCAAGCTTGAATTCGACTATGGCCTCATAGTAAAAAACAAACTTAAAAGGTGGAACAGTGATACCGATCATTCTTCCGGAGGAGGCGGGTACTGCGGGGCCGTGGGGTCCCAAGACGGGTACTGCCCCTAAAAGCTCGGATCATTCTGGGGCATTGGAGGAGGTTGTGGATACCCCCCAAAGTAATTCTGGCTCCAGTAATGATCGTAGAAGGGTTGTTGTTGCATCTCCATCCTATGCAACCTGTCATGAATGTGTTGTTCGTTGTCGAGGAGGAGGCGCTCATTCTCAAAAATAGCCCTCTAGTTGTCAAGCAGCCGGTTCGTCGTATCGTGAATACCGGCATATGAAGCTGTATGTCGCTGATGCGTCTGATGAATATCCTGCAGCATTGCATACATCCCTTGCATGGAGTAGAAATCCTCACCTTACTGCGAGGGCTGTGGTGGCAGAGGCTGTGAAGAAGAAGATGCACCTGGATGCATGCGGGGATGCTTCCTGGGTGCCACTCGTGCGCGAAGAGGAGTGAAAGCCTCCTTTTCCTCTTCAGGCTCATCGCCATTGTTATCATTGTCTTCATTGTCGCCGTCTTCATCCGAGTCATCAATGGCTATGACAGTCCATTTGAAATGCTGAGCGCCTACAATGTGGAAGATGGGGTCTGGAAGTGAACATTCTTGATATTCTTGATTGACATGGTAGTGTGCATATGCCAAGCCATCACGAAGCAGGATGAGGTTGGAGCGGTGCATATGCTGCAAGTTGACCTTGCTCCTGTTGGAGAGGGGAGTAAGTTGGGAGAAATTTAACCCAAGAAAAGAGGCTAGCGGTGTGATGAGCCCTCCAAAGTGGATTGGAGCCTTCTGCGTACTCCTCTTTATAGCCACCACGTGCGTCAAGAAAAATGCGTCCCAATTAGACTTTTCTTGCTTCAGCAACTTGTGCAGGAAAAACAAGTCTGTCTCGTGAAACTTACTGAGAGATAGGTCACCACGAGCAAATAGGGTGGTGCAGATCATGCAGTGAAGAATCCGCACGAACGGATGCTCCAAATCCGCCACCGCCGCATTGTGGTAGCTCACAGATTTGCCTGGAGGCACAGTCATTAGCTCGGCGAAAATAACATCATAATAAGTCCAGTTGTCTGGCCTCCAGTACTGATCTCGCCCATGATTCTAGTTGTAGATAGAGTTGAACTTCTTGAGGGTAAGGGTGTAATCATTGTTGTACAACCGGAAAGAAACGCAACCTTTGATCCATTCCCGATCAGTGGCGATGACATCGTTTGGCACGACACATATATCCAGTGTCGCCATGAACTCTACCACTAGCTCTTTGTATGTAGGACATTCATCGAAGAATGGCTGGCCATCGGCTTGGAATTCTATCTCATCGGGCCTCCTACCCGTATGCCTTGCTTGCCCCTTTAGCACATAGGCCATATTATTCTCGAACCCCAGATTGTGGATCATGTCCCGGTTGACGTAGCGGGTCGGCTCAATGTTGCGCTTCATCAGCTCCTCGTAGACCTTCCGAACCTCCACGGAAGGATGGATAATCCGCGGATGTGGAATAGATGCAGTAGGCGGAGGGATGAACTCGGGGATCTCCATCAGTGTCACGCGTGAAGAAGATGCACCGGCGGTATGCACCATTGTCGAGGAAGAAGGGATAAAAGATGGAGCTTGGTGAGGGTCGGAGAAGACAATCTCCGCTCGGTGAAGGCTTGGGGAAGAATGCACTCCTTGGATGCTTATAGCTGGGCTCCGATTGCTCAACAAGACTCATGGCCCAAGTGGAGGAGGAATGCTTTGAAGGTGTGACGTCATATGACAACAATCCATCCCTTTTATAACCGTGGCCGGCGCAGCTGTATGCCCGTCGATACCATCGATGTGAGTCGATGGTATCGACTCCTGTAGGACAATCCGTCTTCCGCTAGTATCGACGGTTGTCGATAGCCTGATGTGAGGGCCGGATCGATGACGCGTCGATACCATTGACTGGTGGCGATAGTATCGACCCTTCCCACGGATCGACTCTCTTGGTGCAGCGATCGTCGTTGATTTCCTCTCACGGATCGGTGACATGTCACGTCGATACCATCAACGCGAGTCGATAGTATCGACTCTTCTTAGGGAAAACACCCTCACGAGGCCCGGCCGCCGCATTCTGCCTGTAACTGGGTCGATACCATCGACAGGCCCGTCGATGGTATCGACTTCACTGAGACAATTTTCTTCTGAATATCTCCAGAGATCTCACGAGTATCGACGCCCGTGTCGATACTATCGACCTCATTTGTTCGATCAACCTAATGGTGTGTCGATACCATCGACGAGGCCGTCGATAGTATCGACGCAGAGTGAATTTTGCAGCCGCCTACATGTGCCCATCTCGATACCATCGACACAAGGGTCGATGGTATCGACTCTGCCTCAGTCCTGCACATTGAGAAAATGATCAAGGTATCATTTTTACACTAAAAACAAAATCAAATCAAACCAAAGTACAAATTTGAAAGAAACTAAACGAAGCTACTGATGGCTGGGTTGCCTCCCAACAAGCACCCTTATTTAACATCTTAGGCTAGATGAAATCAAGCTCCTCATGCATCTAGAAGCGCAATGAGTTTGACCTCATTGACTTTCCTTGTGTAATCCTCACCAAAATACAACTTCAATCGTTGTCCATTAACCAAGAATGTTGTCTCACCATCACGCACCATGATTGCACCATGTGGCCTGACTTCCTCTATGGTGAACGGTCCACTCCATCTGGATTTCAATTTCCCGGGATGCATCTTCAACCTAGACTTGAACAAGAGTACACGATCTCCCTTCTTGAAGACGCGCATCTGAATATGTCGATCGTGAATCAGCTTTGTTCACTCCTTGTAGATCCACGAGCTTTCATATGCATTCATCCTCAGCTCGTCTATTTCATTGAGCTCAAGCAACCCTTTCTTTCCTGCCTTATCGTAGCTCAAATTCAGCTTCCTAAGCGCCCAGTGTGCCTTATGCTCCAATTCCACCGGTAAATGGCAGGCCTGACCGTAAGCCAACCTAAAAGGCGTAGTGCCTATAGGTGTCTTAAACGCCGTCCTGTACGCCCACAAAGCGTCTGGTAGCAAGCTGCTCCAGTTCTTTCTTGTGGAAGCCATAGTGCGCTCCAAGATCTTCTTAATCTCTCTATTGGAGACTTCTACTTGTCCCTGTGTCTGCGGGTGGTATGGGGTACCAATGTTGTGCTTTACCCCGTACTTTTTCAACAATGCCGTGAACTTCTGATTCCGGAAATGTGTACCTCCATCACTAAATATCATTCTTGGTACACCAAACCTGCAGAAAATGTATTCTTTGACAAACCTACACACTACAGCAACATCATTAGTCCTGGTGGGTATCGCCTCTACCCACTTCGATACATAGTCAACAGCTAATAGAATGTACAAGTTAGAATTGGAGGACACAAAGGGTCCCATAAAATCAATACCCCACAGATCGAACACCTCGACTTCTTGAAATACATTAAGGGGCATCTCCTGTCTCTTTGAAATGTTACCTACCCGTTGGCAGTAATCGCATTGCCGCACATAGTCATAGGCATCCCTGAACAAAGTAGGCCAGTACAGGCCACTTTCAAGTACTTTGGATGCAGTTCGAGAACTAGCATGGTGGCCACCCGTCGGTAGAGTATGGCAATGATGTAGGACACTTTCATATTCCACCTCTAGTACACACCTGCACAACACACCATCCCTGCATTGCTTCAACAGAATAGGGTCATCCCAAAAATAATACCGCAAAGAATGGAAAATTTCATTTTTCTCTTGGTATGTCCAATCATCCGGGATAATTTTGCAAGCAAGATAATTAACTATATAAGAAAACCAAGGATCTTTAGATTTCACAGATAAAAGTTGCTCATCAGGAAACATCTCGGTAATGGGTATATGCATGTCCTTCTCATGTACCCTTTCCAACCTAGACAAATGGTCCGCAACCACATTTTCAATGCCCGCCTTATCTTTGATTTCAATATCAAATTCTTGTAAAAGTAAGATCCACCTAATCAGTCTAGGTTTGGCATCTTTCTTTTCCATAAAATATTTTATGGCGGTGTGGTCTGTCCATACCACGACTTTTGATCCAACAAGATATTGCCGAAATTTTTCAAAAGCAAAAACAATGGCTAGAAGTTCTTTTTCAGTTGTCATGTAATTCAACTGTGCATCATTTAAAGTTTTGGATGCATAGAAAATCACAGCGGGTTTATTGTTCACACGTTGTCCCAAAATAACCCCAACTGCGAAATCTGACACATCACACATCAATTCAAACGGCTTGGTCCAGTCTGGTGTTTGCACAACCGGTGCCAAAATCAGTTTTTCTTTAAGCACGTTAAACGCATGTAAACACTTTTCATTAAAATCAAACACATCATCCTTTTCCAACAACTCAGATAATGGTTCAGCAATTTTAGAGAAATCTTTTATAAAGCAGCGATAAAAATCGGCGTGACCTAGAAAACTTCGTACCCCTTTAACCGAATTCGGTGGGGGTAATTTGGAAATAACTTCGATCTTTACCGGGTCTACCTCCAACCCTTTGCTAGACACTTTATGTCCAAGCATGATCCCTTCGCTGACCATCATGTGGCATTTCTCCCAATTGAGGACCAAATGTGTGTCCTCACAGCGTTGCAAAACTTTATCCAAGTTGTATAAACATTCGTCGAAAGACGCACCATAGACGGAGAAATCGTCCATAAAAACCTCCAAACATCGTTCAACCATATCAGAGAAAATGGAAAGCATGCAACGCAGAAAGGTTGTCGGTGCGTTACACAACCTAAATGGCATGCAGCGGTATGCAAATGTTCTATAAGGACAAGTGAAGGTGGACTTCTCTTGGTCCTTAGGATCAATGGAAATCTGATTGTACCCCGAATAACCATCGAGAAAACAAAAATGAGATCGACCTGCTAATCGCTCTAAAATATGATCAATGAATGGGAGAGGGAAATGATCCTTAAGCGTAACAGCATTCAATCTACGATAGTCTATATATACACGCCACCCGATTACCAAGCAGGTCATGACATGTTCATTTAACAAATTATGTGTAACAGTAATTCCCCCTTTTTAGGGACTACCTGTGTAGGACTCACCCACGTCGAGTCAGATATATCATAGATGATACCTGCAAAAAGGATCTTGATCACCTCCTTCTTGAAAACCTCCATCATGCTAGGATTTAGTCGACGTTGTTGCTGAATTACCGGTTTGGCTCCCTCAATGAGTCGGATCTTGTACTGGAATAATGTAGGGGAGATCCCCTTGATGTCTGCGACCGACCACCCGAATGCACCGTGGTGGTTCTTCAACACAATCAGCAATTGATCTTCCTCCTTGGCACTCAGATATGATGAAACAATCACATGAAACTTCTCATCCTCTGCTAGAAATGCATATTTCAAGTGCGGTGGCAATGGCTTCAATTCCAAATCTGGCGGGTTGATTAAAGATGACTGAAGCGGTGGTGGGAGTTCTCCAAGGTCTTCATAGTACCTAGCATAAAAGCATGGAAGCACCTGAAGCATCTTAGCACACTCTTTTAATGACTTGCTTCTCATCCAATCATGTGTTATATTAACCAGGCAGGCTTCAAGTGGTAATTCTGGATATGCGTTGAAAACAGAACTTGCTATGGCCTCATCTTCAGTAGAAGGTGGGATGTCCTCCTCTTCATCATTAGGAAAACCCACAGCCTTGCTAAGAGACACAACCTTGGTCTGCTCCATGATGTCTATAGCCAGTGTCCCCTTCTCCACCTTAGTCATTACATGAGCCATATCTAAAAATGGCTTCCCTAGACAAAGAGAGATATTCTGGTCAAAGTGCTTCACCATGCGGCATTGTTCCTTAGTTTTGGATTGTGTTGTGCTGGAAGGCATGACCATCTCAAATCGATCGTCAATGATACCCAAGGTCAAACGACCTCTCCCCATCTCAAGTATCATGTCAGCTGTAGCTTGGAAGGGTCGTCCAAGGAGTAACTCATTACCCTGTTCATCTTGCATTTCCATTACAACAAAGTCTGCTGGAAATACAAACCGATCTACTTTCACCAACACATCTTCACAAATACCATACGGCTTCACCACTGAATTGTCTGCCAACTGTATTGTCATATTACTCGGCCTTGATTCTTTCAATCCCAATTTCTTGAATGTAGATAGAAGCATCGGGTTTATGCTTGCCCCTGAATCGCATAGTGCTTCGCCGAATTTCACTTTCCCAATATAGCATGAAATATTGAAGCAGCCCGGATCCTGTCTCTTAGGTGGCAATGTACCCATGATGAAGGCACTCACCTGTTCCTTGAGAATCACAACCTCAATATCAGGGATTTTCCTTTTCTTTGTGATGATGTCTTTCAATAACTTCCCATAGGAGGGTATCTTCTCGATTACTTCTAATAATGGAATGTTGACATAGAGTTTTCTAAAACTATCCAGAAACTTCTTGAACTGGGCGTCCACTTTCTTTGCTTTCACACTATTTGGATATGGGACCAGGACAGCCTGTGCCCTTTGATGCGGCGGCACATATGGTGTCCTTTTCTGTGTCTCCTCCTCAACAACAACTAGTTCTGTTGTGACATCCTCTGCTATATCTTCAACCTGCTCTGTGGTTGGAATCAGAACCTCTTCTGCGGCCTCACCTATGATCTCTGTTGGGGTTTTCTTGGTTTATCGGCCCTGGGGTTTAAAATCTTCTTGCCACTCCTTAGCAAGATTGCCTTAGCCTGTTGATTTCCCCTGGAATGTTTGTATTACCCGGGAAGCCTTGCTGAGCTGGCTTCTTCAGATTTTCTATCTCAGCTGCCATTTGCGCCAAAGATGTCTCTATCGTCCTCATCTGTGCCCCATGGCTTTGTAAAGTCTGCCCGAATTGGTTCATGAATTCCCCTTATTGCTTGATCTGCTGGCCAAAAGTGTTCATCAGTTCTTGATTTTGCTTGATCACTTGATTGAGAAAATCAGTGCTCTTATCCTCTTGTGTCGGTTGGGGTTTCGTGTCGGGGTCCTACAAGAAATTATTTGGATCCTTCCAGGAAAAATTTCTTGTCCTTCCTCCATGAGTAATCGTTATTTCTGTACCCCTGCTGCTGGCACATGAATTTCACTTGAGCCTCATCATCTGATCCTGCATCTTCTTTTGCAAGCAGTTTCTTTGCGAGAAGGTCCATCTTATCATTTAGTTATTTGATGGCCTTCGACTCCCCCACAGCGTGAACATGCTCTATGGCGTCTCTGTCACCCCAGGATTGCTTTTTGGCCATGTTTTTCAGAATTTCCCAACACCTCGTGTCTGTGTTGTTTAAGAAGAACCCTGAACCTGCAGAGTCTAGGTTACTTCTATCATGCTCGGAAAGAGCAAAATAAAAGATTTTGACCTGTGTCTCCTTGTCAAGCCCATGATGCAGGCACCTCCTTAACATGATCTGAAACCGTTCCCAGGTCTCGGAGTAGGTCTCCTCTGCCTTCTGGTTAAAATTATGGATTTTTCTGATCATATCATTTGTCTTCTCGGGCAGGAAAACCCTTTCAAAGAACACTTCCACCATTTGGTTCCATGATTCCACATATTCATCGTCAAGATTGTGCAACCATTCTCGTGCATTTCCTGTCAGAGAGCTCGGAAACAGCTTCAGGTAAAGTGTCTCCTGCGGGAACCTGTCTATTTTTATCATATCACAGTTCTCCATGAACTGGCTAATGTGAGTTACCGAGTCTTCATTTTTTAGCCCATGAAATGCATTTGACTTGACCAAGTTGATTAATGCAGGATCAATCTTATAGGTCAGAATGTTGATTGCCTGCTTCTTGATTGGCCCCTTTGAAGCAGATGAGGAAGAAGCTTTGATCTTCTCCCATATCGTCTGCTCTTCTACCATGGCTTCTTGTTCTGAGTCAGAATCTATATCTTCCATTTGGTCTTGATTGTAATCCTCCTCGTCGTCAGGTCCCGGCAGTGGAACCTCTGGTGCCTGTTGCGTGTAGTCGGTGCTACGCGTATGCACCATGCACATTACCTACAAAATGATGATTTCAATTCAGTACCATGCTAGATTATTACAAAATGTGCAAAATAAACTATAAATTTAAAATGATTTCAAAATAATAAAAGTTAAAAAGGTATGAGATTACCATTATGGTGATCAAGCATAACAATATAATTGAGAAAATGAAATTATACCACGGATTCAAGAGATAAAATATGAATTACTATGATAAAAATGTCATACAATGCTTCCTCGGGCTACTCCCGGTCCTAAAGATAAAGGGGATTAGCCCGGCATGTTCATCTCAGAGCAAAACATGGTTGAGAAAAGGGGAAACATGGAGAAAAACGTGAATAAGTAATGAAACCCCTAAACGGAGAATTTCCGAGCGTTCCTCGGTGTGGAATGTGCGATCTGCAGCCTTTCGGCGGTGGAAAACGTCTTCTTCGGCTTCTGAAACGATCAGGGCGTGCTTCTAGGCTCCGTTCTTCTCTCCACACCTTATCGGGACATGTGCAATGGCTAATGACGTGATCCCTTGCTCTTACCCGCCGTCATTAGGTATAATCACTGAGTTAGGTTGCAAAAATATCGCAGCTGTCAGATTTGGATCAATCTGAAACAAACTTGTATCTGACGGCATCGATACCATCGACGCAGATCGATGGTATCGACACTGCGTGATATCAGCCAGTCTTTTTTTCTTTTTGTCATTGCGCCTGATGTTGACTCGATACCATCAACGAGGGTCGATGGTATCGACACCCTAAGGTGTCAATTTTTGTCCTTTTCCGTCGCTGAATCTTCTGGGGTCGATAGTATCGACTATCTGCTCGCCTGCAACCTGAAGATATGTCGCTACCATCGAATTCCCTGTCGATGGTATCGACTCTGTGCTACTCCTTGCGGCTGGAAACCTGTGGCTGTGTCGATAGTATCGACAGCTGTCAATGGTATCGACAGCTGCATATATGTGTTTTTCCTGAAATTGCAACACAAAACCACATAAGCCGAAATAAAACATATTATTATAATCATTTATGCTCAAAACAATAAAATAAGGGAGATTTGACACTGAGAAGGATCATAGACTAAAGTAAATGAATTATGCAATATTAACCACAAAAATGACCAATAAATGCATAAAACACAAGTAAAACAAGTCTATAAATGCGACTCAAAATCATCGCATCAGCAAGCTTGGGACGGTAGACTCTCTCAGGAGGAGGTGTTGGAGAGAGATGCCCGATTTAGTCTTTGTAATGGAGACTATGTGTAGAGCGAGTAATCAGGAGGCGGTGAAGAGGAAGTGTGGGTACAACTCGGGTTTCAGCATTGATAGTAGAGGAAGGGCGGGGGGTCTGGGTTTGTGGTGGAGGGGGGATGAGGTGGAGGTGAAGTCCTTTTCAGATCATCACATCAGTGCAGTGGTGGGTTTGGAGGGCAGTCCGGTGCATTTCTACTTTGTCGGCATTTATGGTTGGGCAGATACAAATGAACATCATCGTACGTGGCAGCTGATGGAGGACATCTGTGATCAGGCTAGGTGGCCCATTGTGCTAGGTGGGGACTTCAATGAAATCTTGTCTCATGCGGAGAAGAAAGGAGGACAACCAAGGAGGGAATGGCAGATGCGCAATTTCAGAGAGGCTATTGACAGGTGTCAGTTAATGGATTTGGGATCTTCTGGGAATCAGTTCACGTGGAAACATGGTTTGCATGCAGACAACCTTATTATGGAAAGATTGGACAGATTCCTGGCGGATAGGAAATGGTGTGACATTTTCAATATCAGAAAAGTGAAAAACTTTCCTATTCTTAATTCTGATCATGGGCAAATTCTTTTGTGGGAGGAACGAAGAAGACAGGTGGAGGACCAGCTGGGGAAACGATTTAGGTTTGAAACCTTTTGGCTTTCTTCTCCGGAGTGTAAGGAGGTGGTCACACGGGCATGGGACAGCAACCACGCCGTTGGTCTTCCAGGGCAGACAATGATATGTGCGGAAAAGTTGGCAGGTTGGGCGGCAGCAAAATTCGATAATATAAAGAGGAGGATACTAAAGACTGAAAAGAGGCTTACCAAAGTTCAAAACCGACCACCCTCTCATGACATGTTATAGGAATGTGAGGCGTTAGCCAAAGAGTTGCATGAACTCCAACGATTGGAGGAGAGCTATTGGTTAGCCAGGGCCATGACAAATGAAATGAAAGACGGAGACAAGAATACAAAATACTTATATCATAAGGCCAGCCAAAGAAAGCGAAGAAATACCATAGGTGGTCTCTTTAAGGATGATGGCAGTTGGCACACGGATCCGGAGGCTGTTGCTGAAATTATTTCAAACTATTTCGACTCCCTCTTCACTAGCTCAAACCCTTCAGGAATGGAAGAGTTATTAGAAGGGCTGCCAAGAGTGGTACCGAAAGCCGCTCTTTCAGATTTAGATTGTATTCCCACAGAGGAGGAGGTGTGGAAGGCACTGCAACAAATGCATCCCAACAAGGCCCCGGGTCCGGACGGGATGAAAGCTATCTTTTATCAGAAATTCTGGGGAATTATTAAAAACAGCCTATTATCCTTTATCTCTAAATGGTGGGCAGGGGAGGAGAGTTTATTGGATATTAATGAGACAGATATTGTGCTCATTCCTAATACAAACATGATGGTACGGTTATTGGAGTATCGCCCAATCAGCCTGTGTAATGTATCTTACAAAATCATCACTAAGGTTCTGGCAAATAGAATCAAGCCGTGGTTGCATGACATGATTTCTGAGAATCAAAACGCTTTTATAGGGGGAAGGATGATCACGGACAACACCCTGGTAGCTTATGAAACCTTTAACACCATGAAGCACCGGAAGAAGGGGAAAGAAGGATTGATGGCTCTTAAGTTGGATATGAGCAAGGCATATGATAGGGTCGAATGGCCTTTTTTGGATAAGGTCATGCGGAGGATGGGAGTGTCTGATATTTGGAGGTCCAAAGTGATGGAGCGTGTTACTAGCATTTCCCACAAGTTCATCATCAATGGCAGCAGGAGGGGATCTTCAAATCCATCTAGAGGTCTTCGCCAAGGTGATCCTTTATCCCCCTACCTTTTTCTTTTTTGCACTGAAGCACTGTCCTTTTCTTTGTCTAAAGCAGCACAGGAACACAAAATTCATGGGACGAGGATTTGCAGATGGGCATCATGGGTTACTCAACTCTTTTTTGCAGACGATAGCATTATGTTCACAAGGGCTACCTTAGAAGAATGATCCGCTTTAGCTGAAATTTTCAGCCAATATGAGAGGGCATCTGGGCAGAAAATCAATTATGAGAAGAGAAAGGTGTCCTTCAGTGCGAACGTCATCGGAGAGAGACGTGAGTTGATCAAAAACCGGCTGTAGGTGAGAGAGGTGGACAAACATGAAAAGTATCTTGGACTCCCTACGGTGGTTGGGAGATCATAGAAGCTTGTGTTCGCTGCGATAAAAGACAGAGTGTGGAAGAAATTACAGGGATGGAAGGAACAACTTCTCTCTAGGCCAGGCAATGAGGTGTTGATCAAGGCGGTCATCCAAGCTATTCCGACGTATCTTATGAGCATCTTCAAGCTTCCTGAAGGTCTTATTGATGATATCCATGCAATGATGGCGAGGTTTTGGTGGGGTTCAAAGGAAGGGGAGAGGAAGATTCACTGGATGAGCTGGGAGAGATTATGCAGGCCCAAGGATTGTGGGGGAATGGGGTTTCGGGACCTGAAAGCCTTCAACCTTGCGCTACTAGCTAAACAAGGGTGGAGATTGGCAGTACACGGTGATTCCCTGGCGGCCCGGATACTGAAGGCGAAATATTTTAGGTCCTCATCTATCTTGCACGTGGAGTTGGGGGGAATCCCAGTTATACCTGGAGGAGTATTTGGGGGGTGCTATAGCAGGTGAAGAGTGGCTTTCTTTGGCAGGTGGGGAACGGGGAAAGCATAAACATATACAGCGATAGGTGGATTCCGCAGCTCAGTGGCACTGTCCATAGGTATTTGGTACAGGGACCGGTGGAGTACAGGACAGTGAGTGATTTGATGCATGGAGGGCCGAAGAGATGGAATACGGAGGCTGTGGAGGCATGCTTCCCTACACACATAGCAAGGAGAGTCCTCAACATTCCCCTATCGCAGCGCATTAGAGAAGATAATTTGTTCTGGGAAAAGGAGAGTACTGGTATGTTCTCGGTCCGTAGTGCTTACTTCCTTCTTCGGGCGGGAGCGGACCTAGTAGAGGGTGCAGACACAGATTTATGGAAGAAACTTTAGAAGCAGAGATGGCCGCCAAAATTGAGACACTTTGTATGGAGAGCTCTTAGGAACATTCTCCCCACCAAGGCAGAACTTATGCGGAAGCAGGTGACACAGGATGACAGATGCCAACATTGCGCCCAGAGAGAGGACACTTCCCATGCTTTACTACACTGTGCTCGGGCTAGGCTGATTTGGGTCACGGGCGAATTCGATTGGACGGGGCAGGTGGAGGCACATGATGTGGGGAGCTTTGTGAGAAGTCTGCTTGAGGAGGGGGACGGCCGGCGCAGGGATGAGGGAGCCACTCTTTTGTGGGTGGCATGGACAGCAAGGAACAAGGCTCTTTTTGACGATCACCCGCCTTATCTCCCGGGACTCGCGGCTAGCTTTATCGACTTGGTGGCGGACTATGCTCGTTATCACAAGGCAGTGGCACACTTAGAAGCGGCGCAGGAACCAGTGACATGGCGGCGGCCACCACCGGACAGCGTGAAGATCAATACTGATGCATCTCTCACCTTGGCGGATGATAATGGTTGTGGCGCAGCCATTAGGGACGAGCACGGACAGCTTTTGTGGACTTTCCAGTGTCAGATAGAGCAGATGTACTCAGTGCTTAGTGCGGAGGGTACGGCTGTTCTGTACGGCATGCGGCTCGCTCTTCGGGAAGGCTACATGGATATAGTGGTGGAGACGGACTGCCTACTGTTGGTGGAAGCAGTAAAGATGGGAAAGGGTTGACGCGGCTACGAGGAGACCATCATCTGTGACATCATAGACCTCTCTTTTAGTTTCCTATCTTTTAATTTTCTTTTTACTCGGAGGCAAGACAATAGAGTAGCACATGCCTTGGCTTCTTTCGCCTGTCATTTTGTTAACCCTCACTGTGTTAGGGAGGGTTTTGAGGATCGGATCCTTATACTAACTGCAAACGATTTGATTACTTAATAAAATGGTGGACGCTCTTTATCAAAAAAAAAAAGACATTATTTGTTATGTCCCTCGTGACTGCGGCCCACGTTGCGTATAAAGCGGTAATCGACGTCTGATCTATCAGTGTAGCCTAATCGCCCTATTCTATGTGCTTGCTTCTGAAGCCGGACGCAGGTGCCGGGAGTAGGTTATCGGTCCCCGCAGATGTTTACCTAACCCCTAGTCGGCAGAGGAATGAACGCCCTGAAGGAAAAACATTGTTGGTTCTGATTCGGTAGATGTACCATTGTAGGAGGACGAGATCCTTGTTCCTTTTTCTCCATCTTATAAACAAGTAGGTTTAGTTCGATATTTATCAATTACGAAAAGACACTAATCATACTACCGAACCCTGCTGTCTACGGTATTAGTGCACTACAACAACGGCAACAAGGGCCTGTTTGGTTCGATAACAAACAAAATCCAAACAGTTGTTTTGCCAATTGCCAAATGACATGGGAATAACTAACGTCATTATGGAGAGAGATTGATAATGCTATAAAACAGGCACTAGTTTATGTCTCCGCCATCGCACTCAAGCTTTTCCCCTTCACAAGCATATGGTCAAGAAAGTCTTGAAGCCGGTTTGGGTGTAATGATGACGGGGGAACACAACGAACATGATACATGCGTGTATTCTGGATTTACTTGTACGGCAAGTTATAACCTAATCGGGACCTGTTTGCATGTAACAGCCTCACAGACGCTCCTTTTTGCAGCTATTCCTCCCGAAATCCCCCCTTAAAAGGATGTCCCCATCACCACCACCACTTAAAACGAACAGCCTGCTCCCACCACTATGGTGACACAAAACATAAATAAATCAATATGAAAAACTAGAGACGTCTCCAACTATTATAAAACAACTATATGTCTAATATATGTTCAAACAAAACATATATACAAATCAACCGAATTTCACCTCCTCTCTAGGACTCTTCCTTCCTCCCCTACCTCGTGCTACACTTCCCTTACCCACCCAACTATTTGAAGCAATGTTTTCAAAACTAAACCGGACCGGCCGGTCCGATCGGTCAGACCGGTGAACCGATAGTTGACCGGTCTGGAAGTCTAAAAAACCGCTTATGTGTCTTTTTTCAGTCCAACCAGCCAGAAATATGATCCAACCGGTCCAACCAGCCAGTCGGACCAAATCGGATTGAACCAGTGGTTCAAAGAGAAGAAAAAACAGAAGGTATATTACATATAGGAATTTACATATATGTATGTGTATATATATATGCATTCTACCTTATATATATATATATATATATATATATATATATATATATATATATATATATATATAGTGAGGTTAGAATACACTCAAGTGTGTTTGTATATCAAGACTATTTTTTGTAAAATATAAACCGTTGATCTTCACCGTTATACTATAACATGGCTACATACAAATTTTCAGCCCATTTGGATGAGTGTAAGTCACTCATCCAAGAGCAACAAAATCAACACACGAAACTAATTTGAAATGCATATTTTTTGTGGTCTTTATAACATGACCTATAAATGTCCAAATGTGCTCAAATTTTGCGTATGAGCTATTCACAAGATGTTTAAGAAGATCAATGAATTAAATTTTTGAAAAAAATATTACATCACGAAAAACTACTTGAGTGTATTCTGCTCCGAATACACTCGAGTGTATTCTAGCCTGACTATATATATATATATATATATATATATATATATATATATATATATATATATATATATATAATATATATATGTATGAATACAAACAATATATAAACACATTATATATATAATATGTCGGTTCAATCGATTTGACCAGTCCGACCGCTAATTGCCTTTTATCATTGTGTCCGGTTCGGTTTTACCGGTTTAATTTTTTTAATGTCATGCTGACATCATTTTTGGTCCAACCGGTTCAACCATTCCGGTTGGACCCGACTCAATCCGGTTTGAGTCACTACCGGTCCGACTATCGGTTCAGTTTTGAAAATATTGATTTGAAGAAAATGCATGCCAACGGACATGTCATACTTTTAGTTAAAATATTAACAACGAAACGTTGACACACATCTTTATCGGGCATCATTATTTTAATCAAAGAAGGAGACGAAAACTTCATACAGGTCATCAGAATCAAACACCCAATGAAAGCTACAGAGGCTATGAGAGGATAACAGGATACTGAGCATGGACGACGTGTGTGATATAATATAATACGACAATAATACCTTATATAACTTTATTAAATCCGGTGGATGTGTCCATGATATCGCATAATTTCTTGTGTGCATTAGCGGTACTTGGGTAATTTTCCTTCAACAACTTAGCTCGTAAACATTGATCATTAGGTTCCCTATAGCCCCCTCTATTTTACCAAAATTGCATACAATCTTTCCATATATCACTAATACTTAAAAGCCCCTTACGGGACCTTCCCTTTAACGGCAAGTGATGGGAAGTAAATGTTCTTTCTCTTTTAGTCGACTCACACAAACAAACTGATAATGAACTATTAACAAGTTAGAACATTCGTATTATTAATATATTAATCTGAACATGTTATTTAGCTTTTTAAATAATTTGCTTATATTTTTGGAGCTTACATTTGGATCTGTAACATCCCTTATTTCTTATTCATTACATTTTGAGTTTTTTTCCCAAACCCCCTTCGGTATTCTGAAATTCTGGATAACCCCTTTCCGTTTACAAAATCTTACGTAATCCCCTCTCTTTTGTACATGATTTCTAAATGACCCCCTCGAGACACTTTTCTCACCCACGCTGTTTCCCGACGTTAACTTTTTCGTTTTGTTTCGTTTCTTGTTTTTCTTTTTGCTTCGTTTCCTCTGTTAACCTCGATTGAATATTAACTTTATATACGATATTATATAACTACTATTATTGAATTACTTCTAATTATTATCTTGTAGTATATGATGTTCTAAAAGTTCAAACCATATTGGACCAACCCAACATGAAAAGTTTAGTATAAAGGATCTGTCTGGATTTTAGGTCGGCTCAAATTTCATATAAACTAGTTCGGATCATGTCAACTCTAATCCGGTTTGGGTCCAAATTAAATTTTGGCGCTTTTTTTACTTTTGTTCTTATTAATGTTTATAATAAAATAGTTTTATGATGTTTCGTTCATGAGGACAGGCCTATACGAGTTAGGGTAAGAATTTTTACTACTCTTGTTCGGATTGAACATATCCTGATAGGGTTTGGTTCAAACATGTTCAGCAAAAATACAACCCTCTTCAAAGCTTATTATTATATATATGGTATATATTCACTACTCTTCAAAACTTATTATTATATATAGGGTATATATTCATAACTAACTTTAGTTACCCATGGATCTATTTTGTAATAGAAAGATACCTATTTGTAATGAAACAGACAACATTTGTAATGAAATGACCAAATTTGTAATACAAATATTCATTTTATATTACACGTCTGATTACAGTAAAAATAATATTTATGACAACAACTTACGATGTAATATAAAATGAGTATTTGTATTACAAATGTGGTCATCTCATTACAAATGTTGTCTATCTCATTACAAATAGGTGCCTTTCTATGATCAAATAGATTCACATGATAATTAAAATTAGTTACTTGCATGAGTAGTGAATGAATGACCTTATATATATACATAATCTAACCTGACCAACTTGAATATCATGAGTTATTTGGGATCTATCAAGTTTTTAAATTGGGTCAAATGGAGTTCAGGATGACTCAAGGTTTGTCTGTGGTGGGTTTGAATCCGAATCACGTATCTGATTATATTACTAAGATGTAACATATGCTAATTATTATTATTTATTATTATTATTATTATTTTAGTAATATATTATACTGCAATGTTGTTTTACTATATAAACTTGAATCATATTATAACCAACCCAACTCAGTCAGGATATATGTAAATGGAATCGAAATCTGACCCAAACATGAGTTGTAAGGTCTGAGCCAAACTTATATAGACTCAACCTGACTAATTATAACCCAAACATCATAAAATACTATTTATAAATATTTATAAGAGACAAAATAAAGATATGTCAAACTTGAAAATTAAAATCCTCAATTTTATATATATTCAATATAAAGCATGGAAGAGGGTCGGGCTTGTTGTAACGATATGATTAGAACATTTTAAACAAAGCCCAACCACTAATATATGTTCAACCAGAGTCAGAACTTGGCTCGAACAAAAAAATGTAAAATTTGTCCAGAACTAACCCAAACACATAGGGCACGTTTAGTTTGGCGGATTTTTAGAAATCCTGTATTTTGTCCATCCCGCATTATTAAAATGCTGCATTATCAAAATCCCGCAAAATAAAATTTTATGTTTGGTTTGCTGGATTTTGTAAGTGTGAGATTTATTTTTTTTCGTGTCCACGACGTTCGCCATGTTGGATTTTGGCGTCCGGGAGAATTTTGATGGAGACCAAAATGCGGGATTCCTATTATGTTTGAAAATCCCAGGATTAGCCTCAATTCTCCAATCCTGCAAACCAAACTTAAAATTTGTTGAATTGGAGTCCAAAATACAATCCAATACAGCAAAATCCAAGTAACCAAATATGCCCATAGACAAGACCGGATCCAACTTCATAAGATATATTTATAAAAGACAAAATAATAAATATGTCTGAAAATTGAACCCAACCAAAACTAGACACAAACCACATCAACTTGAACAAATTTGACCTGACTCAAAGCACAAACAAAATCCAAACCCCAAACTTCCAAATTAGCCGAGTCGAATTGTGTTTGTTAGGATTGAAAAGTTAAAATATCATATATAAGATTAATAATTAGTAGTTGTTCAATATTATAATAATTATATAGTTTCATATAATAAAGGTAAAATAATATATACATGATTAATATTGAATTAAGGGAACATAGAAAATGAAGCAAGCAAAAAAAGAACAAACCAACAAAGACACAATTGCTTATCGACATGAGAAAGTGTGGTTTGAAAATGGTGTATTGACTATTGAGGGGGATATTTGGAATATGAGGAAAAGAGAGGGGGTTAAATCGGATTTTGTAAACATGAGGGGGTTTTCTGGAATTTTAAGATACAAGAGGGGGATTTTGAAAAAAAAAATCTTACATTTTCTCCATGTTATTAATAGTATTTTCCTAATATTAATTTTTTGAAATTAAAACCATTTTGTTTCATATGTGGATTTCACTTCTTAGCCAAGAAAAAAACACCCAGTCAAAATTATACTAATTTGATAAATGAAGTCTTAAGGAAAGGTTATTAACTAGAATGTGTTTCAGGTAAAATATATTTTTGAAAGAATAATTAAAGGTAGGGTTAATATTACAAACATAATGACAAAATTACCCTTCACCACTTAACAACTTATATAACTAAAATAAAGAAGGTTGACCAAATAACCAAAATTCAAAATATAATTTTTCATTTTAGTTTTTACTACCCCCTTATAATAAATAAAATTTGAAATTAGTTTTGACCATAGAAAACATATGCTTTTGGTAAATATCTATGAAAAGAAAGAGATTAGATTAACGTGACACCCAAAAGGTGGTAAATGATTCCCTTTTAACAAATGTTAAGAAAACATGCACCGTTTAAGTTAGTTCAAGTAATTTTTAGTCGTCAACTCATCAAAACTAAAATTTAAACTTATGATAATAGTATGCATATTAATTTGAAATCAATTAGATTTTATTAGATATATAAATAATTTAGGAAAGAAAAATTCTAGAATCTATAAAATGTAAAAACAAAACTTAAGTTGATTTTGCATTCTACGACAACCGTTGGATCCTATGGCCAAAGGGATTTGGATTTTTGTGTTCACCCTAGTGTCGAAATTCTTTTTTTTTCTCCATTGGATTTCCTTAAGTTGTCTAATATTGCCCTCTCATTTTATCATGTCATCTAGTGTTCCTTTGTCATTTTTAAAATCATGATGCATATAAACCGCAAGAAACAACATCCTTATACTTCTTCTTTCCTCCATTCAATGTACATTTCTCCCTTTGACCTTGGATATCAATCTAAATTGAATAATCCTTCCTTTCCCAATCTATTTCTCACTTGGTTTAAAAATACCTACTATCTTTTTCACCTTCTACAACGCCACCCTTTAAACATAAATCCCAATTAAAATTCAACCCCTTAAGAAGAACCCTTATTTCGCGTTAGATTCTTCAACTTCATCTTGAGAATGTTCCAAAAACTACATCCAGTCATGTGAAATTAAACTCACATCTAGTTCTTTAAGGTCTGCCCTTTATTTTAATCATGTTTCTATAGCATGTTGATCTCTCCTACCCCTAGAATGAGCTTGATGATGGTGTACCTTGGTATGCCACTCAGTCCATGTTTGATGAACAAAAAACCTCCTCTAATCCTCCTATGAATTCCTATTATTGAAGACCACCTTTGGTCTTCATTAAATCTCAAACATTCCTCATTTTCTTCTCATTTCCCCCCTTTTGTTCTTGGTATCCTGACAAGCCTAGTTTCCAGCTCCAATTACCACACATTCCAAGTTTAATCTTGTCAAATCTAAGTGAACATAAGTGAGTCATTTGTTCCCTTCGAACGCAACATGAAATTAATTTTTCATTGTTTCCAATTTATAAATGAAATCAAGTTTCAGTCTCTCATTGTGATTGAAGGATGCAATCATTGAGGATTTTTTACTATCTTTCCCTCAAATTTTCTATATCGATGTCACACGTGGCTAAGATTGTATAGTCTCTGCCAATTTTTTTGTTGTGATGAGAACCATGTTTTACTAACATATCCTCCTAACTATTTTATGTATCACATCATGCCATGTACCATTTGGTATGTTTCACTATAACTTTGAGAGCATTGCATGCCAATCGCAGTGTGAGCTGCAATACATCTACTTTTTGGTGGGACATTAGGATACATCGACAATATGTGATGTTGGCCAAATTTTTTAGAGCTTCATTTTACCTACATGGATATTCAAAGTTTTGTGACTGGTCAAAACCCAATTCAACATTTGAAAACTAAAAGAAGACAATCCATAAATATAAAAAAATACAAAATGATGAAAATAACTACAATGATATTCTTTACTTACATATAATAGAGTCATGCTAATCAGTGTACTAGAGTGGTTTTATAGAATGGGTATATTAGGTATGTAATGATAACTTCATATATGAAACCCAATTATGCACACCATAAATCCTTCCCTTGATGACAACAGTAATCTATTAAAACAATCTCAACCAAAAACCCAACAAATATAGATACATAACTGTGAAATAACATCTGACAAAGAGAAACTTTCACAGTGAGGACGATTTTGTATACCAGTGATGAATATTTTTGAAGAAAAGAACTGCTAGTAATGTTATCATATTCTTATTTTAGCCAAGAGAAACCAAAACATCTACATACCCTAAGACAATCCTAATACTACCCTCTATGGTAGCTTGGGTCATCAATAATACTTGTTTTATATCCATCACATATGAATGTATTGATTATGTTACACATATGAATCTTGTTCTCCTGGTCTAAGTACTACTCATGGGTAATATTATATTGGGCACCCTACTTAGATATATACCATGATAAGGGTCATATTACATAGAATTGTACATCAGAGATTTTTAACATCGTCATATAATGCCACATATGTGTTGATCTATGAATATGACCTAATGCATGAGTAAAGTAAACCTTACACCAAAATCGAAGAACTTTATGAACTAAGGGAAAAATTAGTAGACACCAACCCCGATCTTGTCCCTAAACCCTATTACAATATGAACAATCAAGTAAAATATTGTATTGACTAATGTTTAATAATGATTTGATGGGGATAATGTGAATGTAAACCTCAACAAGCTAATGTTTAGCTCTTCAGTTTTTTCCATGTGAATGTGCTATGCCCCTAAGCTTATCTACTATGACATAGTTAATGACGAGAATTTTGATACATGTCAAGTTTTTATATTTTAAGTCTTATCTCTCTTATCTAATATCAAAGATGCATTAATGTTTACATTAAGATATTCATAGTATGTCTACTCTCATTATGTTGTATTAATTGTTACTAGTCAAGAAATTAATAGTTCTTTATTTTATTAAAAGATCAAAATTCCACGATTCAGACAAAATCCCTTTTATGAAAACATTTTTAAGATTATATGTTTGGGCTTACTAGAATTATGAATCAAGAATAAATAATAAACTTAGGTTTAGTTATATTATATAGGTTTCCCAACTTTACATTTTAGTGGAATAGACAGTACATTGTTAGAGAGGAACTATAATGCATAGAGGAAATTTTGCCATGGAAGCATGATAGTGAATAGAGGAAAATTTTATTTCCATAGATGGAAATGTGTTTCATAAAGGTTAGTTTGTTACCATATAGAGGAAATAATTTCCTAATGTAAGAAAAAATAAATTAGAATAATGAAGGTATTTGGAATTAGTACTTCATATGTCAAGTCATATTAGTAAATAGCATTGGTTCTATGCCATGAGAGCCATTGTGTGATGATCGTAATAGAAATAAATTATCTATGATTTGACTGTTAACAAAAGAAAAGTCCACTTATTATGTTTGTTTTAGTATTTGGATAATGCATAAATGTAATAATGTCCAAATGATATTTTGATTAACATATAGTTTGGATTGAGGACCTAACCATGAGATCATATATAAATTTAGAGTATCTATTCATTTTATATCCATAATAAATTATTATCATGGACATTATAAGACAATAATAATATATAAGACTAGTGTGTATGTCAAATGATGACTATGTCCCTTTAGTCATGATATTGGATATTAATTCAGATACATGGGTACTTGTTAGAGAACAAGTTGTATTGGACATATCCACTTTGAGAATGACACATGGAACCATTTTACGGTAGTCAAAGTCTTATCTCAATGTGATAATGGTGATTTCATTACTTAGACATGAGGTCATAACAATGATTTCATGTTTCCAGTGTTTGTTAACATTACCCATTGTGACTCTAAATAAGGGCTGCCATAAATGTAGTGATTGGGTGTATTCTGACACTTATGGATTATTGTAAGTGAGGTAGGTGGAATTTCACCCTTGGGGTGATATATTAGACATTTGATAAGTGAGACTATGAAACACATGTCCATGATCATGTGATTTGATATATGATATTCAACTCACACAATTTGGATACTCTACTTTGGTTCAAGAAACATACATGGAATGATAAGAAGATGCCAATTTTATGCGACAGTTTCAATTTGGATATTTGTGAAAAATAGATTAAGAGTTCATGGTAACATTGGTCACTTACACATTGAAGGTGTTCTCCAACCTTTGCAAATTACTTGGGTAGCAATTATATATTGCTAGATACCAATGTTTTCTTATGATATAATGAACCTTACTATTATTGTAATAAGGAACATATGGGATCACACACATAAGGATACATAAGGGAATTGAAGTTTACAATAAAAAAATGATTAGAGTGGTTTCAATCATGTATGTGTTGATTTCTTTCCCAATCGGTCGACTGGTGTTTGGATCAATTGATTGCCAAAGGATTGATAGGTCACCAGTTTAGGAAATTGGCCAGTCAAGAGAATGGATATCTCATTCAGAGGGATGGATTGAAGTGAGAATACAAGTAGGAATTTGTGGTTTATTCTATTAGAAACCAAATTGGTCAATTGAAATTCTTCCACGACTGGAAAACTGGCCAACTAGGCAAGACAACCGATTGACTAGATGATCCAACTAGGCCCAATTGGTCAACTAGTTAAAAAAATAGATGATTGGGAATTCTATCAAAGTTTTCCTAGTTTGATTTAGTTTTGAGTTGCGATAAGGAATTGGGATCGGATTTTTTCGAATCCAAGCCCATGACTCTCCTATATAATGGGGTGGTGTCCAAATGAAGACACAAACATTGTGAGACAAACTGTTTAGTCATTATTTCTCTTGGACAGAGAAACTCACCCCAAGGAAAATAGCCTATAATATGCAGAGGAGAGAAAGCAAAAGTAGCACATGGACGAGTCTGAGTTATCCTTCCTCTTGAAAACCAAGGTGGTGCACCAAGAGTTTTTGCATATACATGGACAATGTAGAGTCTGAGGACCTTGGGCACATACTAGAGGACAAGCAACTTCATCAAGGAGAAGGCAAGGTGTTTTAGTGAGACGACAAGGTAGTAAAAACAACAACCACTTCAGATTGAGATCTGGAATTTCTTGTTCTAGACCGACATAAGACATGTCAAGTTGTTGGACAAATAATGTGTGTCAATATATATTTGATATTGCTTCTATCTTTCATATATTGATACTTTATGGCTACCACATATCCATTGACTCCATCAACAACTGAAGAACTATGTGAATAAGGATCCAATTAGGCGATTGGCTTACCAACCGCCTGACTAGAAAACTACATATAGGACAATTTAGGGTTACATGGGATGCAAATATCTTGGTTGTGTTTCTATAGCTCTTTTTGGCTGAAGATGTTGCACTAGTTTTCATATCCTATTTTTTGGCTTGTAGTGATTGTTGTATTATATGATACATATAATATAGTATATGTATTGGTGATTGGATACATATGACTATAATATCAAATTCATTAATATAATATCAATGTCTAACATGCCTTCCTTTGTGCAATATACAAGAAAACCTTAGTTGACTACTTGTGGGCATGCCAAAACATGGTGTACTATCTATCTTGGGGAAGTCTGATAATAAGTATGTGGGTATGTCAATGTAGATTGCATCGCTTATTGTATTGGACTTTGGGTTGGACTTGACTAAGGTGATCCTATTAGTATTAAAAACCTAGAGGCATAAAGATGGCATTCTAAAATTATTGTCCAAGAGTTGCATTGGAGGAAATTGGTATTTTTTACCTACTAGGTAGTTAAATTGTGAGCGGCTAGTTAATATTGAATCATAACTTTCTTTATTATATATCTTGGTTTGCAAGAAGATTTCTCACTATATTTTTTTAAAGTATTATTTAGGAATATTAATTTAATTAAAATAGTGGGAGGGTTATTAATAAAAATCCAAATTATTATCATCATAACAAATTAATTTTTAACATTTTTGAGTTGCAAAAATATTTTGTTTTTAGATCTAGTCAAAAAGACACACAACAACTTGTCATTGTGACCATTATCATTGTGTTGGACATGGAAAAAGAAATTATCTCTTTACCTTGAGGAATTAAAGAAGAAGGATGAGGGGATAAATACCTATATATATATATATAATATGTTATAGACATAATTTATCTACGTTTTCATCTTGAGTTATGGATTTCTTATGTAGAGCTCACATATGTTCTAATATGTAGGATATGAAAAGAAGTAAACCCTTAATGAAGGGAGAGGTGGATCTATGAATATCTAATGGAACAAGAGTTGTTTCCACATATATGAGCACTTTTTGTACAACATGCTTTTGTAGAGTTTGATAACTACTATCATGTACTTGCCTTAATTAGAAATAATATTTGCGCATCTTGTTCGGACAAAAATGGTTTTGAATTCTTATAAAGAGGTTGAATTTCTATTTCTAGAGATGAAGTTTTTATGGCAGTGTCCCAATGTTTTATGGTCATTACATATTGGATCTTGAGACAAGTTTTTATAACATAATATTTAGAGGTTAAAACTTGACGACTCAAATAAAAGTTATCTATGGCACTGTCGCCTAGGGCATAAAAATGAGAAACTCATTTCTAGATTCCATAAAGATGGTTATCTGGACTCTTTTGATTTTGAATCAATTTGTTTGTTGGTCAGTTTGACAAAACCACCCTCCACTATTAGAAATTAGAGGGTAAGTGACTTAATAGGATTCATACATACCAATTTGTGCAGAACTTTTAGCACAAGTGATACAGGAGGACATGGGTACTTCATTACATTTATTGATGACTTCAACAAATATGATATGTGAATCTTATAAAACATAAATCATAATCTCTTGAAAGGTTTAAAGAATTCATGAATAAAGTACAAAACCAACCTGGAAAGAATATTAAAGTATTTTAATTTGATCATGGTGGAGAATATCTAGGCCAAGAGTTTGAGGCCCTTTAGAGAGGCGATGGTATCATATCAAAGTTGACTCCACCTAGAACACCACAAAATAATGGTGTGTTAAGAAAAGGAAACATACCTTGTTAAACATGGTACAATCAATGACAAGTTTAACTAATCGTTTGACTTCATTATGGGAAAATGCTTTTAAAATAGTCACATTTACACTTAAAAAGTACCTTCCAAATCCATTCAGAAGACATTATATTAGATATGGAATGGGAAGCATCCCAAACTATGTCTTTTCTAGAATTTAGGGGATGTAAGGCTTATGTCAAGAAATATTTCTATAAAAATCTTGGTCCCAATTGAGATATATGTCTCTATTAGATAATGTAAGGAAACTAATGTCTATTACTTCTATATTCCATATGACAACAAATTGTTTATTTCCATAACTGTGTATTCCTTGAAAAAACTCACTTCTAAAGGAATCAATGAGAGAAAAATACATCTTGAAAAGCTTCTAGACCAAAAGAATAACATTGATCTTATAGAGTTACATGAGGAACAAAATAATCACAATCCATTGTGGAATATTAAATTCCTCATATATCACAAGTGTTGGTAATATGCACTCAGAGTTAGTCATAAAATGACTATAATGGCATACTTTGTAATTGATTTGATTTTTAATAAAAGTAATTCAATGATTATGTTTGCTTCAATATGAGATTATGAATAAATATGATAATGTTGTAAGAATGAATGACTCGATGACATGTGATTTTGTCTTGAGGACACGACCATGAGATCATGTGTATGCATTCTTGTATAGGTCTCTAGTCAAACATTATTGTGGAAATTAGGACAACAATAATACATTCATACTAGTATATGTGTTGATTGATGATTACATCTCATTAGTCATGAAATTGGGTATCAAGTTAGGTACACATGTACTTGTTATGAGGAAGTGTACTGGATAGACCCACCTTGAATATGTTACATGGAAGCCATATATGGCAATCAGATTCATATATCATGTGATATTGGGGATTGTGGTCCTTAGACGTGGAGTCACTACAACACACATGTTATTATGTGTACTTTAACACTACTCAACATGACCTTGAATAAGGGATTCCATACATGTAGTGCTTGGGTGCATTGTGACATGTGTGGATTATTGTGAGTGATATAGATGGAATTTGAGCCTCTAATTGGAGCGACATCACTACCACTTTATGAGTGAGACTATGAAATGCATCGTCATGTTCATGTGAGTCAATATATGATATTGAGATCATATGTATCTCAAATAATCTATGCTAGATCAAGGAAAAAAGATAGAATTTTTATAGGATGACGTTTCCATGCCTCGATTTCAATATAGATATCGGGAGATAAAGGGACTATACGATCATTATAATATTAGCCACGATACTATGTTGAAGTTGTACTCCAACTTCTCCAATTTATTAAGTGATAATGAAATCTTGAAAGGTACCAATTATTGTCTATGAAACCATAATATGATTATAGATATCCCTAACAATGTTATATGGAGCCTATAGGGTCACACATATATGATGCATAGGGAATAGGAGTATTATAATGGACACATGATTAATTGGTTTCACATATGACACATAGGAAAAAGGAGAATAATAATGGACACATGATTAATTGGTTTCTAAATGGTTCAATAAATCAATTGGATCATTGATGGAATTGATTGGAAGCTCAATCGATTGAATGTAAAGTCTATTCACTTAACTAGATAGATTGGTCGATCAACTGAAAAGTCTAGTTTATTAACCAAGATGAGATCCATCCAGTTGCCCAACTATACTCAATTAAAGGATTGATCAAATAGATGCAATAAGTTCTAACTAGTTTCTTGAGTGAATATCTTTGGTGTTCTTCTATAAAATAGTCCACCCCAGTCATTAGATTGACTAGACCAAGGTATTCGATCGAATACTATCCTTTGAAAGGCTACTAAAAGGTGGAAGTGTCTTTTTATTTCTCAAGTTTTATTAGAAACCATGCTTCCCTGCCTCTCCTATAGAAAGGGTCATGATGACTACAACGTTCAATACACTTTTGTGACACCTTTGGTCTTAACCTCATTACCCTAAATGGGAGATGGAAAATGTGAAATATTGCAATGTTGTTGTATTTCTAGTGAGAAGGTTTCTCCTTCCCCACAGACTCTTAGAGCATGATGTGGAGGTCCTCTCATTTGCATGGACGATACATATACATAGACGTCTTTTTGCCTAGGTTGGGATGATGTAGACAACATATTAATCTATATGTACTACTATGAGCATCGTCTTCGTATCTACTTTGCGAGAAAGGTATACCTCAAAACCCTCAATTCCTATTATATTGTTGTTGATGATATCTACTCATGGGATCATGTATTATAAATTTTTGTTTCTTATGATGTGCATGTTGCACCCATGTAATCCCTACAACAAGAAACGTGAAGGTCTACTAGAACATGTATGGAGGCAGAGAGATTTGGGTTTTTCATGAATCAAACAGAAAACATGTTGCTCATGAATGATGATGAGCCAATAACCTACAATGAGGCTCTCAAGGACATGATTCTAATATATTCCTTGATCACATGAGATCTAATATGAACTCCATGCATGCCAAAAAAGTATGGAGTTTGGTGGACACACCTCAAGGGGTAAACTAGGGCGCAAATGGGTCTTCAAGAAGAAGACTAATATGTATGGTAATGTAAAAATCTACAAGATGATTTATTGAAAAAGGTTTTAGACAAGTTCAAGGTGTTGACTATGAAACAAATCACAAATTTCCATGGTTAAATCCATTAGGATCGTGTTTTTTTTCATTGTAGCTTATCATTACTATGATATTTATTAAATGACAGTAAAACTTCTTTTATTAATAAAAATCTCCTTGAGGATGTCTGTATGGTACAACCCAAATATTTTATTACTCCAAATGAAGACAATAAAGTATGTAAGTAGCAAAGATCAATCTATAGATTGCATCTAGAAGTTAGATCTTCACTTTTCTTAGATAGTCATAGTCTTTGGTTTTGTCAAAATGAAGATGAACATTATGTTTAGAAGAAGAATGGTTGGAGCATAATTGTATTTCTCCTAGTAGATGACATATTACCTATGGGAAATGACGTACTGACTCTGAAACTGGTTAGAAATTGGTTGGGATTTACCCTCTCCTTGAAGGACTTAGGAAAAGCATCCTATATTCTATAAATCAAGATCTATAGAGATGTATCTAGAAGGATTCTTGGCCAGAGTATATACTTCCACAAGGTGCTAAAAAAGTCTAGCATGCTAGATTCTGAGAGAGGTAAGCTACTTACCCGTGTCTCATGGAATATGTCTCTCTAAACCCCAATATCCCATCTCTTTTAAAGAGTATACATGCACTAATAGGATTCCATATAAATATGTAATAGCATCTATGGTGTATGAAATGTTATGTACACCCAGATGTCTCATATGCCTTTTGCATGATGAGTAGATTCCACTTAGATCTCGGTGAAGTTTAGTGGATTTCTATGAAGAATATACTTAGGTACTTGTAATGAACAAAGGATCAATTCTTGTTATATAGAGGTGAATAAGTACTAGTTGTAAAGGGTTACACTGATGTAAGCTTCTAGACTGACAAGGATGATTATCAATCATAATATGAATATGTATTTTTTCTAAAACATAGAGCTATAAGTAGGAAGAGTTCCAAGAAAGATATAGTGGTCTATTATTCAATAAAAAATAGTACATTGCCACGTCCAATGTATCAAAGGAATCAATTAGGATCAAGAAGTTCATTAGTGAACTTGGGATGGTTCCAACTAACGAGAGCGTAGCAGAGCTTCACCGTGACAACAATTGAGTCATTGTACATGCTAAGGAAACCATATCACATTTGTGTTCCAGTCGCATAATATAGTGATATCTTCTCATATGAGAGATATTACAATGAAGAGATTTAAAGATATGTAGAGTACCCACTGAAAGGAATGTTGATATTCCCTTAACAAAAGTAGTTTCACAACAAAAGCATGATGGTCATGTATGTTCACTTGGAATTTGATTTATGAATGATTATCTCTTGTGTAAGTGGGAGGTTGTTGGTTGTATGACCATATATACACCATGTGATGATTGTAATATGGATACATTGTGTATGATTGGATTATTAATAAAATAAAATTCTACTTATTATATTTGTTTCAATATTGAGATCGGGAATAAATGTAACAATGTTTGAATAATGTTGTGACACAATGACATATGGTTTCAGTTTAGGACTTGAACATGAGATCATATGATATCTAGAGTACTAATTATTGTTATGTCCCTATTCATTTACGCTTATGGATATTATAGGACAATAATAATACATAAAACTAATGTGTATGATAAAGATGACTATGTCTTAGTCATGACATTGGATATCAATTTAGATATATGTGTACATGTTATAGAACATGTTGTAATGGACAAATATACTTTGAGAATAACAAATGAAAGCTATGTCATGGAAGTCAAAGTCATATCTCAATGTGAAAATGATGAGTGTGATCCTTAGACATAAAGTCACTATAAGAATCATATGTTTTTCTATGTACTTTAACATTACCCTAAGTGACTCTGAATAATGGTTTCCATACATGTACTAATTGGGTGCACTATGACACTTATGGGTTATTATATTATGAGTGATGTATATGGAACTTGTCCATCTATTGGAGTGATATACAAGTCACTTGATAAGTGTGACAATCAAATGCACAGCCATGGGCATGTGAGTCAATATATGATATTAAGCTCACACAAGCTTAATAGTATGTTCTTGTTCAAGAAATATACATTGATATTTAGAGAATGACAACTCCATGCCTCATTTTCGTCTACATATCTATCACAAAGTGACTATAGAGTCATGGTAAAATTTGTCACTTTATAGATTGAAGTTGTTCTCCAATTTATTCCTATTACTTGGGTAGCAACGACGTGTTTCTAGATACCAATCTTTGTATATGATAAATGGACATCGCTGCCAATGCAATATAGAATTTATAGGGACACACACATAAGGATGGTGAAGGGAATTGATGTTCTCCATCAGACCTATGATTAGGGCAGTTCTTAATCATGTACTTACTAATTTCCTAGCCAATTAGTTGATTGTGTAAGCCAATCAATCAAATAGATGGTTTGGATCAATTGGTCTATTGATTGTCGAATGATTAATAGATCACTAGTTTGGGAAGCCAGTTAGCCAGCTAACTGGATTGAAGTTGGGAAACATAGGGTATGCGGTCTGCTTGATTTGGAATTGAATTGGTCAATTGAAATTAGACCAAGACTGACAAACTAACTACCTAGGAAAGCCAATCAGTTGATGAGATGACTCAACCAGTCCCAATCGGTCAACTAGTTAATGACCCGGGTGACTTAGAGTTCTATCCAAGTTTTCCTAAATTGATTCTATTTTTAGTTGTGATAAACAAAGGGATTGGATTTTTAAAAATCTAAGCCCATGACTCTACTACATAAATGGGTGAACGTCTAAAGGAAGACAGATATTGTGAGATAAGTTATATGAAATTTCTTCCTCTTGGTGAGACAAAAACTTCCCAATAACAATAGTTTACAACATGAGGAGAAGGAGAGAGAGCAATGCTAACACATAGAAATTTCTGAGTTCAACTTCCTCTAGGAAAGAAAGGTGGTGCACTCTTGGACGATGAACATGTAGAGACCCTTGGGGTGAAGGCATGAACTTATCCAAGGAGAACGTAAGGTGTTACTCTGACAATAAAGCAACAACAACAACAACAACCACTTTAGATCCATATCCAAAAGTTCAAGTTATACACCAACATAATGCGTGTCTAGTTGTTAGATAACTAGTGTATACCAAGGTATATTCAATATCCCTTCTATGTATTTAATATAATTATGCTTTATGTCAATGATGAATCCATTGGCACTATTGTGCACCCTTCCCTAAAAACCCTACATATAGTTTGTTACTTTGACTCATTATGTAGTTCCTATAATGACAAACTCTTCCCACTTACTTTAATTTGTTTCTCCTAAAAATTTGTTCACGTATGGGGATGCTATGTCTACATAAGGAAGCAGTTCCAGAATTCTAGTATAAAGAATGATAATATTTAGAAGAGAAGTACTAATAATGATAATATAAGGAGGATCCATGTAATTAGAGATGACTAACACATGGTAATGTGTCACCGTAGGATGGAATCTCATGTAACCCATAATATAATTTTCCTTATGTTATACACCTTATGTCTAAATTGGAATCCCTTAGGATTGGCACTCTTGTATTTGAAATGATAATTGTGTGCGATGTTGCCCAATTATTTAAGCATGAAAATGTTATCATTTCTTCTTATACACATTGTCATTTTTCATGAAAATTGAGGTGTGTCAATGTGGTATTAGAGCCAATTCCAAGATGGACACTTGTATGATGGTATGTTATATACATCCTTGTAAACATCTTCCCTATTTATGAATTCATCCAAATACTAGGTATTTAGACAAGGGAAAGGAAACTATGTATTCCTATGTTGATAGTGGTGATTCTATTGAGGAAGAGAGTGTCCTTCATTTTACTTTTGGTGTCCTAGTTGAGCTAGATACCTTGTTCCTTGTTCATACTTCAATTGTATTTATCACTCTTATTATATGATTGCTATGAATTATTTCTATTGATTTAAACAATAAGTCAAAAATATGTGTAATAATTTAAACATGTGATCCAAATGTTATCGTGATGTAATATCAGAATTTTGATGTAATCCAAAAATATAGGTTTTCAAGTTGTAGTGATTGATTGGAGCCATCATTGCCATGATATTGATCCTTCAGATTATTGTGTGTGATCTCCTTAGAGGAATCATGATGTGTGAACCACGATCTAGGCTACAAAAATCGTTGTGGGTGGTTTATGTAGACCCAAACATGGTAACAAAACCATTGTGGATGGCCGATGCAGATCTAGTCAGGTTGATGTGACTTAGTTGTTTTGGTGTGGGCCATTTTTGGGTGAATGTAGTCCAAGTTTGTTCAATGAAGGTAGATTTTGGGTTGGGGAGGTCATTGTGAGATTTATCATTCTTGAAATAATGTGTTTTGGAATACAGTGCAATTATCACTCAAACCCACCAATATATGGATCCCCAAAGATTGCATGAACTCTATTTGATTTTTTTAGATTGTGCAAAGCTATTCATGAGTCGGATAAGGCCGTGATTGGTGGATATATTGTTTCTTATTGGTTAGTTTGTAAGTTTTGAAAATATACAAATTTGGAATCTTCATTCAAACCTAGTAGAGATCAAACCTAAGTTACTTTTTTCTCTTCCTCATCTTTCTAATATTTCCTATTTTCTCTACCCTCTTGTCTGAAGTTATTCACCTCATATGGTGGAAACTAGGTTCACTATCAAAAAATGTCATACATTCTCACTCTTTGGTGTAGTTGGAGCTTGTTAATGCAAGGTTGGGTGATTGAAGTTGTCTCATGGAGTTTTTGAGCTAGGGTTTTCTGCTCCTACCTGCTGGTTTTATTCTTCTCCATAAAATAATTGATATGGATCTATTTTAGTAATATGTGGGTGTACTTTCTGGATAAGTTCATCTAATAATATTTTGACATAATGCAAGGTGTATGACCTTAATGCTATGTATGTGACACTATATGTAGTAGACTTTTTAACTTGTAATGATTTAATGGATTCTTTTTCTAGGATTACCTAATTAGTTCTTGTTTATAATGAAACATGAGTATTTAGACTATCTAACCAGAAAAACTCTAACCATGTAGTTGCATTCTTCAATACATAACTTCCCCACTATTTGGAGTTTGGGGAAAGCAAAATGGGCATCCTTGACATGATCCAATATTCATGTGAAGGTAATCAGAGTCGTATTGTTTTGAAATATATGTCGGTGACTAAAAATATGTGTGACGTATTATCCTCTCAACTTGAATTTGAATTTGTTTGTTTGTATGGTCGAGGCCTCAGCTCCTATTGTCTATGTAGAAGTCCTACCAATGTGATTGAAAATATGTGAATATGATTTCATGCATGTTGTGTGGAGGTGTCATGACCTATGTACCCAAGATAGGCCTATTGGTTTATGCAGGTTTCAAGACAACGAGCCTCTACTTTTCATAATTAAACCAACCAAGGTGAGGCAGTATCTTAGTGAGCCTGGATAAATATAATATCATACATGGTTGTCTAAGGGACTTTGTAGTCATTAGCCAATAATTCAGATGCTACATTTAAAATTTCTTGGGGCTAACTTAAAAATATTGTAATCAAGTCATATAGACTTACTTGTATAGCAGCTTTACTTTTTGCTATTTGTAATATTTTCTAGATTCATCAAATGTTATAGATGTTGCCATATATTAGAAGTTTTGTAATTAAACATATACAATATATGTTTTCTTCTTTTATTATTCACAAATGCTTTATCTCTCACTGAGGATTTGAACTCACTCTAATGGTTGATCACATTTTTAGGTTCTCAACACCTTTACTAAGAATTTAAAATGAGGATCCTCCATCACTAAGTCAATAGTGAGATTCTTATGGGGGTCTTTTGTTTGGTGAGGTATTAGAATCATCCATGTACACTAGGGTACCAAAAATAATGGTTTGCATGTCTATGCATGTACCATTCAGTTTCTAATGCACATATTGTATATAGTGAATAGTGATACCTTTCATGTAACAATTTATTTACTTTTTTTAGTGGAACTTGACATATTTCGTTCATCAAAAGTTTTAATTGCAAATAGAAACCAACAATGTCAAAAATCATAATACATGGGCAAAGCTGGGTGTCTAGGGAAAAAAGAGTTGGAAACAATATGAGCAAGTAGGTTCCCATCTATCTTCATGAAGGTTTTCTTCAAAACATAGAAGGGTTGAGGCTAACGGAGGATCTCAGAGAAAAACATGTCAAGGTAGGTGAGTCCACCATGTGTGTTGTTATGATTGTTTATCAATAAGAGGACATAACTTTCCAGGATATTTTATTAGTTCTCATGTCTCAACCCTTCAGATACCCATTGACACCGCTTCAACTTCAGCAAGAGTAGCATCCTAGATGGCATGCCTCTTCATCTGAAACATAGCTAGGATAGTGCCTCTTTCATTTATGACAACCACATCCCATCTAGCCCCGCATTTAATAGACCAACTTGGGTTGGAGTTAGCCTTCAACAAATAACTTATTTCATAATTTTGTACTTGAATGACATATAATGAATTCTTTTGACAAAAATAGAGATATGAATACGATATCCCTTTCTATATGCATGTGTATGAATATCTACTTATAAATTTGTACTGGAGCATGGAAGACATTCTATGTTGGATGTTGTTAGTTAACATCAATTTGGTTTTTTACATTTTTTTCCTTATTTTTTATGTGGTCACTTGGCATTGGGTTGTGCTTCTATGATGATCCTAGGTTTAGGTGTCACACAAAGATGAAGAACCACTACCCTCACCCAGAGGACCACCAAAATTTACCCAATTAGACTTCTCAAAGATCAAGACTATGATTTTTTTGGGAATAAGGAATTTAATGCAATAAGTAGGGAAGATGGATGAATCTATAACATGATAATTTCTTAGGGATCGTGACCACTTTGAATGCTCCTGAGTATGATTTTCTACTCGTATGCTAAAATGAGTAGTTTGTACTTAGAGGAAAAATATGATCGACATCAGATAACCCAATGTTTTACATTTTTCATGGGAGAAGGCCACCCTTGCTTTCTAGAATCATGGGCTATCATAGAAAATGTTGAGAAGGAAATGAAAAAAAAAATTCCATAATGTAAATCAATTTGGTGACTTTTTGGTCTCGTGATAAATGATGTCAACCTAAATATTGTAGAGTAGGTTCACAACTACACATAAGCATGTCAAACCATGAAGTTCATCAAGGGTGGAAGCCTAATATAAGCTTTCTGTTGTCAAGATGAATCATCAACATCGTAGATGAGGATCTTGATAGAATTTTAGATTATGAGCACAAATTAATGATAGCTTGAAAGGAACCTAACCTAAGTAAGCAAAACATCAATCACCTACACTGGTACTAGTATCACCGCCACAATTAGACATCAAACCTTGAAGATGAACTTACATGAAGGATATCTTGCTAATCACCCAAGAGGAAGAAGCTTAGCGGGAGAATTACACCTAAGAGGCGGATGATAAAGATGAGGAGCCTAAGGGGATAAACTACCATAACTTTTATGCCATTATACCTCAAGTTACATTTTTCCTACATATGATAGTGCATATATATCATAATATCTTTCCATTATTGTATAGATAATGTCCACATCAATAGTTTGTGCCCCAAGTTGACCCAGAGCGGAGAAAATAACAACATTAATCTATCTCAAAGAGAGAGAGAGGCGGTACACATAAATATATACCATGGTCTCCAAAGAGGCAGAAGAGAACTAAGTAATTAGAGGCTCCACTTTCATTAATGACTAGCCCATTAGATTGCATTTGACCTACAATTGTTGTGTACATTTGTATCTACTATCTTACTTTCCATGATTTTTCTAGCTAATAAAATCTTGATTATAATATGAACATACAAACTAGTAAGAATGTATACACATCATGTATAATAGTTTCCAGGATCAGTCTAATCAAGGAGAGGAGTGTTTTCCATGCTATCCTAATTTTCTTGAACATGGAAGACTTTAATGTTATATTGAGAATGAGTTGTCTAAGCGGTAATCATGTGACACTGGATTGCAAGAGGATAAAACAAATATTTCTTATATAGGGTTGAATCCCTAGTCATCTTTGGTAGAAAAAGCAATATTATGGATCTTTTCATCTCATCACCACAAGTGGATATCTAAGGAGGAAGGTATGTAGGAACTTTTTGGTTTACTATATTGCGGAAAGGGAGCAGATAGTTATAGACATGAGCATTGTCCTTAACTTATCTAATGTGTTTCCAAAGGGTGTGTGTGGCCTACCCTTAGACCAAGAAATGAAGTTCTCCATTCATCTATAGACAACATATATTGTATCGACCCCGCCTTTCGGTAACCCCCAATTAAGGGATATCGAGAGATTAGAGTCGTTATCCCAATTTCTGGATCAAAGATTCAACAAATAATCAATAACAATTATTAAATTATACCAGACTATACTGAAAAGTTGTAATAAAATAACCTTCAGAAATCACCGTGAATCTAAAGAGATTATTCATAAGTGTAACCACATACCTGTCAGGCTGATTTGAGATAGAAAGAATCCATGCAAGTAAGAAATCCAGCAAGCAAGCACATACAACAAGATCCTAAAATAATCATGCAATTCCCTTTTATTACTCATGTCATCAAGATCTATTAAACCTAGCTCACTTCCTAGGGTTTCTAGCCCACTTTTAGGGTTTTCATTGCAATTAGGGTTTCCCTTCATCTCCTACTATTTTAAACCCTAATTATCTCATTTATTCATCAAGAAAGATACTAAGGTTATCTTTTAACAACATATAACCCTGATATCAGAAAAAGCATAATTAACCAATAATTAAGTCCATTAAGCCTCTTTTACATTAAAGCTTCCATTTTTATCCGTTTTAATCCATGACAAGATCATTATGCTCATTTATCATCAATTCATAGTTCATTATGGTCTAATTCACATATGAACTCTATTTGTCATTAATTAATACCTTTATCCATTAGAAACCCCTAATTACTACATTAAGGGTATTTATCCACAATTAGGAACTTTTATACTTGAAATAGCTTGGAATTATCATATCTCAACTTTATTCATGACTTTGAACAATTAAAACCATCATGAGTCCCATTTACGAATATTAGGGTTTCAAGGTCCATTAAAGCATATTTATGCACATGAACTTCTAAATTAAACCAATTACATGAAAAGTTCATCCTTTTTTATCATAATGTATCTTTTCATGATTAACATGCTAATATCGATTTTAATCATCCATTAAACCCTACTAATTTCATTAATCATCTCAAAATAGGGTTTCTTAATCTTTAATTCATTAAAGTTGATAACTTACACTATTTTTCGAACAGAAAGAGGAATTAGCCTCCAAAGCCATTTTTAATGAATTCTTCTCATTTTTCTGAGCAAAATACATATATTATTTGCTACTATCGGAGTTACCAATATGGATATCTTATTTTTGTAAAATTAACTCACCAGAGCTAATCAGAGTGTGCCATGTGTCCCCTTTCCATGCAAGTGACTTGCTGCTTGGAAAACATTTCGAAAAGATGGTTTTATCCTTGGTTAAGTTGGCCGGCTCTTCATCCCACGAAAGGCAAATCCGTCCAATTCCACTTCCGTCTCCTTCAACCTCACGCATCTCGTCTGTGTTGCCCTAGCCTCCGAACTGTAGAACTCTGCGAGCCACCTCCACCATCTCGAGGCTCGGAGATCGCCGGAATCATTCTTCCTTACTCTGCCACTCCCCATCGCAGCTAGTAAGGTCTCCAGCCATGTGCAAAATGGTTGGGGACAGGAGCATTAGGTCTGCGAAACTCTGCTCTCTGCAGATGAATTGCAGGTGACCAGGGCGATGGTTCCTAAAGAATTGGCAACGTAGTAACGTGGATTTAAAGGGAGGGGTGTCTGGACTTCCATCAAGCTCCCACTGTGGCACCAGGGATAGAGTTAAGCTCAAGGGTAGGGTTTGCATGATGAAGAATAAGAAGAATATGAGGAAGAGAGAGGGAGATGTGGGATATCTCTTAGATTCGGCCAAGGGTGCTACCCATTATATAGTGGAGGACATCCACGCCCTAACGTGCTTTCCCATGAAGAAAACAAGGCTTCTCCTCATTAGAAAACCTTCTTTCCATAATTGAGAATAAATCCTCTCTTTAAATTAATTCCTTGTTTCCTCTTGATCCTTGGTCTTTCAGTAATTCGAAATTCTCTTTTTTTATCTTCCTTGTGCTTGGCTTTAAGTCTATTGACCACGAATATCTATTTTCTTAAAGCAACTAACATCTCCTTTTGATATTATCAAAAAGTCACTAATGATGCATCACATTATTATTTTTTATTTGCTTTTCCTCTTTCTTTTTCTTCATTGGGACTCCTTGGATCCCAAGAAACTTTAATACTTCGAAATTCCTTTATAAAGATACTTATTATCCTTCTAGATGCATCAATATTCATTATTTCACATTATCTTGTTTATTTCTTATTAAAATATTTCTTTTTGAGTATTTCTCTTTATCTTTCTTTTTATTTTCCTCATTGGCATCTAACATTAGGAATCCTTTGGATACGAAAATCCATCAAGGGTAACTCAAATATAACTCTTTCCACTTATTTTCCACATTTTATCATTGTTTTCAACTTCTTTCTTAATAAAGAAATACTTAATTGATATTTTCTTTTCTTATTGCTTTCTTTTTGCAACTTTGGACTCCTTGGAACCCAAGGAACCCAAGAGGCATGAAATCCACCTTTGGGTTATATATTTTTGCCTTCTAGAGGTTTCTATATTTTTCTTTTCTCCATTTCTTATTAATAATGGAGTTCCTTTCGTCTCTTCCTTGTTATTGGGCCCAATAGCCAATAAAGTCCACAAAACAATCATCAAGGCTATTGTAAACAAAATCCATTTATTCAAAACAAATTATATCTTTATTTGTTCAAATATCTTTAATATGAGAAATCACATTTCCCACCTATGAACCCAAAAGTTGGGGTTGTAACATCCTTCCCCTCTTATAGGAATTTTGTTCTTAAAATTCCATCAGGCAAACAAACAATTCAGGATAAGACTTTTCCATGTCCATCATTGTCTCCTATGTGGCTTTACCTTGTCCATGGCGCTTCCAAAGAACCTTTATCATCACATATTCTTTTCTCTTATTTCTTTGACCTCGGCATCCATAAACCTCATAGGTGACTCAGGTCATTTTAGCCTCCCTTGGGGCTCACTAGGTTCATTACTCCACACATGGTCCAGGTACCTCACATAGTGCTCTAAATTGGACACATGAAACTCATCACACATTACATTATCTTGAGGGTAAGTACCATTCGTCGGGACAATGACGGTCGTGGAAGCTTAGTGGTCACCAGCTTAGTGGCCACTACACGTTCAACTGGCCAGTGGCCACTAAGCTTCCACGACCGTCATTGTCCCAACGAACGATACTTGTGCCTTAGGCTAGTACTGATAAACTTGTTTAGCTCAGTGTAGGTTAGTAGACCTTCTTCAATGTTAACTCGTGGTAAAATCTGTTTGTCCTCCTGCTAATGCATACGGTTGCTGAATCACGACCTCCCAGTCGTAACATGTAGTTGTCGGTAACCTGTTTTAGCATGTGGGATCGTCACCTTAGTCCCACTATATATGTACTAAGTTAGTGTTGTATGTAAATTTGGCACTGTTGTTGTTATGCACTATATATGTGTTAGTCTGTCATGTTGTTATATGAATCTGAAACACTTATGTGAATGTGAATGAATTTTGTTCTCATAATTAATTTTGTGTGAATGTGAATGAACTTTTATGAATTGTCATGTGTGTGAAAACCATCAATACATGAATGTTTCTACATGTGTCTGAATGTGAAAAGAGATGAAATAAATGGAACTACAGGTTGCTACTTGTTTCTACATGTGTGTGATGAAAAATTAATATGAATTAAATGTTCTTATACATGAGTGTGAATCACATATATATATATATAATATTATCCATCATGTTAATTTTGCAGGTTTGTGGCATGTTGTTGGCTGATATCTATGGATGTCGTAAAACCTACAGTTCAGTTATGAACTGCAGGTTTCTCATCCTGCGACCAGCCACAGCAGGTCTGTAGACTGACAGAAGAAAAAAAACATAGGCGTCGGTTATTTGAACAAAACCGACACCTATGTTATACGGCGGTGGTTTTTCACCTAAAACTGACGTCTATGTGACCAGGTACCACGGATGTGCTGGTAAGCACGGCCGTGGTGGCAGGTAGGGGATATGGCGTCAGTTATTATCACAAAATCGACGTCGTTCAGATTTTGGCGTCGGTTCTTGAGTAAACAACTGACGCCTATAGTCCCTTTGCTGGCACGTTTTCAGTGGCGGGAAGAGTTTAGGCGTCGGTTTTTACTAAACAACCGACGCATATAGTCCCTTTGTTGGCACGTTTTCGGTGGCGAAAAACATTTTGGCGTCAGTTGGGAACCGACGCCGAAGGAGTCCCCCTTTAGCGGCGCCCACTTGGGTGTCGCTTTAAAATCGACACTAAAGAGCTTAAATAACCGACGCTAAAAGGCTTTTATGTAGTACTGCCCTAAGTGAAGGTTAAAGAGAGAGATGACATGATGAGTCATATGTCATGGTAGACCAGGTGTTTGGATAGACATGCCTTGGATGCCATATGATCCATGAGAGGTTGGATGACCGGGTACCTTTGGCGACCCAACCCTGGGAAGGGTCGTGCATGTTAGAGTGAAGGACAACTCCTTCATTGATGAGGTTAGAGAAGAACCTATGGAAACCCCATGAGCTTATATGAGCATGGCATAGTAGGCACCCAGAATGCATCAGTAGTGTGAGAAGCAGGTTGAAACCCTGGCCAAGGGAGTATGTTGGATAGTTGATGAGATAAGCATAAAGGGCTAAGGATAACCTTGAGCAAACATAAGTTTGAACATAAGTATCACCCATGTAGGAGTATGTTTGTGAGCTTGATCCACCTTCATGGAGAGAGGACCTCTGGTAGTGAGGCTATTTTTAGGGTTAGCTCGAGAGAGAGAGTAGGAACTACACAAGAAGGTCGGAAGCCTAGACTCCAAGATATGAGGAAAAGTGGGAAGTTGAGGACGATGCAACCTAAGTGGATGTTTATGGTTGCCTCATACTTGATCCTTGGAGGTTGATGATGCCTTGGTTTCCATGAGAGGAACCAAACCTTAGAGAGATGATGAGTCGGTTGGTACCTCTATACCCATGGTATAGATGAGAAGAAGAGTTCCTTAGACCTAGAGAGGTTTAGTAACATGTTGTGAGGCCTTGTACCTTGTTGGTTGTCCTTGAGTAGGACTCCACTCTGAAGTGTTGCTCAAGTAGAAGGATGTCAGGAAGTGCATGTCATACCTTGTACATGTTTGGATCATAGTTAAGAGGTCGAGAAGACAATGGGCATCAAAGAAGTGAACCTAGGGTTCCTAGGCCTAAGAGGGGAAGTGGTGTACCTGATGCTCATGACAAGTTTTGAGTTTTATAGATTCGATCATGGTACTCCTCATGATTGGAGGAAAGGGAAACCCCTTTAGTTAAAGGTATGTTTGATGAACCCCTCATAGCTAAGTTAATGACATGGGAAGGTATGATCGTGATCTAGTGTTGAGGATGAGAACAAGTGTGACCCATCATGGTTTAGTAGGTGGTCAACTTGTTCCTTAGTAGCTTACTAGGGTTAAGCATGCTCACGTGAATATAAACCTTAAGGATGTTGTGACCTTGTTGTCAAGGGTTGTAGTTTCCTCCCATCCTGGGAGAGGGACCCTTTGGCAGGGTGTAAACCAGTTTAGAGGGTTTTGAGGAAACCTAAAGAGGTCTCATAGGATCTTGAGAAGCTAAGTGAAAAGTACATGGTATGAGAATGAACCTAAAGACCCATAGATAACCATCTCTATGTGCATGTGGATGTTTTACCATGGAGGAAACTGGTATGGGGCCTGACCAAGGTAGGCAGGTCGCCATGACCCCTGTGAATGGATGAAAGTCAACCCATGAATGCAGAGAGAGATGATGAAGGCTTGGGTAAGGTTCTAAGTTGAACATGTACTATGTTAGAATCCTAAGTCTATCCTAGGGTCAGGTAGGGATAAGACCGATGGAAGTAGGAGTTGCCTAATTCCCTAGTTGCACATGACCATAGGGTCAGGAGGTAACATCTATCATTGTCTGAGGGCCATGGGTTAGGAGATTTATCACCTTCATGAACTCATGGGACCCAACGGGCAGATGAGTAGGGAACTCTATGGATGCATAAGGGAAGAGGGATGACCCCAAAAGTTTTGACACCCTATAGACCTAGAGAAGATGACCAAGGATTGTGAGGTGACCCAAGAGGGTTTGAGATCAGTTTTCCATGGAAGTAATTTTGATATTGAGATGTTTGTGATATAGAGACATATGTGGCACATTTCAACTTTGATTTAAAGGTGTGCCAGCAAGGTGGGATGTACATCTTTACTCTTAGAACGGGAAGAACTATGTATTTGGACTATAGCCAAATGTTGATTTACTCTTGTTATGGAGTGAGAGATAGGACAATACGCATGCCATACACCAAGGATAAAAGGTGATGTGAGTTGGAACGTTGCCATGAGGTATGAGGACAGAGAGGATAACATACCCTAGTGCAGGGAATGATACATGGACGGTTTACAAACATTAAGAGAAACAAGGTAGTCATCTTATGAGGATGTTTTTATCTTAAGCTATGAGGTTGAGTTCGAAAAACCAAGATAAAAAGCTCAGAGTTTTCTTGATGAAGATAGAACTTAGAGATGAGAAGAGATGATCATTGGAGGTGTATGTCTTCAACTTTACCTAACCCTAGGGATGTGAAGTGGTAATGGATGCTATGGATGAGATACATCTGCCTAGTTTCTATGGAGGCTAGAAGAGGTTGTTAGGTTAACTCTCAGTTGGAAAAGAGATAAGTTTGGCTAACACTTAGATGTAACAATATCGGTTGTTTGGCTAGCCAGCCTAGTCCTTGATGTAATAAAAGGATGGTTGCAACACCTCATATGCACTTCTCTGAAAAGGAAGGTGATGAAACCCCGATTGGAGTAGTGTAGGATTTCCAGGGAATCAATCTTGAGGAATCATGACATGCAGAAGATCATCATATATCATGGTACTACAAAGATAGTAAGTGACAGTGGTACTTTGGATGCCTAAGACAAAGTTGCATGTGGTATGTTGCCAGGTATGCCAGGAGGTGAAGGACGAACACCAGTAACCTAGTGTATCGATAAAGAGGATAAAAGAGTCTCTGAGATGGAATGGGAGTTCATCACTATGGATGTCATGGTAAGTCTCCCGTAGACCAAGGAAGGTCAAGATGCAATATGGGTTATGGTAGATCGTCTTACCTATATGACATGAGGAAGAAAGAGTATTGTCACGGGACATATCTGGTTGAACTACATGTGAGAAAGAGATGGTTCAACTACACCATGATGTGAGTTCAAAAGTTCTTGAGTATGACCTAAAGGTTCACTTCCATAAGGTGGAAGAAGATACATGAAGAACTCGATGTTAGTACAGTCTATGACCCCTAACTAATGGTTAGCCCATGAAAGGAGGTAGGGTTTGCAACAGTGGTAATTTTTAGGATGGGGGGAGAGGGGATGTGGCCATGGGATACCTCAACAACTAGCTAGATGGATTCACCTTACTACGTCACAGTCAGTAGAGTCCCAATCTTTGTTGAGGAGAACTAAGGAAGGAAACCTGAAAATATCTAGCATGGTAGCAGTGTTGTGCAAAAATAAGAAGGTCGGGAGGAAATCGGAGGGTCAATGGGGTTCGATGGTGGCAAGAAAAATGTGGAACAAATCTATAGAGTTATGATGAATTTAGGATCTATATATAGTAGGCGAGTAGGATTGGATTTAGTTGTCTTTCTACTACTCATCAGAATGAGAGAGGGAATGGATGAGGGAGTCAAATCTCCTACCCATCTCATCTAACTCGATCCAAGTGAGGATTTTTCAAATCTGGGGGGATGAGACAAGCATTTCCTCTTACTCAAATTTGCATGAGAAGGTGCAAGGATATGGGAAATTTTGGTGCATTTGTGTCATCACCTCATGTTGATTGTAGGAGGTTGAAGACGACCTCCTGGCCCTTAGATTGGGCCTCAATCCATGGGATCCATAGCTAAGAGCTATGATATATTGATCTCCCTCGCAAGAATCATCGATGTGGTAATTTAAGGGGGAAATGATATTAAAAGAAAGCTTTTCCTTTTCAAAACTTTATATAGTCATAGAAAATTGTAGGATGATCCAAAAGTTGTGAATTTGGAAATAATTGAAATAACCTCCTTTTTCTATTGAATTTTTTTAACTCATCTATATAATGTTTTATCATGAAGTGAGAAAGATGATAATAAGTTTAATCAAGGCTAGGTTTTAACTAGAACGAGCATCAATCATTGGATTTCAAGCTCTAGGTTTCAATTCTAGAGTCACATATGTTCAAACATTGCTGAAATGATGAGGAGGGGTCTCAAGAGGTAAAATAGATACAAAAAGGGTACAACTATTACTAGAGTACATAGTTGGGGAAATTCCACTTCATCACATCCTTCCCTCCTTAAAGGAGTTTATCCTATTATTTAAATATTTCTTACATAAAATGAGTACACTCAACTACATATCATCATTACCTCCATAATCAACATTGTCATTGTCGTGATGTAATTTGGTCAACCTAGGATAAGATGATTTGATCAAATGTAGGTCATAACTAGAGAGATTATCTTATAAGTAAATATCTACATCCATAACATCTTGTCTACACATGTAGGTGAGTATCAAACCATCTACCTTATCTATGCAATGATCCTCTCTACATCCAAAGTTGTAGATAAAATCATGCATAATATCTATACATTGGTCCTTTCTACACCCACAAGTGCATATCAAATTACATATCTTCTCTATGTACTGATCCTATCTAAAACAATAGTTGTGGATCAGATTATTTGCATATAGCTCATAGTCTCTACTCAAGAGAATTTGGTTGGCATTAAGTACTTCATATATCAAGAATTCTATTTTCTACTTTTAGTCCATGTACTCCCTCATATTCATATATACTCAAAAGATTATTTAGTTGGGGATCATATAGCTTAATCAATTACATAGGACAAACAAAAGCAAAGTATTACATATGGGGTTATCACTCACTATCACTAGTTCATTCAAAATAAGACAAAAAGCATACCTTATTTGAAATTCAAAGTAACAGTAGATACAGGTGTCATGATACAATTCGTGATTCAAAAAAAATTATGGCATACAAGATGTGGATTCAAGTGTCAATTTTTGGGGTAATAAATCATCATGGGTCATAATGACCATGATTAGGCTAATTAGTTCCTATAGTGACTCTAGGAGTGATCATACACTCATATTTTGACATTATCAGCATGTCAAGTATATTGAGATCGCCATCATCAATGATGTGCATGATTTATATAGTGTTTTGCCTACTCTTGTGTGCATTTTCAATCCATTTTCTACCTCAACTTGCCTCTAATCATGCTATATTTCCCACTTTGTTGTTATCTTTACTTGCTCCATGGTTTGGATTGCTTGTACAATATTTTGACACCAACATGGAGATGATTTGATCACAATTTGATCATCATCAGATTCTCCAAGAGATTCCCCAATTTTGAAGAAATTCCTAAAGAAACTGACAAAAATGTTGTGTGGTTTAACAAACATGTCATGTCAATAGAAGGGACATGTACATTATGTAGGAAAACAAACCACACAACATGTTAAGCAACCAATAGGTTGTGTCTCCTAAGATATATGGAACTCAGAAGTCACTGGATTTTAGAAACATGATGTGTTGGCCAACCAACATGACATGTACTCTCACTCCATAGTTTTCAAGTTCTTCCCGATATGCAGAAACGTGATGTGTTGTCCAACCAAAATGTTGTGTACCCTCAATCCAGAAGAAGTCTGAGCCCGGTGAAATGCAACAATATGGTGTGTTGCTTTCTCAACAAGCCGTGTGCACTCACTCCAGAACTGTCCATGCTCCTATGACTTGCAACAAGATGGTGTGTGGGTCAACCAACATGATGTGTCATCTTGGATCAAGATAGTTTTGCTTCATTTATTGCAATTAACACATCATGTTGGTCAACCTACACATTGTGTTACCTGTAATTTTAGTTCAAAATTAAAAAAAAAACTTCCCTCAATTTTATGTACGAAGGAAACTCACTTGGGACAGTTATCATGACTCATTTGAAGAAAGAGATGTCCAGAGAAGAGCTAAGGAGAAAGGAAGGACATTTTAGAGAGAAAAGCACGGTTACTCAAGAGAGAACCCCCTTCTCCCCAGTTCTTCTTCAGCCATTGTAGAAAAGATCTCCATTATCCCTTCTATTCTCTTGGAGGAGAAGGTTTCCAGGAAAGAGATTCAAAGAGGATGAAATTTCCTCGGAGTTCCACTTCATCCCACTTGTACTTTAGAGATTTTTATTCATTTCCTTCTTCTACCATCTTATGCTTCACATTCTACATCTTTTTTCTACTTTCTCTAGCCATGGATGAGTAGAACCTTTGTTGTTGGGCATGGAGGAGTAACTCCCATGTCATAACATGTTAAAATCGAATTTCATGCCAAATGATAGTAATTTTCACTATTCTAAGGTTCATCAATGTAGCTTTCTTCCTACATGCTTAGTTGGCTACTTTGTATGTAAGATTTATGTTCCTTGTTTAATCTGGGAAGATATGCACATGTGAAAGGAGATGTCCCTTAGAAACATTACCTTGAGCATGAGAGTGGCTCTGATATGTTGGGAAGCAAGGTTTTTAGTCTGAAGTTTAGTGTAAGCATGGGAGTGCTATATGAAATTAGAACTATCCTACACTACCGATAGGTGTGTGTAGGACACAAACCTCCTTTTCTTGTTTCTAGAATAGTTGATTATTATAATTCATATTGTTGTGATATGGTTGTGAAATCTTGTTTATAAGAGCATTGAACAATTAAAATTTTAAAACCAAGTGATCTATGTTTTACTTTAATTTTCTAATTTGTTTAGTTTATGAGTGTAAAATCAACTCCTCCTTTGAAACCAATTTAGATTTTTGAAATTTGATACTCTTGCACCTAATAGTACAAGCTCCTTGGATAACCTCAATTATACTACACACACCCATATACTTGCAGGGTAGCGTTTGAGTTTAGAATATCAAGACTTGCACACAGTGCTAACAAGTTTTTGACATCGCTATTGGGGAGCATCAGTATTTTTGTTAGAGTAATAAATGTTGATTAATAAGCGAGACTAGATCACACCCTCATTACATAATTTCAGCATCATTTCTGCCATCAACCAATCTTTCATTATTTTGCTGGCATTTTTCACTCACTTATGAATTTGTTGGACTGCATGTGGTGTTGAAAGTAGGGTCTTCAGCCATCTATGTATATATAACCAGATATTGAATATAACTCCCACAATTTTAGAAGAGTAAGTAGGATTTAAAACTCTTCAAACTTGGAGGATTCACACCCATCATCACCTTTGTCTTCACTACCATCTTCTCTCAAATCCCAAGAATCAATCGTGGAAGATGACAAGGACTTTGTCATTCCTACCATTATAAACATCAATGGGGCTATCAACAACCCATAGATCAAGGTGAACAATTTTTCAATCAGATCAATGATCATGCAAATAATTCCACAAATCATTTTGGAGGGATCCCCATGGAGGATCTAAATCTCCCATTGTTCAATTACTACAGTAGTTGAACACTTTCAAGATCAATGACATCGCTCATGATGGTATTTTCCTACTTCTGTTCCCATTCTCCTTGAGGGATAGAGCCAAGGTGTGGCTCTCATCATTGTCAAGGAAATCTATAAATATCTGAGAGGAGTTGTTGAAAGTTTTTCTAGCAAAGTATTTTCTGCCAAGCAAGACCGCTCCATTGAGGAGCCAGCTTACTAATTTTTCTCAAAGAGATGAAGAAATTGTCTATCACACAAGGGAGAGATTCAAAGACCTCCAATATCTTTGGCCTCACTATGGGCTCAACAACTGGATACTTCTTCAAACCTTCTACAATGGACAATATTACTACACCAGCATGTACATAGATGTTGCATCCAATGGAAATTTTAATGAAAAAGTCCTACAGGGAAGCCTATGCAGTCATTAAGGACATGACAATTAATCATTGACAATGGAGCATTGAGAGGAACAACCAGCCTTCCTCATCTTCTATTGCTTCTAGAAATCCAATTGGCATACATGTTTTTGATGTCGTAGATTCAATTGCAGCCAATCCTGTCTCTCTTACCAAAAAGTTTGAAAGGTTGAAGACTCAACCAGCTCAACTGGTCAATTTTATTTGTGATGCAAATGAAGTTCCAATACAAGTAGCTTCTTGAATCTATCCTTCTTTTATTCCTTCTGAGGATATTATGGAATAATGTAATGGTGTAGGTAATTATATGAACAAACAACCTTGCAAACCATACTCCAACATCTACAATCTGGGTTGGAGGGATCATCCCAACTTTTCCTACCACAAATACAATACCCTAAATCTTCAACAACCTCAAATCCAACAACCAGTACACATGGAGAGTAGGCCATCAATGGCAAATAATCCATCGAGTTTCAATAACAATGCAAATAGAAATTTCAATGAACAATAACAACAACCAAAGTCCAATTTGGAGACCCTTCTAGAAGGTTTCGTTTCATCTCAAGTGAAGAAAAATAAAGAGTCCTACCAATAGGGACAACTCATGAAAGATGCAATTAGATAACTTTCTTCTAAGGTGTACATCATTACTATTCACACAAGGATGTTGGAGAACCAGATTCAAAACAATCCCTTTCTAATAAAAGAGCACCTTATGATTCCTTACCTAGCGAACTGGAGATGAATCCAAGGGAGACTTGCAAATCAGTGGAAATGAGGAGTGGGGTTGTAAGTGGAGGATCATCACCACCTTCAAAGAGGAAATCTGATGAAGTTGTTGATACAAAAGTAGAAGAGATAGTTGAAAACCAAATGAAGAAGTTTTATACAAATTCTCAACAAGGTGACTCTCTAACAAGCCTAATTCCCCTTTCCCTCACAAGTTTTCTAATAAAAAAGATGACATCAAGTTCAATAAGTTTGTGGATATTCTGAACAAGCTTTATGTCAACCTTCCATTAGTTGTAGGTATTGCTAAAATGCCTTCTTATGATAAATTCCTGAAAGATATTCTCATAAAGAAAAGGAGGCTTGATCAAATTGAAATGGTAACACTTTCTGAACGAATTAGTTCTATCATGCAGAACAGGTTGCCAAAGAAACTTGATTATCTTGGTGCATTTACTCTCCCTTGTAAAATTGGATATTCAACTTTTGATAAAGGACTGGTAGATCTTGATTTTACCATTTGTTTGATTCCTTTCTCTCTATGGTAAAGACTTGATTTGGAATATCTAAAACCCAACTCAATGGCAATACAACTAGCTGGTTTGTCTATCAAATATCCAGGGGGAATTATTGAAGACATTCCTGCACAAATAGGGAAGTTTTACATTCCTTGTGATTTTGTAGTCCTTGTTGTGAATGTAGAGCCAAAAATCTCATTCTTTTTGGGAGACCACTTCTCAGGATTGTTGGATGTATCATAGATGTTAGAGAAGGGAAGCTGACTATCAGACTAGAGGATGAAGCCCTGGTATTTTATATTTATTATGTTGTGAAAGCAACGAGTACACAAAAATATCTTTATTTGATTAATAGCATTAATACCTTACTGGAGGATGACAAGAATCTCTATAAATAGTTATGGATGAGTTTGAAGATGAAGAGGACAATACAAACATGATCATTGGTCTTCATGAAGAAAATTATGAAGCAATATCAAGCTTAAATTATGATGAAGCATCACAAGAGAAGGAGGAAAGTAACACCATAATAGTGGAGAAAAAGGTAGAACTTAAGCCCTTGCCACTGAGGTTGAGGTATGCATTCTTAGACCCAATTTTCACTTCTCCTATCATAATGGATTATGAATGGACCCAAGACAAGAAAAAAAATTGTTGAAAGAACTTAGACTTTACAAAGATGTAATTAGCTATTCCATTGATGACTTTAAGGGGAATAATCCTTCTATTTGCATGCATCATATATCTTAAGAAAATGATGTCAAACCATGTATTGAACCACCTAGAAGATTAAATCAAAACATGATGGAGGTGGTAAAAAGGAAATTTTGAAGTTAAAAGATGGTGGAATAATCTATCCTATCAGTGACGGCATTGGGTAATTGTTATTCATGATGTATCTAAGAAAGGGGAGACTATGATGATGAAAGAATACAAGAATGAATTAATCCAAACAAGTGTAGTCACCAGGTGGCGTATGTGCTTTAACTATAGAAGGTTAAAGAAGGACATTGTAAAAGACCATTTCCCCTTTCCTTTTATTGATCTCATGTTGGAAAGACTTGCAAACCATTTATATTTTTTCTATTAAATGAATATTCTAGATTTATCCAAATTCCTATCTACCCAGCGGGTCAAGAGAAAACCACTTTTACAAGCACTTACAGACTTTACGCTTATAGGAAGATGCCTTTTGAATTATGTAATGCATCCACTATGTTTCACAGATGCATGATGCCATTTTTATTTCATAGAAAAGATTATGGAAACATTTATGGATGATTTTAGTATATATGGTAATCCTTTTGATGATTGCTTGTTAAATTTAACAAAGGTTTTGTAGTGTTGTAAATAGGCCAACCTTGTACTGAATAGGGATAAATGTCATTTTATGGTACAATCCAAAGTTGTACTTGGTCATGTCATATCAAACAAAGGAATTGAGGTGATAAAAAAAAGTAGAATCCATTGAGAAGATGCTAACACTTACCACAGTAAAATAAGTTAGAAGTTTCTTAGGACACAAAGGGTTCTATAGACGGTTTGTATAGGGTTTTTCAAACATTGCAAGGCCACTATGTTCTCTACTTGCACAGGATGTTGAATTAATATGTAATGAAGATTGACAAATAGATTTCCAAAAATTGAAAGATGCTCATGTTTTATCCCCTATCATTCAACCACCTGACTGGAATTCTCCATTTGAAATCATGTGCGATAGGGGAAATTTTGGGTCAATGGTGAGACAACAAACTTCATTCCATTCATTATGCAAGAAAAACCTTAGATGATGCCCAAATCAATTATGCAACTGCTGAGAAGGAGATATTTGCAATAGTGTACGCTTATGATAAGTTCTAAGAATATCTTGTAGGCTCCAAAGTTATTGTTTACATGAACCATGCTGCAATCAAGTACATTTGAGAAAAAAGGATTCAAAGTGTAGACTTATTCCCTGGATTTTGTTACTTCTATAATTTGACTTAGAGATCAAAGACAAGAAAGGGATGTTCAACAATGTGGATGATCACCTTTCTGGTCTCAACACTATTACACAAGACTGTCTTCCCATTGATAATTTCTTGCCTATGAAGAAGTTGTATGTTGTGGGATCTTTTCTTGTACCATGCTTTGTAGATTTTGCAAATTATCTTTCAACCAGACAGCTTCCCCCAGATCTTACCTATCAACATAAGAAGAAATTCATCTGTGATGTAAACTTCTATTATTGGGATGATCCGCTATTGTTCAAGCATGACTTTGATGGGTTGATTAGAAAATGGATTTCGGATGAAGAACTTTCAGGTATCACAGTTGTGTCATTATTCCTAATATGGAGGACATTGTGTTGGATAGAAAATAGCATTAAAGATTATTCATGCATGATTTTATTGGCCTACTTTATTCCTTGATGTCCATGCCTATGTGAAAGCTTGTGATAGATGCCAAAGAACCGATGGAATCTCTAAAAGAGATGAAATGCCCCTTAATTCAATTCCTAAAATTGAACTCTTTGATGTATAGGGAGTTGGTTATGTGGGTTCATTTACATCATCATGTGGCTGCAAATTCATCATTGCTGCTTGTGATTATGTGTCCAAATGGGTAGATAGCATTCCTACCCCAGCTCCTAATGCAAAATCTATAATCAAACTATTTCAAAAAAAAAAATCTTTCCTCATTTTGGTGTTCCAAGAGCTGTAATTTTAGATGGAGGCTCTCATATCAATTAAAATAACTTCAAGAATCTCTTGAGAAAATATGGATTCAAACATAAAATCTCAACTCAATATCATCCATAGACAACCAGACAAGTCAATATCTCAAACCGACAACTGAAAGGAATCCTAGAGGAGATGGTGTCTAGCTCAAGGAAATATTGGGCATTAAAACTAGAGGACGCATTGTGAGCATATTGGATTGCATAAAAACCACAATTGGCATCACATCTGTTCAAGATTATCTATGGAAAGTCATGCCATCTTCCCCTAGAGTTGGAGCACAAGGCTTTGTGGGCAATTAAATTTATAAACAATGACATGTGGAAATTGTAGAGAAAAGATTGTTGTAATTGCAAGAACTAGAGTAACTCCATTGTGATGCTTATGAGAATGAAAAATATACAAATATAGGAAAAAATATTGGCATGACATGAGGGTCAAAAGTAAATATTTCTCAGAAGGAGACAAAGTATATCTCTTCAACTTGAGGCTAAAGCTTTTTCTAGGAAAACAACAGTCGAAATGGTCCAGACCCTTCCTAGTTTTGAAGATTTTTTCATATTTAGTTGTATAACTTCAAGGCAAAGAGTCTACCTTCAAAGTTTTGGACAAAAATTCAAGTTGTACACTTTGGGAGAGAAGGTTTGCAAGGGAGTCCCATACCCCCTTACAGATGCAAGTTGATGAAAATGAAGAGTCTTACTATGGACTCTAAATGGAGGACCTTTATAGGAGTTGAACCCACTATTAGAATATATTTTCTTTATGCTACTTCCTCAAAAAATATTTATTTTTCAAATAAACTAGTCACGGATGAATGTAATAATTTAGGCCCTCATAGTTAATATGTTAATATCATTCTAGGTGTATGTGAATATAAAGGAAAATCAAACTTCTGAAATAATTTTGCTACAACATGATGTGTTGATCAAGGGACATAGTGTGCCCGTTTTTATGATGCTCATCATCACACCAAAGCGAGATACCTCAAAACAAAACACGAACTAATATTAAACATCCAGGATTACCATAAAATAGGTTAAATTAAAATTGATTCCATATTACCACAAAAGTAAAAAATATTACATATGGGTCCACATGAAGCCACATGTATTACATATCATGCAACAAGATGATACATATCACTGTTCAATTGGTGAACTAGCCACAACCTATTACATATGTTAACTTGTTCACATATACCAGACATATACGTACAACCAGGGCTTACATCCAAAGCTCGTGTCGATATACAACATCTACAAAACACTCCCAAGGACCTGAGAGTATAGGGATGACACATAGGACTCTACTAAAAAACACAAGTAGCATATTCAACCTTTAACAGCTACTGCTCCTCTTGCTGCTCAGCCTCAACTGCACGATCTCTACCTCTTCGTGCACAACCAACTAAAAGATGTGGAAACTCATAGAGTGAGACCAACATCCCAATGAGAGATATAAATCTCCTCCAACAATTTCTATTGACACAGATAAGCTAAAGTAGGAAAGTAACATTAATATCATGTTGGGTAGATTCATCTAAATGATATGAATAAAGCAATTAACATTGTTTAAGCAATTTAGGCATCTACAACTGAGTAGTATAACATCTTATACTTTAAGAAGGAATATGAAGAACATGTATAGCAGTTGATTTCTTTTAAGTCGTTATAAATCAACTAATCAGTACAAGAGATAAGGTAAAGCATCATACAATGTGAGTCATGTTTAACCCTAAGCAATATACTACACAGGTGTGTTATGTCTTTTAGTATGCCCTGAGGAGATGAGATATACCACTCATGCTCCAACTGACCACTACTAAGTTGAAATCAATGACATATAAGATCTAGGAGGAGTCGGACTGCTATGAACTCCCACACCCTCGGACATTCTGAGTCTGTCGTAGTGACATATAAATTCCAACTGCAAAACAACCTAGTCTGCCATGGTATATAGCCACAGCACCAGTGAACTGAGTTACGATCGTAGCCGCACTCCTGTCAAGGCATGACCGCAGCCATCCTCAATACACACACACACACACACACACACACACACACACACACATATATATATATATATATATATATATATATATATATATATGGGATCATCTTTAATACCCGCCCCCCATTTTGGTTACTTTTTTCAAGTTTCTTACTTTTGACATGTAGAGGGTTACTTTACCTTGAAAACTATTATATTTCATGCATACATAGTTATGTTTGCACCAGCATATTTCAAAACATGATTATATATATATATATATATATATATATATATATATATATATTGTGTATTTTGTATTGATTTACTTTTTTAGTCGTATAGTTACTTTCTTATTAGTATAGTTACTTTTTTATAGCATTATTACTTTTCTTCCCAGAACAGTTACTTTTTTGGATGTCGGGTAGCGAACTCCAGGCTACCCGCGTGGGTATTGAATGAACGACCTATATATATATATATATATATATATATATGGAGATTACTCAATGCTCGCGTGGGTATTCAACAGTTGCTACCCGTGCCGTGAAGTCACGGTGGCATAAGTTGTAAATAGGCATAATAAGATCTTTATGTCACGGCTATTGCTCCCCTCCCATCTACGGCCTTGTCTCTGTCTTTTTCTCCCTCTTCCGCTTCAAACTCCAGGCCAATCGCCGGTGGTACTCCCTTTTTCTGTCGGGTAAGCACTGACCTCCATCATCCCACCTTCTATTTCTCCATCAACTGGTCCTACTATCTCTTAGACCCCACGCTTCTGCCTTTAGAGGCGCCATCCTCCACCACACACTACCACATGGTGTCAATTTCCCACTCATCGCGCCAGAGGACTTAATGGTTGTGGTCCCTCGACTGACAGATGATCCAGACTGACTGGTCTGGGACAACAATTCCTTGGTCCATATGGGGTGGCTCCTCCTATCCACTAACACTACCGGCAACTAATCTGACAACATGGCCTCCGATTTTGCCTCCAAGGATGAGAACCCACCAGCACTGCTCGAGTCGGACGAGCTGGACGCGGAGCACATCGACGAGTTCCGGCGGTCGACCTCTTTCCTCTGCTTTGACTACTTAAGGGGATGGACATCATAGACGTGCATGTGGGTTGTGTAGCTGGTGTCATTGTGGAGGTAAGCGGTGTAGGCTGTAGAAAGCTGCTAATGGTATGCCACTTTCTGGTGGCTTGTCCATAGGTGGTCCGACTGTTCCGGAGGTGGTGGCGTAGTGCCACCTTTGTCGATTGAACCGTAGATGGAATCGAGGAGACTAGAGGAGAAGGACATGTTGGTTCGCTGTAGCCGTCAGAAGAAGCACTCCATGAACTTTGCCAACACGTCGTCCATGGCCATCTACATTAGCTTGTTCGCCGCCTTGTTCTTTCCATAGAAGGGATCGGGGGCCGATGGGATCAGGATGAAATCGTGTAGTGGTGGACAAGACCAGAAGGACTATTAAGATGCACGAGAGTCGTTTGTGGGATTGTCCACTAGGGAGGAACCCAATAAGGATGATTTCATACGTAAAGGAGGATGACGGCTGGAAGGATAACCAGTAGAAGAAGGACTCGACTGAGACGCAGACAGAGGAGGATGGTGAAAGTGTACCAGGCATATAAGCCTTGCTAAAATATGCATTACAGCATCATTGCTGGGAAGTCGATCCCAACAATTTTGTATATGTTGATATAGTTTGGTATGCATAGTATTTACTAGGACGGTCGGTATATGCTAGAGGCATGTATATGTACGTAGTTCATCTTTAGATGATGTGCAAGTTTATTTATTTAGGAGTCTGGTCATTGATTGATTCCTTTGTCATTACTGTATCGAAGAGTTGCATACTAGAAAAGGGATGTTAACATACTGGAAAAGGGATGTTGTCTTTCTCGGTGAACTAGCATCGGAGTTCAACTGTGTCTTTAAGCTTGCAGCTTCAGGGGTAAAGATTGTATATTTGGATTTTGTTGGTAAATGCCAAAAGCATCACAAATCAACTCGACACACACACTTGTATGCGCTTGGATTTTACTTTCAGAATGTTTTGATCTCATTTAAAATTTTCAGTTTTAGATAGATATCAACTTTATGTGTCCTATTATTACTTTCAGTGTCATATAATTACTTTTTGTGTCATGGTACTACTTTTTGTGTCGAATAGTTTCGTCTTGTGTGGCCGAAATAGCGGTGGTAGTTGCATATCGCTACATCTCGTTAGTGTCCATGTCACAGTAACTTAAAATTGATTTGTAATCTTTCCTATATTTTGACTTGTAAGGTGAGTGGTTATATTGTTGTACATAGAGAAATTGTAACATGCATGATGAAACAATAAGGTGAGTGGATATTTTGTAATGAATATAAAGAAACAGTGATGTACAGGAATAAATTATAAGGTGGGTGGATATTTTGTAATGTGCATAGAGAATTTGTAGCGTGCATTATTAAATAGTAATGTAGGTGGACATTGTGTAATGTATATAAAGAAACTGTAATTTGTAGGAACAAATTATAAGGAAGGTGGATATTTTTAATGTACACAGAGAAATGACTATCCATATTGCAAACTGACACCTACATTACGGTTGACTCTTGCCTATTACCGTCCATATTACAGATGGCACTTGCTTATTACAATATGAGTATCCATATTGCAAATCTGTCTCCTACATTATGGTTGGCTCTTGCCTATTACAATGTGACTATCCATATGGCATATGACACATGCTTAATACAACATGACTATCCATATTACAAAATTGTCACCTACATTACAGTTGTCTCTTGCCTATTACAATGTGACTATCCATATTACATATGACACTTGTTTATTACAATACGAGTATCCATATTATAATTGACTGTCCATATGACATGACACTTGAAAATTACAATATGACTATCCATATTACAAAACTATCACCTACATTACAGTTTTCTCTTGTCTATTACAATGTGATTGCCCATATTACATATGATACTTGCTTATTACAACATGACTATCCATATTACAAATGGTCACCTACATTACAGTTGGTTCTTGCCTATTACAATGTGACGGTTCATATTACAGATGACACTTGCTTTTTACAATATGAGTATCCATATTACAAAATTTTCACCTACATTACAGTCGCATCTTATCTATTACAATGTGACTGTCTATATTACATATGACACTTGCTTATTACAATATGAGTATCCATATTACAAAATGGTCACCTAAATTACGGTTGGCTCTTTCCTATTACAATGTGATTGTCCATATTATAGATGACACTTGCTTATTACAATATGAGTATCCATATTACAAAACTGTCACCTACATTATGGTTGGCTCTTGCTTATTACAATGTGATTGTCCATATTATAGATGACACTTGTTTATTACAATATGAGTATCCATATTACAAAACTGTCACCTACATTACAGTTGGATCTTGCCTATTACAATGTGACTGTTCATATTACATATGACACTTTCTTATTACATTACAATATTGTAATTTTTGTATGTTCAAAGACCTCATTTTTCTCTCTGTCTGTAACTTCTTCCACCCACTTGCTTATTACAAGATGCTACTTTGTACTTCTGTGACATAATTTGAACAAATAGAGAATCAATTCAGACGCCATTAGACAAATAAGAACGAGTGATGACTATGTAGATTGCAGAAGATGACGAGGAGTAACTGCAAACCGGATGCAGAAGCTTTCTTTGACATTACAACAAACAATACAATGGCAGTCATTTTATGCAATCGACTACACACTCTGCTGATAAAAATTGACCCCAAGCATAGTGCCCAATAGATCAGGATGGATTGGTGGGGGTAAAGAAAACCAGATCTGTACCAGTTACAGTGGAACACATTCTTGCAATGGGAGAGTTGTGCTTGGTTGGGTAGATGAGAAGCTTACATCGAACATCGATATTCAACTTGGGTATGACTAGCTTCCCAAGCATGTACACACTTGTGGAACTGTAAACACTAGCATCAGCGGTAGTTGGTGTTGGTTTCATTTCACCTTTTTTTTCCAGCGGAAGCAAACAAAAACGAGAGGGTGGGGGGTTTTGAGAAAGAAAAGGTGGAAAAAACAAAAATATGAAGAGGAAAGAAAGAAAAAAAAGTAATGGAAGTCACAAAAGCAAGCGATTCTGTTTCGCTTTCCCGGGGGGTCAGGGTTTTCTATTCCGCCGGCCCGATTTCCTCCTTTCTTGTTAAAAAGACGATTCGTCGTCGGTCGAACTCTAGCCGCCGACCAATGCGAAAAGTATTAAGTGAATATGCATATTCGGAAATGACCAGCGATGTCCTAGACGAGGACGCGGACGCGGATCGCCGCCTCCTCTGTTGCCCATCCTTGCTCCCTCTGGTGGTGATGGTTGCGGCGGTGGCCGCGGCCACTCCTTTTTCTAGCTCCGCAGCCGCGTGGGGAAAGCCGCCCGCGCAAGCACTCCTAGTTTGGAAGGTCGCAGAGCGGAACCCCTACGTCTCTCCATAGTCCACAAAAAATCATGTCACCCCAGGAAATCATTCTGACCACGACGTGACTTGGTGGCTTCTTTTAGATACGATGGCAGCTTGTCGGGATTTACATCTCTGCACTTCCTCCTCCTCCGTCCTGATATGGATGGATCTTCTACTCCTCTTTGCGTTGTGTTTGTTCCGACGAAACGAAAGCGTCGGGACAGCTGCTTCCAAGAGAGGATTGCGGAAGAAGATGAACGGGGTAGCTACTGGGGGTTCCTCCACCGCCGCCTCCTACGTCCACGCCTTCTCCGCTTCGGGTTCCTCTGAGGATTCTTGTGCCCATGATGCTTGTCCAAGATGCCGTCGCGAAGGGAGCAAGTGCATGCACGTCAAAAATGCAGCGGCAATATGTATAATCGGAGTAAGGGTGACTAATGTGGCGTCTAATATTTCAGAGTTCCACAATGGAGATGACGGACAATGGTGCCATACGATGGTGACAAGGACACTTTGCAGGAGTGGTCTGAGTGGAGAAACAAGAAGAAGAGGGGATGATGAGATCATGCTATGACGGAGACGGGGAGTCCATGAGATGGTTGTATAACATACTGGGTTAAAATTTCTGGCAGAAATATGTTGCAATCTTGTTGGAAGTTCACAGACGCACTTATGAAACAGAGACAGAGACGACACAATCAAGTGCTGAGAAGATACAGATAATTACAATACCTGCCACTGTGTTTTTAGAGCATGGGTATTTTGATTAGGATACCTGCGCGGGTAGTAAAAACAATCTCATATATATATATATATATATATATATATATATATATATATATATATATATATATATATATATATATATATATATATATATATATATATATATATATATATATATATTTATATATATATATAGAGAGAGAGAGAGGGAGAGAGAGAGAGAGTGAGTGAATCACATCACTGAGATGCGGCCTTTACCATTCTCCTACAAGGGTATGACCATAACCAATCCTTTGAAATACATATCCTCAACAGTATACGACTCTGAGCTTCCACTAAGGGATAACCCATTTCACCATCCAGTAAGTATTGACATTGAATATGGATCTATGGCAGACGGAAACTACATGATTAGGGTTTCACTTGATTAAATAATACAATTGGGTATCTTTGAGCATTAATCAAGTTACAACGTACAAACCCTAAATAGATTATATAAAGATAAGGGTATGATACAACTCCAGAAGATATAAATTGTATGAGGTATAAGCTTGTCACATCATCACTTGATACCACTACCATAAAAGGCCATCAACAATATCACATCACTAGGGGATATCAATCCCTCATCTCATCATTGGAGGATATCACCTCACAATAGGCATTGAACCTCTGCCAGTTCATAAGACCCATTCACATAGTTCATGCACATCATCATTATCTCATCATGCCTCATAAAGGCTTATAGCCATCACCCTATATCATATAATAGATATCATAGCATTCAAAAAACTATGATTTATATTCCACCAGCAAGGTTAAGGTTACATTAGTAGGAGAGAGAAAAGATACTTCATTGCATGTTATACACTTCAAACAAGGTAAACATCACATCATGTGTTCATAATCAGGGTTAGGGTTTACTTATGTGTATCCAATTAGGATTTCTAGATCAGAAAATATCAAAACATCCTAATCACCATATTTTCCCATATTCTTGGACATCTTTCATTTTCATTCAACACCACTATCAAGTCAATTGGACCAACAAAACACGTGTCATAACACCTCATGGATTGAAGAGGATTCAAGGCCACTCACCTTATGCGGCTGAAGGGAACACAAGCCATCAAGGTTGAAGACAAACACAAAGCTCTACGACCATGGAGAAAACAGCACATGTAACGCTCGGGCCCACTGCCCAAGGCTCGAGTAGAGTTTCAAGAATGACAGTTGTCCCCACAGACCACCACTAGCCTTAACTGTGTGCTTTATCCTCACTCACACACATGCCAGTATCAACTTCCCGATAGGTCACCCATCCCAGTACTACTCCAAGCTGAGCATGCTTAACTATGGAGTTCTTAATGATGGGCTCCCGAAAAAGGAGGTGCACCTTGGTGATATAGGTAGTCCAATCATTCCTTTTAAGATCATCTTATCCAAGGTCTCAAATCCTGGGACATTACAATCTCCCCCACTTAGACTCTTGACGTCCTCGTCAAGGCTCAATATACGGCCTCATAATCTCTTCCCCATTTCAGTGCAAACCCACAATGACCCATGGACACCCAGCTCCCAATCATGGAATACCAGCACAAGGGTGGCTATGTCAACCATGGACAGCCATTTCCAATATGCCTGGACCGTACGGCTCAAGACTGGCATGCCACATGCTCATGCGGGCCCCACCTACTGGAGGGGAATTGGCTCTGATACCATTTGTAATACTCAGGCCCACTGCCCAAGGCTCTAGTAGAGTTTTAGGAATGACAGTTGTCCCCACAGACCACCACTAGCCTTAACTGCGTGCTTTGTCCTCACTCACGTGCATGCTAGGATCAACTTCCCGACAGGCCACCCATCCCAGTATTACTCCAAGATGAGCATGCTTAACTATGGAGTTCTTAATGATGGGCTCCCGGAAAAGGAGGTGCACCTTGGTGATATAGGTAGTCCAATCATTCCTTTTAAGATCATCTTATCCAAGGCCTCAAATCATGGGACGTTACAGCACATGTCTTTGACCGAAGAGAATTCAAAACAACTTGATCAAAGAAGGTCAGCGACTGAAGAGGTTCTCAACACACCCAAGTCAAATAAGAAAGTAAAGTTGATGACCAAAGAACATCACACACAAGCTCATCAATCGAAGATCAAGGGTAAATCAAGCGACCAAATGAAGAAAAACCATCTCAATGACCAACAAGCATCACCAAGCCTTCAAATACTTAGAACATAGCATGAAGGACATCTTAGAGAGAAAACCACTATCAAAGCATGATCAAAATAGTTGGTTGTAATTATGAAACTAAAACTTCAAGGAGAGATATACATCGAGGAAATTGCCATATAAAACACTAGAAATCCGATCACCAAAGCATAGGGGTAACCAAACCATTACCGTGAGGGAAGAATCCACGATCCAAACCATCACATGCATCTAAAAATCTCCATCATAACAAAGGAAAACAGGACATGAAGTAAGATGAGAAACCAACATAAAACATGTGCATGTGAAACTAGCACTTCCACCATCCATGGAATCTCGAGTAAAAATTAGGGTTAGGTAAAGGAGAAAATTCATGCAATATCATTATAGGAATTCAAATCTAAACAAGATATCATCATCAACAACATGTGATCACGTTTTAGGAATAAGTTTTGCATGTAGAATTTAAAGTGCAATGATAGTAGGGAACACAGTTATATAACCTGCCTGCTTATGATGAAACCACCTCCAAGAAAAGAGATCCAAAGAAGAGAGAAGACCAAGCTTTGATCACCTCTATGAAAAATCTAGTCACCACCTCAAAAGAGAAGAAAACCCTAGGTTAAAGGTTAAGGAAGACAAATCCAAAACCCAATGCCAAGAAAGAAAGGAAGAAGGAGAAGGTCTTCATCCCACTTAGGTACTACCATGGAAAATCATGGATTCGACCTCTATGTAGAGATGTTTCTCAAAATACCACCATGTAGAACAATGGATTCGGCCAAGAGAAGAGAAAGAGGTAGGGGTTTACAAGGAAATGAAATAAAGAGGATGGATCACTTGTCGAGGATTAAAGATCACCAACAAATCAACAAGAGAAGACGCTCCAACTCAAAATCACCACATGTAAGATGATCGTCCACCAAATCTCCAAGGATGAGTTCCTCTTCCCAACCAATCTCCAAAGGGACAAATTCCAAATATGAGAGAGGGAAACAGAGTGTAAAAGGAACATATTCATGGGAAAAGAAGGGTACATATACTTAAGGGTAGAGAGAGGGGAAAGGAATTAGGTTTCATGCACATAGGTGCCACTTGTCCATCTAAGATCAACCATGCATCCACTAAAACCATGCAAGTCACTAAGGTCATGAAAAACAAGAAGGATCAAAAACCTCACTTGGTCCTAGAGGACCATCGATCGAAGGGAAACATGGCCACAATGTCCCATGGTCAAAGAGAAACCAACGACCAAACACACGAAACCCTAGGATTCCTCTTCGACCAAAGAGAAGGAAAAGCTCTTTGATCAAAGGGACACCACCACCACCAAAACCTCTTTGTCTGTATAGGTTAGTACAAGGAAACATCAAGGGTGTTCAAAGAAAACCAAGAACTCAAACGGTCAACATAAGGTCGAAACCATACTAGGGCATCCAAGCAAACCCCAGAAACAACACTCAAGATGTCACCACTTCTCTCCTCATCAAAATAAGGTATAACAATGTGACCACCAACATCATACTCTATCTCATGATGCCAAAATATAAGAGGCACATACAACATGTGACAAATTGCAAGATAAACCCTCAATTAGGGGTAAATTGCAATTTGGTCCAAAAGAAGCATACATGTAGCAAAACCAGCTCAAACATCATGTAAACAGGACGAAACTGAAAACATAAACATGTCACATGTTATTCAATCTCGTCACATGATCAGATTAAGGTTTAAGCATATTATTAAACTAGACAAGCAAGATCAAGCACTAAGCTAGGTTAAGGGTCTTACAGTTTTAGATAGATGTCTTTAGTGACTTAAGTTTAGAAAACATAGCGTGTTCTGGTTTCAACACCGCTTATGTTCAAGATGTTAGACAATCCATAGTTTCTATAAAGTGGGAACACATCATGTGTAGAAGTCTACATGAAGTGTGCATAGAAGGTTCAATTTTACAGAAGTTTTGTAAAGTTGTTGCACCGCGTGATGTGGTGTGCCAAGTTCAAAGAAATCATTCAAGTGCTCACTTGGAGCAAAACACACCATGCTTCATTTTGCACATGGCATGTGAGGCAAGGTATAATTTTCTATAAGTTTATGTGACCATCAACCCTTTTTTGTAATTTCCTCTACACAGTGTTCCCAGAAAAATCTTCATATTTCCACTTTCACCTGGAGAGACACACATAGGGTGTTTATCTAGACATGTTGTGTTCCTTAATGGTTTGAGTTTATAGATTTTTTTCAATGATGAAAAACACAGAGTGTCTATTTTTAAGATGCCATGCTACATTCAACTTGAGCAAAAATATAAAACCAACTACATTACCGAAACAGTGAAACATGTCGTCTTGTTTGTGGAACACACTGTGTAGGTGGCACTAGAATAGGGATTCTCAGCCTGATTTTGAAATTTATTCACATTCCTTGCCACTCTACATCATGTCTCCTGCATCTACACCATTTTAGCAACCTTCGACGCCACCCTCAACTTCTCCTAATGTACATCTCAGCTAGACCCTCCATCAGTGTCAGTCAGCCATAGTTCTCATCGCTCGTTTCACCAACCAAACTTGTTGTCGAGTTCTTAGTCAATCATCGTCACCATCTTCTCGCCCTTGAAAGTCCTCTAGTTTTGCATTCATTGTTCTCAACACCCATCCAAGCCACTACTTTTGTGCCATTGGAGCTGGCAATCTAGCTGAAAAGCATAGCTTCGAGATCACCTTCAAGCACCTTCTCTGCCATTGTGTTTCAATCGCCAAGTCATTGTGAACCCTAACATTCACTACGGTCTAAGCATCCATCATCTCTAACAAATCCAATCATTGAGCAACTCAACTAAGCTCCAACCTTCAAGCTAAGCTCATTGTAGAAGATCCATCCATGTTGTTTCTCCTTCTTCATCACATGTGTCACATAGAAACATACAATGTTCCATCCTGAAACATGTTGCATTTCCTCCCCAGTAGTACTTTTCTTCACTCAAATCAATGGCTTCAATTAAGAAAGCTTTAAATCACTACAAAGGATAAAGCTCTTCATCCGCCACCCCCTATGTCTCCTCCACACAGTTCAATGTCATAGAAAAAGAAGATGCCATCTATCAAAAATTGATAACTTGTAGGGTTCATCCTACTCACTTCGCTTGTGTTGTAACTATGGAAGCATTGGGTTTTCATGTAGAGGTGTGAGTATGTCTTGAGGATCTTAGTCATCTTATTATCTGCTATAAGGTCATTTTCACATACCCAACATTGACATATGAATTTCTAACTACTTTAAAATCAGAAGAAGACCCAAGGGAGCTGGTTGAACCTCTTGATATAATACATTTATGTCTTATCGATCATGGTTATAAATTCACATTCAAAAAAAAAATTATGCATATCAATGTACTTATGGAGGTAGTATTGTAATGCCAAACACTTTTGATAATAATGAATTTTGGACGATGATAACTGATGACCCGCATCACCCATTCACTTCTTATAGAGCATCCCATATCCATAACCCTATCGTTCTCTACATTCATAAACTCCTTAGTACATGTGCTTTCTCCAAGAAGGAAACACAAGTATTGGTTGGAAAGCAAGATTTGTTCTTCTTATGGGCCATGTTACATAACAATAAAGTCAATGCATGCTATTTTATCCTTAAACATTTCTTCGAGATTGGAAAGGAAAACTCAGGTGACATAATGATAGGAGGATAGATAACTGATATTTCCCACAAGTTGAACATAGACCTCATAGGGTTAGAAGCTATCACTGGGAAGAACAAAGTCACTCTCAAATTTCTAATTTTTTTCAAGCTTAATTACTGGGGACCCTTCTGATGTGGACAAGCTTAGGCAGTATTTCCATGAGTGTGAAAAATATATAGAACTTCCAAACATAGAGGGGATCACATTAACCAATCGTGACAAGTGGAAGTTCATTTTTGATGACGAGGATGCTACTAAAGATAGACCTAACATTTCAACTACAGTTGAGGCATCTGCACCTCCTCCTTCTAATGGCACGCAGACTGAATATAGTTGGGCAATGCTAAATGTATGACATCTCTATGATTATTTCCAGTAGTGTTTTGACCAACAGGACAACCGTTTGGACCAGCTGAGCCAATAGTATACAGTTATGCACTCCATGATTCTGAGGATGGATTTGTGCCACATCACTCAGGGCCACTATACCATGCCCACACCACCTCCACCGCCACTGTAGGAGCCTTTAGTCCCTAACATTCTAGATGATGACACTTTGGGGAAGCACTTCCCAGCTGTCGACGAGGGCACTGGTCCCTCAATCTAAAATTCTTTACAATAGGAATCCAGTTTTAAACCACTTGAGTTTGTTATATGCAGTGCATACATCACAATTTTCAAGCTTATGGGGGAGCAACCAGATGACAATTTAGTTTTTAGTTTTCCTTTGCATTTCTTAGTTTTTATTTTAAACAATGGTAAATCTAATGTTTTTTGAGGTGTGTTCTCTTTATTGGATTGTTTTCCTTTTGTGCCAAACCATTTGTCCCAATTTAGTTTTGAGGAATATTTGTTGAAGAAAAATTGTATAAGCTTTGCATTAATTAATTGAAATTTTTTGCCAATCACATTCACTTCATTTTGGTCTTTTCTTGTAGCCTTCATGTTCATCTTTCCAACTCATGTACATGTAATAGATGGATCTTTTTGGATTAATCAGTATTATAGTATTATTTAGTGTTCTAGATGTCCTTGTCAAATTCTTAGTGCATTTACAACCACCCTCTCCATAAAAAAATTAACATAACTATAAAATGAAGTTGATTGTCAATCAAGTTAACTCTTTTATGCTTAGGACATGAAAGCTCTAGTTTAAGTCCACATGGTTCTCTAGCCGAAACCGACTCACTTTTTATCATTTTGGTTATTCCTTCAAAAGTTTTACATAAATTCCCACATAAGATGGGTAGACCATCCATGTATCATGCTAGCCTAGTGTAAGTCCAATCTGAATATGATGGTTAGGTTTTACATCCTTCAGAGGGTAAATTAGACGCAACCGATATTCTATGTGTGCATAATTCTATTTTAATTGTCGAGTGCCAGAACCCATACTTCATTGTCTTATTATTATTCTAAAAGTAAAGAGAGTGATGTTGGATTGTTTATGTTACCTTAGATGTCATTTTTTATTTCTTTTATAATTACTTGAAAGAGTTAGGTTTCATATTCACTGATTATTTGTCTTGGGTATCTAAATTCTACTTAATTTTGTTTTGTTGACTCTTACAATTACATTTCTACCACTTTTGCTAAGCTAAATATACATCTTTGGTGTTGGATTTGAACTCATGGCTAATAGCATAAACCCATTTATTATAGTTGGATTGGGTAGATACACTTCTTTCATTTCATTTGATTGATACATGTGCTTGACGCTTTCTTCAATTGTTTATCCATGTTCTTTTTGTATGAGGACAAGCAATGGTTTAAGATTATGGGGATTTGATGTGCATGATTTATATAGTCTTTATGTCTACTCTTGTATGCACTTTCAATCCATTTTCTACCTCAACTTGCCTCTAATGATGCTAGATTTTCCATTTTGTTGTTATCTTTACTTGCTCCATGGTTTTGATTGCAGGTACAATATTTTGACACCAAATGGGGGGATAATTCAATCACAATTTGATCCTTATCATATACTTCAAGAGATTCCCCAATTTTGATGCAACTCCTAGAGAATCTGATAGAAACATGCCATGTGGTTCACCAAACACGAAGTGTCAATAGCAGACAAATGTGCATGCTACAGGAGAAAAAACCACATGACATGTTGGCCGACCAACACAATGTGTCTCTAAAATACATGGAACTCAGAAGCCACTAACTTCTAGAAACACAGTGCATGTGTTGGCCAACCAACATGACATGTACTCTCACTAAAGAATTTTTGAGTTCTCCTGGACATGCAAAAACACGACATGTCATCCGACCAACACAATGTGTCCCCTTGATCCAGAAGAAGTCAGAGCTCATTGAAATGCAACAACACATTGTGTTGCTTTTTTAATATGTCGTGTGCACTCGATCTAGAATTTGTCTAGGATTTTCTAACTTGCAGCAATAGGCATGTGGGTCAATCAACATGTCATGTCGTCTTTGATCAACACAGGTCAGCTTCAGTTTTTGCAACTAACACATTGTGTTACATGTAGTTTCAGTTCATAATTAAAATAAAACTATCCCTCAGTTTTATATATGAAGGCATCTCGCTAGGGATAGTTATCACACATCATTTAGAGAAAGAGACGTCTAGAGTAGAGCCAAGGAGAAAGAAAAGTGATTTTGGAGAGAAGAGTATGATTACTTGAGAGAGAATGACCTTCTGTCCAATTCTTCTTTAGTCATTGTAGCAGAACTCTCCGTTCTCCATTCCAATCGCTCAAAAAATAAGGTTACCAAAGAAAAAGCTTCAAAGAGGACAATATTTCCACTCTTAGCTATATTTTCACTTCATCCCACTTGTACTTTAGATATTTTTGTTCTTTTCCTTCTTCTACCATATTATGGTTCACATTCTATAGCTTGTTTATGCTTTATTTAGTCATGGACGAGTAGAACCTTTATTATTGGGCATGGGCGAGTAACTCCCATGTCATATTTTTATTGAACTCGAACTTCATGTTGAATGCTAGTTATTTTCACTATTGTAAGGTTCATTGGTGTATCTTTCTTCTGACATGCTTGGCTGGCCACTTTTTATGCATGACTTATGATCCTTGTTTAATCTGGGAAGATATGCACATGAGTAAGGATATGTACCTTAGCAACATTTCCCTTCACCATGAGAGTGGCTGGGAGGCGTTGAAGAACAAGGTTTGTCGTCTAAAATTTAGTAAAAGCATGGGAGTGCTATATGAAATTAGGATTGTCCTACACTACTGAGAGGTATGTGTAGGATTGTCCTACACTACTGATTTTTGTGATACATATTTTTGTGGTGTGGTTGTGAAATCTTGTTCCCAATATCTTTGACCAGATGAAATCTTACAACCAAGTGATCTCTATTTTGTTCAGTTTATTAGTGTAAAACCAAATCATCCTTTGAAACCAATGTATATTGTTGAAATTCGATACTCTTACGCCAAATAGTAATAATATCCTTGTACAACCTCGATTATACTATAGGCACATGTATACTTGTGGGGTAGTGTTTGAGTTTATAAATATTAAGACTTACACACAGTGCTAACAGTTAACATCATCATTGTCAATGTGAACTGAATATTTCAATCTAGGTAATATTTAGAAACTCTCCCCTCGACCCAGTGGGTCAGCCTCTCCCCTTTCTTTTCTGTAATGGTAGGAGTCCTACCAATTTTTTGTTTCCAGTAGGCATACCTTGTAATAATTGGTTTTTACCTGTGCGAGGAGAGCGGGATGAATAAAATAGTCTCCTGACTTCACCAAAAAAAACTAACCTTGAGACCAATATCAATATCGTCATTCTATATCATCATTACCACTATGAAGAATTATTAAGATTGATATATGGTTTGCAAGAGTAATGTCAAATATTAGTATAATTGATATTTAGGATCAAGGAGTACAAAGTACAATATTTGATCACTATAACATAATCAGACCTAAATTCCACATTATCATCGGATTTCATATTGTAATAATCTTCATTATGATCAAGAGTTATCAAGTTCTAATCTAGGGTAGACAGTTTCATCAAAGTCACTAATATATTTGTATTTAAGGTTTTAGGGGATAGTTTGCACAAGATATGGACATGAATCATTTTGAAGTGTTTAAAAGAGTAAGATTTGATATATCAATGAAAATAGGATGAGGCTTAGCTTAAAAAGGTATTTTTTATTGACTCCTCTCATTTTCATAAAAACACTACATTCACATTAATTATTGAAGCAAGGGTCTATTTCTATCAACTCATAACATCAAGGTCATTTTCAAGAGTTTTGGTCAGAGAGGAAAATATTTACCTAAATGGGAAAAGGGCATTTATTGATCTATGATTAATTGATGTGAGATTAGTGGGATCGTGTTCACTTACTCCACTAAGTGGGTGAGAGAGGGGAGATAGAGGTGAATTGGATTGGGAGTCAAAGTTGATTTGCCCTAATCTAACGGCTACCAAAACATCTCACCCACTAAATGCTACCACCATGCAAGGAGGCAGGGTTTGTAGTTGTGTTTATTGTTGGTCTAGTAGAAAAGAAGGGAAGAAATTATAGTGCACCTCAAAAACTATCCTAATGGACTTTCATCATTGTTACGAGGTTAATACCACTCCCAATCTTTTTAGGGGAAATAGGGCTAGGAATCCCAAATTAGCTAACACATCGGCACCGTAGTGTAGCAATAAGAAAGTGGAGTGGAATTGTAGGGTCAACAAGGTTCAATGGTGAAGGGGAAAATGTGGAAAGGATTGCAGGAGGTATAGTGAAGTCAAAGGAATTATATATATTATGTGACTAGGGTTTTATTTGATTTTTTCTCATCAATGCTTGCCAGAGTGAGAGCGAGAATGAGTGAGGAAATTGAATATCCCACCAAGCTCATCAAACCCAATCAAAATTGGGCTTGGCAAAATAGTGTGGATGAAACAAGCATTTTATCCCACTTGATTTTGTTTAAGAGGGCATGGGGAGATGGAAATATAAGGGTAGCCACATCACCACCTCCTACAAATTGTGGAAGGTCAAAGACAAAGCATTTCCCCTTAGATAAGGCCCTGATGTAGGGGAGCCAGATCCAAGGGCTTTGGTTTGTCGAGCCTCTCACAAGGATTGTTCACGTGGTAAGCAAGGGGTAAAAGGATATAAAATGTGGATTTTCTTGTTCAAAACTTCACATAATCGTAGAAAATTATAGGATGGTGAAAAATGTAAATTTTAGAAATGAGATTTGAAATGACTTCTATTACTATGCAAGAAGTTCAAATTCACATATATAATGTTTGATCACAAATTGAGAAAGATGATAATCACTTAATCAAGGTTAGATTTTAAATTAAAAGAGCATCAATAATTTGATTTCAAGTTTGATGTTTTTAAATAGAGAGTCGCATATGTGAAAATATCATTCAAATGAATGAATGGGGTCTTAAGAGGAAAAATAGATACAAGAAAGGATACATATAATTACAATGAGTATTCATGAAAATTCACTTCATCAAATAAAGACTCCAGGGTAATCATAAATAAGGACAAACTCAATGCCAATTTTGCAAAACTTCAACATATAACGAACAATTGAAAAGCCATATCAGAAACATACATCAACAAAATGGAATCACAATATCCACCGCATGTAATCCTAAAATTAGTCTTTGTAGTGCCTAGAGACTATGTATAAATAGACATGAGAGGGATTAATAATAGGTGTGAATTAGGGACTGAATAATAGATGTAAGGCTATTGAAACTTTCTACTACATGAACTTTCTATTACAAATAAAATGCAAAAAATTTCCCTCAGTATAGAGTGCTAGTTTTGTATATGAATTATGATGGTTCTAACATACCTCTTGTGAAAATTTTGTAAGAGATTTCCCATTAAAACTTTGAGTCTCAATATTAGATGGGTGATGCACTGGATATTTGTCGTTTTCACAGGCTATTTTATATTGATTTTTGTGCACTATTTGTTCATTTTCATGCACGGAGAGGAGAAAGTGGAGAAAAAGACCCTGCTTTGGATGATCTGAGCACTTCCAATGGATGGATTTGTAGTTGGAACGTAGCAAGTCAGCACGTGCGTGAGACGGGATCTTTTAGACTATCTTCTTTAGGGTTTCTTTAGTTTTCTAAATGTTCTCCACGTTTTTCCTCTTCTCTCCGATGTTTTTGACCATGAAAACTATGTGGGGCTAAACCCCTTATTCTTTAGCACCCGGGAGTAGCCTGGTCATGCATTGTAATTGACTTTTATACATTAATATATCAATTTCTCTTAATTTATGGACTTATTTCTATGAGATTGTCATGAACTATCCATGCTTGGTCACCATAGGTAGCTAAATAGACCTTTAATTTCATTGAAAGAGGAAATTAATGGTTGGAAATTCATAGAAATATATGTTTTATGTTGCCCTTTGAGAAAGGTGGCATACGAGCATGAAGAATTACCCAGAGTTTTCGATAAAGCACCTAACTAATAACACAATCGATACGATAGTGAGATTTGTATTAGATTAGGTAGTGAATTACGTCGTGAGAGCGGGTAATTATTGCTATAGGCTCTTAGTCCAGAATTAGGAGAGATCTCTATTAAATTTATATTGTTAATTGTAATGCTAACTATGGGGAAACCGCACCCTAAGGAATTTCTTCCAATTGTGATCAATCACCAATCATTTTAGATTCACTTTCTTCATTCTTAGTTAATGAACCTCCAATCAAAGTTTTCTTCGGCCTAGCTGATAATATTGTTGGCTAAATTGGACATTATTAAACCCTTTGTTTTGATGATGACAAACATTTCATTCTTGTGGATCTAACATGTTATTTGAGTGTTTCAGGGATAACAAATAAGAAAGTGGATAGTCTAATATCAATACAAATTGGAAGATCAACATGCTTAGATTACTTTTATTTTCATGATTGTACTCAATGTAAAAACATGTACAAGTATATAATGTACAAGTATATAATGTACAAGTACATAGATATCATGTAAATCAAGTGTTAGATCTTCCCTATCCACTCACAACACTTAGATAGATCGTCCCCTAATATAGAATCACAATTGCACTTTGATACACACACTTAGTAGATGACTCAACATATTGAATAGGGACATTCTCAGTCGACAGACTTCTCGACCGAGACAGTCTTGATCAACAAACTCCTCGATTAATAATCACTTCAGTCTAACTCACGAACACTGATTGTTGACCTACTCATGTAACCCTGGAACATTCCTCGATCAACAACATTCTCGACAAAGATAAACCTTCGAGTAGGTTCCATAGCCGTGAGACTGAGCGTAGTTGGTAGTTGGAAAGTCACAATAGCCGATGGATACCTTTACTCCAAACCAACACTCGATCGAAGACTTTGTCGACCGAGAACATATCGTTCGACAAACTTCTCGACCGAGACAGGTTATGGACTGCACTTTTCAGCACTAAACAACTAGCCATTGCAATGTAATTTATGGACACCTAACGGCTAGTTGAGCACTAAGAAAGCTCTAAAAAGTGTTTAGAACGTCCCTAGGACCTTGTAAACCATTCCTATAAATAGGAGAGGCCTTAGGACACCCAAAGCATCACTTGTGCATACAATCACACTTGAGATTCATTCTTAGTGAACAACAAGCACAACTACACTTGTAATTTGTTTCTTTGAGCTCTACATTTGTGTCTTATATCTTAGTATCTCCTATCCACCACAATACCGCATTCATATATAGTGGATAGGAGATCAATACGCTTGATATAGGATCAAAGCAATGTACTCATTGGTAAAGTTATTTCCTTCTTCCAATCTTATTCCTTTGTTATTGTATTTTGTTCTCCTTGACTACTCCTAGGTTGGAGGTTGTTGAAAGGAGGCTCTTGGAGCTACTTATTGGTGGAGAAGGCTGCTTCAAGGGGTGGAGCTACTTCAGGGAGGTGAAGGTTGCTCTGTGGACTTGAAGTTACTTCAGAAGGCTGCCTCAAGGATTGAAGCTACTTTGGGTGAAGGCTACTTCAAGGGTGGACTTGGAGTTACTTCAGAAGGCTACTTCTTGGAGGATTGAGGCTACTTCAGGTGAAGGCAACTTCAAGGGTGTAGGAAAGCAATTGTATTTTGTGTAACATCCTCGAGAGGTAATAAAATAAATTGCTTTCAAAATCCCAGTTGGAAACAATCGGGTAGTGGACTGACTACCTTAGATTTCTAAGGTAGGAACCACTCTACATCCTTGTGTCTTCCTTGTTTCCTCCTAGTTCTTGTTCAAGTGTTTTAAATTGTTTAATTAACCTTAAAAACTAAAAAAATCTCTATTCACCCCCCTCTAGATCTTTCAAATATTTTTGTTAGTAGTAGTTTCTAAATTTATGTTTTCGTGTGTTCGATATTCGGGCCTCATTGTCCTATATTACTCTGGTAGCGTGTACTTGCATTTTAGGGCGTATAGAAAATACCTATCAATTTTTTTGGTGATGTTGCCGGGGAAATAGAAAATTCATCACTATGAGTGTTGTAATCAGCCACTCTAGGCCACACTTCTTATTTTTCTTTTTATCCTTTCAAGTTGAATTTTAAATTTCATTTCTCCAATCATTAGTACTGATTCTTACATTGCTTTCAACAATTTCAAGTACTAGTGTATGGTGCACACTAGAGCCCATGACTAGGAGAGTCATCTCCACATGGATTTAGTTAGGTGGAGCTCTTGCGCCAAGGAAGGGAGTTTGGTAACTCATGGGGAAGTTTGATTCCAACTCCACTGCCAACTCTACCACCGACTGCACAAATACCTCCACCAGAGGAACCAGAAGAACCAGTTGAGATGGGTGGAGGAGAAGAAGGGCAGAGAATTTGGGAGAAAATTAAGGTGTCTTCCTCAATAGACCATCTAGGACCCATAAAAATACAAGAAATAAATGTGGGCAGCTACAAGATTGATCTAGGGCTAGTGGCATTGGTCAAGTCACAAGCTTTTCATGGTCATAGTACTGAAGATCCAATCATGGATATAAGTAATTTTGTTGAGAGTTGGGATATGGTCATGATAGATAGAGCATCAGCTACTATGATCTACCTGAAGTTGCTTTCGTCGTCATTGGTGGATTATGCCAAATATTGGTTCTACAATCTCCCACCTGAGTCAATTGAAACATAGGAAGGGATGATAGACGTTTTATTTGAACATTACTTTCTACCTCAGAAGACAAACAAACTTATTAGGGAAATATATAAATTCAATAAAAAGGCATAAGAATCCTACTATGAAGCATGGGAGAGGTACCAAAATATTTTGAGAAAGGTCCTGCATCATGGGATCGATTTGTATGTCCAGGCAAAGACTTTTTACTACGGGTTGCACAAGGGAGAAAGAACTACACTTGATAAAGCCAACTCAGGATTTTTTCTGAACAATAAGCCATCTATATGCCATGAGATTCTGAAGAACATGCCTAAGAATCAGTCCTGGGGAGAAGAAAGAGAGCATCCAACAACCCTTAAAAGTGTTGACAAATCAAAGCTCATTAGTGCATTGAATGAGAAACTTGACCTCATTGCTAGGAAGATATGTCATAAGGATGGAAATTCTTCTGAAGGAGAATACAAGGAGTGAACATTTGCATGAAAACAAAACTACGGAGGCAATGACTACTCATGGAGAAAAGACCCCAAGTTCTCTTGGAGAGATCCCAATAATTTTTAGCAGGACCCTTCTCAAGCTCAGCAAGGCAAGCCACAACATGTTGTTCCATAACAGCTAAACCAACAGGACAAGGGCCCTAGCAAGATACACCGCATAGAGTACATGCTTGGTAAGCTAGTTAGATAGAATGAAGTGCTCATTCGCCAGACTCAAAGGGAAACACTTAATCAAGGAGCACAAATTTGCAATATAGAAACTTAGATTTCTCAGATTGTGATAGAGGTTGCGTCCTTGAAGAAACCTACTCAGCAAGGGTTCCCAGGAAACACCAACATACCTAATGACAATCATCATGTAAATCCAATGATGGTACGCAATGGGAAGAAGTTGTTGAATGAGAAGAAAATAGTTCTAGAGTCAAAGGACAAAGATAATGATAAAATCTCATCGGTGATTATTGGTGCAGTTGATTTAGTTAAGCCAAATATTATAGTAGAGGACAAGCTAGTTGATGCTGAAACTCATGAACCTGAGGAGCCAAGGAAGGAGTCCTATGTCCCACCTCAATAGAGGTAGGTGTTGAGTCTATTATAGTTCTCGAACAGCTTGAAAGATCAGAAGGTTGATAAGAAATTTTAGAAGTTCCTAGATAGCTTTAGGAAGCTTCATGTTAACTTTCCGCTCATTGATGCAATTGAGTAGATTCCTTACCACGGAAAATTTTTAAAGGACTTGATCAATAATAAGAGGAGGATAGATGACTCTGAGGTGGTAGTTATGAAGGATCAAGTTAGTGCTTTTATTTTGGGAAAATTTCCACCAAAAAGGTAGGATCTAGGTTGTTTTAACATATCATGCTATATCAGGAGGACAAGATTTGGAGAAGCTTTATGCAACTCAGGGGCTAGAATCAATCCCATGCCCTTGACCACTTTCAAGTAGCTAGGTCTTAAGGAGCCCAAAAAGAGTAATGTGGCCATACAGGTGGCAGACAACTCAGTGGTGAGGCCTTACGATATTTGTGAGGATGTTCTGGTCAAGGTGGACAAATTCGTATTTCTAGTAGACTTTATCATCATGGAGATGCAATATTATCAAGGCAATGAATTATTACTCGAGAGGCCATTCCAAGTCACAGATGATATGATTCTAGATATGAGAAAAGGAAGACTAACATTGGGCAATAGAGAAGAGTGTTTTAAGATCTTGATGCCTGAGCCTACATAGCCTACCATGGGGAAGGAACAGTGTCACATGTTGCAACATGTCCAAGAAAAAGTGTCATTATTTCTGGGGAAGCCATTTCTTGATATGGATCATGTAATGACATAGGTCCACAAAGGCACACTGGCAGTGGACATCTTGGAAAACACTAAAGAAATTTCTTTGACAAAGGCAGTTCAGTATCCTGATGATGGAGAGGAGGAACATTACCCAGCAATAGTTGAAGAGGCAACTTCTTCCACTCTAATGCAAGTATGTCCACAATTTCCATTAGAGGCATGTCTTATGAATTTGATGAATGACTATATTCAATATTGTTTGTGGAGGAGTGTGTCTTATTTCTCAAAGTACTATTGTGTTATTACACCAGGAACTTTGAGGATCTAGGACCATCCCCTCCACCATTGGTCCCATATTTAATGAGTCGCCCAGAGCTAGAGCAGAAGCCACTTCGAGTGTACTTGAAGTACACTTTGTTGGAAGTAGAGGAGAATCTTCTAGTTATCATCTCGGCTTCACTAAGCATTCATGAAGAGGAGCAACTGCCCGGTGATTTTGAAAACCCACCGGTCAGCATTTGGATGGTCTGTGGCAGACATAAAGGGGATCTCCCCTAGTTTCCTTTAGCACAAGATTAGACTGGAGGAAGGAGCCAAGCCAATTATGCAACCTCAGTTGTGACTAAACCCCATCATGACTAAGGTAGTAAACAAAGAGGTAGTAAAACTTTATCTGTAGGAAGAATATATACTATCTCTGACTCTTACTGGGTTAGTCCAACCCAGGTGGTTCCTAATAAAAGGGGGATAACAGCCACAACTAATTCAAATGATGATTCATTTCGACTAGGTTGGTGACTGGGTGGCGTGTATTGATTATCGACGTCTAAATTCTGCCACTTTGAAAGATCATTTCCCACTCCCTTTATCGATCAAATTCTTGAGTGGCTCGCGTCCTCTCTCATTTTTGCTTTCTCAATGGCTATTCCAGATACAACCAGATTTCTATCGAGCCACAAGATCAAGATAAGTCTACCTTCACTTGTCCTTATGGAACTTTTGTGTATCGTTGAATGTCATTCGGTCTTTGTAACGCATCAGCTACCTTCCATCGATGCATGCTTGCCATTTTTTCCAATATGCTAGAATGATATTTGGAGGTATTTGTGAATGATTTTTCAATTTACGAGGAATCGTTTGTGGATTACCTTACCAATCTTAATAAGGTTTTGCAAAGACACAAGGATACTCACCTAGTTTTGAACTGGGAAAAATACCATATTATAGTGAGTGAAAGGTTTTTTTAGGACACGAGGTGTCTAGTAAAGGAATGGAGGTTGACCCGGTAAAAATAGAGGTCATATCCAAGCTACCTCCAACATTGGTGAAGCGAGTGAGGAGCTTTTTAGGACATGCCACATTTTATTGAAGATTTATAAAGGATTTTTTGAAAATTGCCAAACCACTATCTAAATTGTTGGAAAAGGATATTGATTTTCATTTTGACGAGCGATGCTTGAAGGCGTTCAAGGTGTTGAAGGAGAACCTAGTTTCTACACTGATGGTTCAGGCTCCAGATTGGAGACAACCTTTTGGGGTGATGTATGACGCATCAGATTGTACAGTGGTGGTTGTTCTAGGCTAACGCCAAGTTAAAGTTCCCACGATCATCTACTATGCATCTAAAACTCTTAATGATGCCCAATTGAATTACACAACAATAGAAAAAGAATTATTGGTGGTTGTTTTCACTTTTTGAAAAACAAAATCCAATATTTGAGAGGGCTGAAGGTGGTTGTGTGGACAGACCATGCAGCAATCAAGTATTTGCTACAGAAAAAAGGATGCAAATTCTAGGTTGATTAGATGGATATTTCTATTATAGGAATTTGATATTGAAATCAAAGACAAAGCAGGCACTAAGAATGTGGTGGTTAATCACCTGTCTAGGCTTGAAAGGGTGGATGAAAAGGATGTAAATATACATATAGTGGAAGAATTCCCTTATGAGAAGCTCTTTGATATGCAGAGCAAGGATTTGTGGTTTGCAAATATTGTAAACTACTTGGCATGTGGAGATCTACCAGAGGATTGGAGTTACTAGGAGAAGAAGAAATTCTTCCACTCTTTAAGGTATTACATTTGGGATGATCCCATCTTGCTTAAGCAATGTAGGGATGGTATTTTGAGAAATATATGTCAGAGTGTGAGTTTGAGAGCATACTGGCACACTCTCATTCTCTACCTACTGGGGGTCATCATGCTAGTTCTAGGACTATAGCCAAGGATTTAGAATGTGATTTCTATTGGCCTACACTTTTTAAATATGCATATAACTTTGTGCTTCGTTGTGACTCATGTCAACGTGCAGGTAATATTTCAAAATGACATAAAATGCCTTTGAATTTTTTTCAGGAAATTGAAGTGTTTGATTTATGGGGCATTGATTTCATGGGCCCTTCTGTGTCTTCAAATTTGAACTTATACATTTTACTTGCTATTTATTATGTGTCTAAGTGGGTGGAAGCAATTCCAACCCGCACCAATGATGCTCAAGTTGTATGTAGGTTTGTGAAGGATCACATTTTCTGTAGGTTTGGGGTGCCCAGGTTGATCATTAGTGGTGGTAGATATCATTTAACCAATACGAAATTTGGGGCACTTTTGAGTAAGTATTGAGTGAGACACATGGTAGGTACTCCATAACATCCCCAAACCCAAGGGCAAGTTGAGGTGTCTAATAGAGAGATCAAGAAAATTTTAGAAAAGATTAAAAAAATATAGGACAAATTGGAGGATGTTGCTCAATGATGCTCTGTGGGCATATAGGACAAACTATAAGACACATATAGGAACCACTCTTTTTAGGTTGGTCTATGGGAGAGCTTGTCACTTACCTGTACAGTTAAAGCACAAGGCTAGATGGGCATTGTGAAAATTAAACTACAATTTGGATGAAGCAAGAAGAAAGAGGATGTTGGAATTAAAAGAACTAGATGAGATTAGGTTTGATGCATATTAAATCTTAAGGAACTTGTAGCATACCAAATCTTGGGTTTATTTGCAATTTAACCCATTTTTAAGATTTTATTTCCGTCATATCCTTTTGGCCTTTTCCTAAATTTTCCTATCTTTTCTATCCTCTTTGTCCTCAATGTTGAAATTGAGCAACACTTAATGATGTGAATTATATTTGACCCACATTCATTTCAATGAATGGGTATTTGCACTAATATCTCAACTAGTGTGTTAATTAGAGTCTAATAATGCAAAATGATTATTAATGAGAGATAATTAGTACATTATATTAATTTAGAGTTTTATGGATTTTTGGGACAAGAAATGAGTAATAATGTGGAATTGAGTTAGTTAATGAAAGAATAATCCTCTTTTCTTTTCCCTCTCCTCCTAAATGCTAATAAGGCATAAAAGGGGGAATGGGAGGTGTGACATGACTCTTGAATTAGTGTATGTGTATATTATGAATTTCTACTCAAGGATTTGTTAAGAAATGTCTTTCCCTATTACTTCGCCCTTTTAATACATTAATATACACATTAATGGCCAAGATGGTGATTAAGGGCCAAAACATGAGCAAAACCAAGATCTCATTATATAGTATTATTCTAGACATTAATATTAGCCTATGATCCAATTTTGGAGTCAAATGGTCAATATTTGACCCTCCAAATTGATTTTGAAAGAATTGATTAAAGTTTGATTAAGGTTTTAAATCGATTCCATCAATGCATAGCATTTAACCTAATTTTATTATTCTCAATCTGTCACATGTTACATTTATTAAATTCCCCCTATGTGCATCATTGGATGGTCCAATTTAATCATGCTCGTCAAATCAATCGCACTCACGATCAGACGGCTCGGGAGTCGTCCTCTTCCTCCTAATTTCTCATAGCTCAGTGTAGTTTTACATTAGTTGATCCCCGAGTAGTTTTCTCCTTCGTTACTCCATCATTTCAGTTGATTCTTTCGCCATTGAATTTGCAATGCTCCACCATTTCCAGCGAGCCATAACTCGCCTTCTTCTTTGACCTGTGGACAAAACGCCCATTTAGGGCTTTGCTCTTCTCACCGCCCCCATTTTATAGCGAGCTACAGGCCATCCCATGGCTATTTAAGAGGTCAAAAACAATCCTTGGAGATCACCTTCTCTTCCTCCTCACACAATTTCACCACTTGTGCCTCTAAATGATGTGGCCTACTCGTCGTTCATCTCTGGAAATCATCACCGCACCTCTGCCCTCCTTGCTACATTAAGAGCAATTGAATGCCCAGTGAGCATCCCTCTCGACCCAACTTTCCTTCCCAATCGCTGGTTTCAATCAAGCTCCCCTCAGTCTTCATAATCTGTAGCGTGCCTTTGAGGGTTTTTTTCTGTGCTTTGACGTATCAGTCTTCTTGTGTTTTTAAAACCACGCAAATCGACCGGCTGACTTCGTCGTTCATCAACGATCATCCTCTAATCATCAGTGATTGTATTTCAGCCTGTCTCCTTGGGCTATGGACTCCCGACCTTCTCCCCTATTTTGGTCATGGCAGATCATGGTTCCATCATTCTGGGGAATGAAGGAGCTCGTGTTGGGGGTCCTTGTGACTGAGTGAACTCAGGGAACTTATTCCCGGTTATGTTTTACATTTGTGCGCCTGGGATTGTGATATGGATTCATGAATTCCTGGTCTCCTGTCTGCTCAAACTCCATCACTTAAATCTGGAACAAACCAGGTCACAAAATGACCTTGGTGTCCTATAATGTCGATCAATTGATTTTGTTCGTAAGGGCAATTTGGGGATTTCAACCCATCTTTGATTTTTTTTTCATCTTTGATACATCAAGCGTGAAATTTGTATCATAGTTAAATGACCAAATTTCCTTCATATACTTGATTAAATATAATGCGTGCCTAAGATTATTTTGTCATTTCACCAGTTATTTACATCAGTTTATATTCCGATTTAAATGACTGTCACGCTATAGTTTTCCTATTTCCTGATTGGTTAGTTTTATAAAATCCGTAGTAAAATCATACATTATTAGAAAAATACAAATAAATAGTTGTTGGAAAGGATTTTTCACAAAGAATCTAACTTTAAGAATCTGATTTTAGTGTTAAAGTCTTGTTTTTCACCCCTGTTTTGAAGTTTATTATAAACATCATCTTAATTATATAAAAAGTCCTAAATTTGATAACTAATTCATTTTAACTCCAAATTTAAGAAATAAATATGTTTTCTTAATCAAGAGAATCCAAGTAATAGATTGGTCTAAGTTTTGAGCCCTAAATCGAAGGTTTTCATAGAAAGTCTAAATATTAGGGTTTCTCACATAGTATGCTTTATAAACCCTAATACATGTGTATAAATTTGTAACTAGGATACATTTGTCTTGGATACAAGCTCATTTGATGAAAGTGATGACTAGGAATCTACATTAAGGTATGTCCAATCCTATTTATGTATGTGCATTCTAAACCCTAAGTCGGGTATTTCATAATCCAACCCTAAATTCCTAATGAGGCATTTTCTTAGCCTTTGAATCTTTCTATTGCCTTCTTTTAGCTCATTTACTTTAATTACTTTGTGGGTTTTGTCACTACTATATTGCTTTTATTTCCACTTTTCCAATTTAATTACTCAACATGATGAATTATTGACTAAATAACTAATGTAGTGTACATGTGTACAACCACCCATAGTTGGGCATGTGTTATTTCACCTAGGGGAATGTAATTACTCTCCCCATTTTTATACATTTTTAGGTGTTTGGGAATGTCTTACTCTCCCTCACCTATTGGTTGAGGTTAGGTAGGTGCCTCAGACCTATATTAGTTTTTGTAGTCATAATGTTATTCATGCATGAAATTTATTATTGTTTATCATGGCAGATTTCTTATTTATTAATTGCCTACTTTTAACCCTCTTAGCTTAGTATATATTAATCATGATATATTTTGGTTTATAATTATCCTTATTCCTTTGATTGACACATACCTTTTCTCTCCTCTTGTTGGGTGATCCCAACCACCTAGGTTTAGGATCATAGTGTACAACAGGAGCATGGTGAACCAGCCTAAGATTAGGAGAGGGTGTTCATCCTTCCATCATGGACTTATCTATTAAATTATTTTCTTGGAGACAGATTGATGTAGTTTAGTTTCCCTCTATCTTAAGATCCATATGTTGTATCATGTAAACCCTTATTGGGAAAATTTTGATGTACCCTTTATATAATTGAATATAGTCAAAGTTTTAAATTCTACTGCTATTCATTGGTCTTTCGCATACCATTATTATTAGTAGAGAGGTGATTTCGCTTCTTTACAACATGATATAAGAGCCCATGGTAGTCAGAATCTTGAATATTTCAATTTGTCTCCCTAGTTAGAAACATTTACCTCATATAGTTTCCCCTTTAGTTCACCTTAGCGTTAACCTATGATGAAAGGTTGATTTAGGATCATAAAATTTTCATATTAGAAATATCTCTAGTCAACTTTTAGGTGATTAGCTTATTAGGTAGCTAGTAGGACATAAGTTGAAAGCAAGAGTGCCTAGAAAGGGTCAGGGTCTAGGGGATGGCAAAATTTTCCTCTGTGCCACTAGCTTGGTTTACGAGGACTCCCGGATCCATATGGCATGGCCTAGCTTGTGCTGATATTGATTGTATGAAATAGCATACCTTTAGGCAAATAACCTCAATGTTGAGTACCCTTGGAAACCAAATATTATGATTGTGTTACCTAAATAAAATCACCTTATGTCCCATAAGTTCCTAATAGGAGTCTTAGATTATACATATTTGGAAGTAGTCTACCCTATACTATACTTAGAAGTTTGGTAATAGTGATTAGTAAAACAATTAAGTGTTGGATATTATACATGATTTAATTAAACCCACTCTTTTTAGATTGACTTGGTAAGTCAACCCTTTTAAGGGGTGGAGTAGTAGTAACAGTGTGGTGATCCCTTGATAGTTTTTGGAATTACTGATTTTGAGGACAAAATCCTTTTAAGGGGGTGGAGTCCTACAATACATTAAAATCTAGCCACTCTAAATTTGGGAACCCTAAGACAAGAGATTGATGAGCTTATATGATTAGTATTGACTAAAGAAAACTATAATTATAATTTAACTTGTTTGTTTATATACTACTGAATATATAATAAGTGATCTAATAAATAGTTCATATACTTGAACCCTAACAAATACTAAATGTTCATAATATGAGTAACTATATTTACATAATATGTATGTATAACTAATGTGGTGTTAAAAGTGCATAATCACTAATAAGAAGTGAATAAATAGGAGAAAATGATTAATGATGACATTAATATGAGTATGAAAGGTGATGTGACAATGTGTAATATATGTGTCATATTTAAAAATTGTAAACTTAATAACTTGTTGGATAATATTATATATTTCATGTAAAATAATTTGATATAATCCAACATGATGATAATATGAGGATAATGGAGAATAAATTCAAGTTATTAAGTATTGTGACCTAATACATTAATAAATATTGATATTACTTAGTAAACCCTAACTTTGCTTTAAATTAGTAATTAGTAAATGTGAAATACATATGATTTGTACATAATGTTGAGATGTAATTCTTTGGACAACAATGTGAATATAACCTGACATAATTAATAGAATATTAAGGATGATGTAATTTCTTAATGGAGATAATGTTAATAACCCAAAAATATTTATTGTTTTATATTTGATAAAAGGAACCCTTAGTGAACCATGAAAACCTAACTTATGAGTAGAGCATGTGAAATATCGTAGACTAGAAGTAACCACCTAGTTGCTTAATGTTGGGATGTTACGTACTCACCCTTTCCTCTTGTTGAGATTTTGAGAACGAAATCCTCTTTAAGGGGTGGAGTGTTGTAACATACTAAATCTTGGGTTTATTTGCAATTTAACCCATTTTCAAGATTTTATTTCTGTCATATCCTTTTGGCTTTTTTTCCTAAATTTTCTTATCTTTTCTATCCTCTTTGTCCTCAATGTTGAAATTGAGCAACACTTAATGAGGTGAATTATATTCGACCCACATTCATTTCAATGAATGGGTTTTTGCACAAATATCTCAACTAGTGTGTTAATTAGATTCTAATAATGCAAAATGACCATTAATGAGATATAATTAGTAAATTATATTAATTTAGAGTTTTTATGGCTTTTTGGGACAAAAAATGAGTAATAACGTGGAATTAAGTTAGTTAATGAGAGAATAATCCTCTTTTCTTTTCTCTCTCCTCCTAAATGCTAATAAAGCATAAAAAGGGGAATAGGAGGTGTGACATGAATCTTGAATTAGTGTATGATGTATATTATGAATTTCTACTCAAGGATTTATTAAGAAAAGTCTTTCCCTATTACTTCACCGTTTTAATACATTAATATACATATTAATGGCCAAGATTGTGATTAAGGGTCAAAACATGAGCAAAACTGAGATCTAATTATATAGCATTATTTTAGACATTAATATTAGCCTATGGTCCAAATTTGGAGTCAAATGGTCAATATTTGACCCTCCAAATCAATTTTGAAAGAATTGATTAAAGTTTGATTAAGTTTTAAATAGATTCCATCAATGCATCACATTTAACCTAAAGTTTCTGTTATTTTTAGTCTATCACGCGTTACTTTTATTAAATTTCCCCCTATGTGCGTCGTCGGACGGTTTAGGTTCAATCACACTCATCAAATTAATCACACCCATGATCGAATGGCCCCAGAGTCATCCTCTTCCTTTGAATTTCTCACATCTTAGCGTCGTTTTACAACAGTTGATCCCTGATTAGTTTTCTCCCTCGTCACTCCATCATTTTAGTTTATTCTTTCATCATTGAATTCACAACACTCCGTTGTTTCCAGTGAGCCATAACTCACCTTCTTCTTTGACCTGTGGATGAAACGCCCATTTAGGGCTTTTCTCTTCTCGTTGCCCCCATCTTACAGAGCGAGCTACAGGCCATCCCATGTCTATTTAAGAGGTCAAAAGTAGTCCTTGGAGATCACCTTCTCTTCCTCCTCACACAATTTCACTACTTGTGCCTCCGAACATCGTGGCCTGCTCGTCGTTCATCTCTGGCAATCATCACCGCACCTACATCCTCCTTACTGCATTAAGAGCAATTGAATGCCCAGTGAGCATCCCTCTCGACCCAACTTTCCTTCCCAATCGTCAGTTTTATTCGAGCTCCCCACAGTCTTCGTAACTTGTAGCGTGCCTTTGAGGGATTTTTGGTGCTTTGACGTATCAGTCTTGTGTTTTTAAAACCACGCAAATCGATCAGTTGACTTTTCCGTTCATCAACAATCATCACTGATTGTATTTCAACTTGTCTCCTTGGGCTATGGACTCCTGACCTTCTCCCCTGTACCAGTCATGGAAAAGCCTGGTTCCATCAATCTGGGGCATGAAGGAGCTCGTGTTGGGGGTCCTTGTGACCAAATGAACTCAGGGTACTTGTTCTCGATTTTGTTTTACGTCCTTGTAACTGGGATTGTGATATGAATTCATGAATTCTAGGTCTTCTGTCTATTCGAACTCCATCACTCAAATCTAGAACAAACCATGTCACACAATGACCTTGGTGTCCCTGTAACGTCGATCAATTGATTTTGTTCACAAGGGAAATTTTGGGTTTTCACCTGCGTCTTTGATACATCAACCGTGAGATATGTTTCATAGTTAAATGACTGAATAGCCATCATATACTTGATTAAACATAACACGCGCCTAAGATTGTTTTGTTATTTTAGCATTTATTTACATCGGTTTATATTTTGATTTAAATGGTTGTCACGCTATAGTTTTCCTTTTTCTGATTAGCTAGTTTTATAAAATGTGTATTAAATCGATATATTATCAGAAAAATACAAAGAAATAGTCATTGGAATAGATTTTTCACAAGGAAACTAATTTTAGTGTTTTCAAGTCTTCTTTTTCATCCCTATTTCGATGTTCACCATTTTAATTATATAAAAAATCCTAAAATTGATAACTAATTCATTTTAACTCCAAATTTAAGAAATAAATATGTTTTCTTAATTAGTAGAATCCAAATAATTGATTGGTCTAAGTTTTGAGCCCTAAATTGAAGGTTTTTATAGAAAGTCCAAAAATTAGGGTTTCTCACATAGTATGCTTTATAAACCCTAATACATGTGTATAAATTTGTAACTAGGATAAAGTTGTCATGGATACAAGCTATTTAGATGAAAGTGATGACTAGTAATCTACATTAAGGTATGTACAATCCTATTTATGTATGTGCATTCTAGACCCTAAGTTGGGTATTTCATAATCCAACCCTAAATTCCTAATGAGGCATATGCTTAGCCTTTGAATCTTTCTACTGCCTTCTTTTGGCTCATTTACTTCAATTACTTTGTGGGGTTTATACCCCACTGCTATATTGATTTTATTTCCACTCTACCAATTTAATTACTCAACATGATGAATTATTGATTAAATAACTAATGTAGTGTACATGTGTACAACCACCCATAGTTGGGCATGTGTTATTTCACCCAGAGGAATGTGATTAATATCCCCATTTTTATACATATTTAGGTGTTTGGTAATGTGTTACTCTCCCTCACCTATTGGTTGAGGTTAGGTAGGTGCCTCAGCCCTATATTAGTTTTTGTAGTCATAATGTTATTCATGCATGCAATTTATTATTGTTTATCATGGCAGATTTCTTATTTATTACTTGCCTCATACTTTTGACCCTCTTAGCTTAGTAAATCTTTATCATTCAATATTTTGTCTTATAATTGTCCTTATTCCTTTAATTGACACATACCTTTTCTCTCCTCATGCTGGGTGATCCCAACCACCCAGGTTTAGGATCAGAGTGCGCAACAGGAGCATGGTGCACCAACCTAATATTAGGAGAAGGTGTTCATCCTTCCATCATGGACTTATATGTTAAGTTATTTTCTTGGAGACAAATTGATGTAGTTTAATTTCCCTCTATCTTAAGATCCATATGTTGTATCATGTAAACCCTTATTGGGGAAAATTTGATGTACCCTCTATATAATTGAATATAGTCAAAGTTTTAAATTCTGCTATTATTCATTGGTTTTTTGCATACCATTATTTTTAGTAGAGAGGTGATTTCTCTTCATTACAGATCTATAAAGAAAGAACCAAAAAAGATCCATTATCTCTACATCCTACATAGAGTTTTCACTCTAGGATAGAAGGTTCTTTTGTTCAATTCTAGGTTGAAGTTACATCTTGGTAAGTTGAGGTCTAGATGGAGTGGACCTTTTGATGTAGTTAAGGTTTTCCCCCATGGGGATGGTAGAAATAAGCAATGGGGATGAGCCATTCCTTGTTAATGGTCAGCAGCTTAAACACTACTTTGGGTGAGATGTGGTGAGAAAAGAGGAGGAGTTGAATCTCATTGAGCTTCACTAATGGGTTAATTAGGATTGTCAAGCTTATGACACAAAAATAAGGGCGCTTGTTGAGAGGAAATCCAACCATAATTTTTTTGTTCTTTACATTCAGTTTTTTATAGTTTCATAGCTTTAAGTTTTGTTTTATTATTTTTTATGTAAAAAGGTATCTTGATCAATTTTGTGTGGTGTGCAGGCTGAGTACCAATCAGTACTACTGACCAAAAGTTAGTACTACCAACAGAGTCACAGGGAAAATAATTGACTCTTATTAAACATCTCGGTACTACCGACCAAAAAGTCAGTAGTACCGACCACATTATAGGGAGGCCAAGCAAAAATGAGACTGCAACTCGGTACTACTGACCCATAAGTCAGTAGCACTAACATTTTGTAGAAAAGGAGCTGATGAAACTAATAAGGTCTTGGTACTACTGACCCAAGGTCAGTAGTACCGATGGAAATGCACACTCTAATTTTGGAATATCAAGTTCCCACTCAAAAGCACTGACAAATTTGAATGAGTTGGTACTACCGACCCAAAAGTCAGTACTACTGACACCTGAAGACATAGAATCTACGGTAGCACCATTGACTTTCAAAAATGTTCACATCTGACGGTCGGTACCACCGATCCATGGCACAAGTCGGTACCACTGATGCCATGTTGGTACTACCAACACATGGCAATCTGCAAATGTCGAGATCAACAAATTGGGACCTTCGGTAGCATTGAGGCACACAAATTATAGAAGAAAAGTTAGTAGTACCGACACCAGCTTGGTACTACCGATGCAATGGAAGGGCCACCACTGAGGCTATATAAGGAGGGGCTCAGTTTAATTTTTTTCTTCACACCTTCTCCACTCCTTCAAGCAAGCGTGATCAAGCATCTCTGGGCATTCAGAGGCAACTCTAAGCACTCTCTTTCTTAATCCCCTTCTCTCTCTAGTGATGGCACCTAAAAGAGAGGCGTCTTCATCAATGGGGAATGCCAACCAGATGATCCCAAATCCTAGCCACATTGCCCATCCTAACGTTGAGATTAGGAAGATTTATGAAGATTTTCATAAGAGGCATATGGTCACGACACGGTACAGCGACCGTGTAACGACCCTCAAAATTCATTCCCAAAAATTTCTTACCTTTAATAAAGATGAAACCCTAAGTTGAAAGAATTTGTCTTTCATTTGTTGACTTAAGTTGAGACCATGCTCAATTAGGATGCCAAAATGAGTTAACACAACACTTAGACATCATGTGAACTTTGAATGAATCATTTACATAATGCATCAATACTTATTGACATCAATTCCATTTAATGCAAAAAAATCTAACCCTAATTATGCAATGGTGACTAGTTAGGGTTGAGTGATAAATTGGACTCACATACATGTATAATGTATCCCATTAATTGGTATATGAGTAGATAATAAAATAATAGAGCTTCCCTCAGATTTTGGTAATAAAATTCCCTTGCAATGATTATTAATGTGTTAATTACCCTAAGTAGATAATAATGTAAAACACATGTTTCCCTAACTCATATCCAAAAACTAGCTAGATAATAAGACTCCTCATGGTCGAATTAGCTTGTCTGCCAAATTTGGTTAGATTTGGATAATCCTAGATGCCTCAAATGTCACTAGGAAGAAATAGAAGATAATGACATTTCCTTGATCAATAAACTTGATAATCCCTGCGATTATCCTATGTTTTTCCAAATTTTGGGATAGATGTGTGTCACACACAGCCTAAAGAAAACTCGACTCTTCATGAGTCATTCGATCTGGATCTGAGGGTAAGGCCCTCATCCCCTACCTCACACAAGAGTCTGTGTAGAGGAGGGAACCACCCCCAGATTCCTCGCCCCAGGATAATCCCTCTACTCTCAACGTCTCCGAGTAATTCACACACCAAAAGATTCGGGAGATCCTTGCAATCCTAGCGAGCCCTAGCTCGACCCCTATAAGCACCCCCAGGGAAAATGCCCAAAACCCCTTCCTCCAGTTCACCCAGCGCCACCCCCCTTGGCCGCGAGGGTCCATCAGACCAAGGGCAAGTGACCCAGAAAGCAAGGATGGTCTCTGCTAGACCCTCCTCTCCCATCAATTTCATTGGATTCGACGCGAGCTAGCACCGCAAGCTTGACCTTCTCCAACAACGACGACGAGAGCTAGCAAGCACATCTGACCATCCCAGTGGAATTCAACCTCCAGTAAGCTTCCACAGACTCCACTAATGGTTTCCTTTATGCCTTTAGCCTGTGCTCTTCACCCATATTCTCTACCCTTGAATTTGGGTTCATGCCGAAGAACCCCAAGTGTTGGCCATGCCTCTCGAGCACGCTCAGGCCATAGAAATCCATCTAAAACTTTGGATGTGCCCATTCAGAACTTCCTATGTTCTCGGTTCTTATAGATCCATTATGTATCATCATATAAGGTTCTCAAGCTTCATTGCTCTGTTTCCTAAACACCATTGTGGTGCTTACAGTTTTGGGAGTCTATGGACAGTGTTATGGCGTTGCTGACTTCAGTTTCCCCTCACAAACTCGTTGGATGCACCGTCTCACTATAGTTCTTCTCTTCATGCGATTTTGATTATGCTCCAGTGGATGGTCATGGAGGAAGCCTATTCTTGATCTCCTGACAACCATATAACCTCTTCAAATGGTCACTAAGATCGGGATTTCACAACGAACCCAAGGCATAGTTTTTCTAGTCTTCACTTCCATTAGATCGAAGTTGTGGATCCCGATTTCTTCTGATTCGCATGTCGAAGCTCTAGCTCCAGTGATCAGAACCATGGCCAAGGTAGGAAGAAGCCTGGAATCATTTGGACCTATGTACCCTCACGGTCTGACTTAATGTGTCACGCATAACTAGGGTACTTTTGACATTTCAATGATTTTCAATATCAATATGATTGAGAGTATCCCTAACATCTTTTGACTCATATGCCATGTCACGCCTCCTATCTCAGATTGAAAATGTGAGGGAAAAATAGTTTGATAGCCTATTTTAAATCGACTCCTAGATCTACTGAATTAGCTTTGATGGATTTTTCCCCGCCTCTGATTGGTCAGAATATATCTGACCTTTACAAATTCATAGAAAATAATCTATAGCTCAGATGGGGATGGTCCATATATGGTTTTTGATCAGTTTTTTGAGCTCTATCGCATGGTCCTAGTTTCATACTCAGACTCCTAACCCAATTTCCAAATTTAATTAAAGAATCATACACCTATGTTAAGAAAATGAAATTAATTCATAATTATGTTATTCACATGACATTAGGACTGATCTGGACTTCATCTACTGTTAGTATACCTCCTTAGGATTAGGTGTGTGGATCATGCACACTGAGTATAATTCTAGGATTATGGTTTACATTATTTGTTTATTCGGTTATGATTACTCAATAAAGTGAAACTATGATATTATTCAACTTATGTTTATGAAAATCATGAAAATGCTATGAATTTACGTTTTCTACTATTTTGATGAATATGCATTCATTTGGAAACACTATGAATCACTACCATGCTAATTGATTAATAAATCACGATAACTATGTTAAGTGTATTAAATCATGTATGTTGATATAGTCCTCTCAATCATGTTATGTGAGCCTTAATTGGCCTTATGTGAGCCTTAAATGGCCTTATAGCTATGTGGGAGCCTTATGTGAGCCTTGACTGGCCTTATGTGAGCCTTGATTGGCCTTATGTGAGCCTTAAATGGCCTTATGAGCACTATGGGTGCAAATCAGGAGAGCGATTATATCAACTAAACTAAAAAACCCTCTTATTATGAAATCATGTTAAGTTAATCATGTTCCTATATAATCATGCTAATTATGTTTTGTATTTATGTTACAAGTTATTCTTCATGTAATTTCAATTATAAACTATTCTTCTTATATAACTACTCAGTGCCACTCACATAGTTTTACGTTGCCTTACATGGGCTGGGGATGAGATGTTCGCAGAAGAGGAGGAGAAGAAGTAGACTTCAGGGACGTCAGCTCAAGCTCAAGGATAGTTCGTGAATCCTACTTGGTGGGGTGACATTCTAGATAGTTATCTTTCCTTTTAGTTATGTTATGTTGGAGTTTCATTCCTTGAATTCTTTTGTGTTAGACTTAGAGTCTTTTGTTTATGGTTTGTAATAAGGCACTCTGGTGGTTCTCTTTTATTCTACGGATTTTGCTTATTTAATGATATCAGTTCACAATTTATCATGGTCTCCAATATGTGCAATGCTTCTGCTATGGTTGTGTTATTATTAGAAGGGAGGTCGTGACAAAATGGTATCAGATCAATCCCAGAATGGCCATCATAGTAGGATCTTATGTGTCACTTCATGTGCTTATCTAAGTCTCCTTTCCTATTCCATATGGCCACTAAGCATCGCCCTGAGCATGACAAGTCGCCCCCTCATTCTGGTGGAAATAGTGATCATAAATTTGAGCATGAGGAAAACCCCCATGGAAAAGACCCTCCCCTCTCATACAATATGTTGGTCAGAGCTTTATCTGATGCAATGGGAGGTCATCATCAAAGGAGGAATCAAGTCACCTTAATAGACTTCCTTAAGGTGAAGCCTTTGATGTTTGCAGGAGAAGAGGAGATGAATGTTTTGGGTAAGGTCGGGGCCTGGATCCGCAACCTGGATCATTTCTTCCACGACTTGGACTGCTCTGAAGAGTCATGTGTCAGGTTCGGGACACACATGCTTAGAGGACCAGCTCATGTTTGGTGGGAGAACTTCTATGATGCCAGAGACCCAAATGAAGAGCTACTCACATGGGGCGAGTTTATAGAGGCTTTCAAGAGCCACTATGTGTCAAAAGTGATGATGGATAAGAAGGAGTTAGAGTTCCTTCACCTGTGACAGTGTGGCGACATGACTGTTACCCAGTACGCCATGAAGTTTTGCATCCTCCATAAGTACGGGACTGAGATGACTGAGTTCAAGCAATCCAAGAAGTTCATTAGAGGTCTCAAGGATGATCTCAGCTAATCACTCTCTGTACGAGGCCACAAGATGATGCAGGAAGCTCTAGATGCAGAACTTGATCACCCAGGGAGGACTTGGAAGAAGAACTCCCACAATGGACATTGTCACCATCACGACCACAACAATCGGGACCGGCATCACAATGACCACAAGAAGCGCAAGGCCCCTGAGGATCCCCCAGTGAGGGATGCATGCCCCAAGTGTGGAAAATCCCATGCAAGACTGTGCAGGTTGGGCTTAGGTGTTTGCTTCTACTGTGGAGGAGAAGGGCACTTCAAGGACAAATGCCCTAGGTTAGCTGCAAAGAGAGGAGCATATCATAATCCTAACCCAGGTCCCCCAGAGAAAAGGAAAGCTAGGGTTTTTTCTATGGTGGATGATAAAGGTAAGATTTAGTTTTCAAATTACATCAGAAACTCATGCACTTATTAAGTTATACCAGTCATGTTAGATATAATGCAAAGGCTATCCATGTTAATACCATATCATGATTATGCTTAGTTGGCTTATGAAATGTTATAATCAGACAGTAAGTTAGGGTACATATATGTGAAATGCTAAGGTGGGTAGTACCTTAATATGACATGAAAATTTGGAGGACGAAATTTCTATAAGGTGGGTAGGTTGTAACGACCCTCAAAATTTAGTCCCTAAAATTTCTTACCTTTAATAAAGATGAAACCCTAAGTTGAAAGAATTTGTCTTTCATTTGTTGACTTAAGTTGAGACCATGCTCAATTAGGATGCCAAAATGAGTTAACACAACACGTAGACATCATGTGAACTTTGAATGAATCATTTACATAATGCATCAATACTTATTGACATCAATTCCATTTAATGCAAAAAAATCTAACCCTAATTATGCAATGGTGACTAGTTAGAGTTGAGTGATAAATTGGACTCACATACATGTATAATGTATCCCATTAATTTGTGTATGAGTAGATAATAGAATAATAGAGCTTCCCTGGGATTTTGGTAATAAAATTCCCTTGCAATGATTATTAATGTGTTAATTACCCTAAGTAGCTAATAATGTAAAACACATGTTTCCCTAACTCATATCTGAAAACTAGCTGGATAATAAGACTCCACATGGTTGAATTGTTTTGTCTACCAAATTTGGTTAGATTTGGATAATCCTAGATGCCTCAAATGTCATTAGGAAGAAATAGAAGATAATGACATTTCCTTGATTAATTAACTTGATAATCCCTACGATTATCCTATGTTTTTCTAAAATTCGGGATAGATGTGTGTCACACACAGCCTAAAGAAAATATGGCTATTCACGAGCCGTTCAATCTGGATCTGAGGGCAAGGCCCTCATCCCTTACCTCACACAGGAGTCTGCGCAGAGGAGGGAACAACCCCCAGATTCCTCGCCCCAGGATAATCCCTCTACTCTCAGCGTCTCCGAGTAATTCGCACACCAATAGATTTAAGATATCCTCGCGATCCTAGTGAGCCCTAGCTCGACCCCTATAAGCACCCCCAGGGAAAATACCCAAAAACCCCTTCCTCCAATTTGCACGGCGCCACCCCCCTTGGTCGCGAGGGTCCATCGGACCAAGGGCAAGCGACCCAGAAAGCAAGGACGGCCTCCGCTAGACCCTCCTCTCCCATTAATTTCATTAGATTCAACGCGAGCTAGCACCGCAAGCTTGATCTTCTCCAGCAATGACAACGAGATCTAGCAAGCACCTCTGACCATCCCAGTGGAATTTGACCTCCAATAAGATTCAAAAGACTCCACTAGTAGTTTCCCTTATGCCTTTAGCCTGTTCTCTTCACCCATATGCTCTACCCTTGAATTTTTCATGTCGAAGAACCCCAAGTGCTTGCCATGCCTCTCGAGCATGCTCATGCCACAGAAATCCATCTAAAACTTTGGATGTGCCCATTCAGAACTTCCTATGTTCTCAGTTCTTACAGATCCATTATGTATCATCATATCAGGTTCTCATGCTTCATTGCTCTGTTTCCTAAACACCACCGTGGTGCTCATAGTTTTGGGAGTCCATGGACAGTGTTATGGTGTCGCTGACTTCGGTTTCCCCTCACAAACTCATTGGATGCACCGTCTCACTATAGTTCTTCTCTTCATGGGATTTGATTCTGCTCTAGTAGGACGATCATGGAGGAAGCCTATTCTTGAGCTCCTAACAACCATTTGACCTCTTCAATGGATCACTGAGATCGAGATTTCACAACGAACCCAAGGCATAGTTTTTCTAGTCTTCGCTTTCAGTAGATCGAAGTTGTGGATCCTGATTTCTTCTTATTCGCAGGTCGAAGCTCCAGCTCCAGTGATTGGAGCCATGGCCAAGGCAGGAAGAAGCTTGGCATCGTTTGGACCTATGTACCCTCACGGTATGACTTAATGTGTCACACATAACTAGGGTACTTTCGACATTTCGATGATTTTCAATATCAATACGATTGAGAGTTATCCCTGACATCTTTTGACTCATATGCCCTATCACGCCTCCTATCTCAGATTGAAAATGTGAGGGTAAAATAGTAATTTTATAGCCTATTTTAAATCAACTCCTAGATTTACTGAATTATCTTTGATCGATTTTTCCTCACCTCTGATTGGTCATAATATATCTAATCTTTACAAATTCATAGAAAATGATCTATAGCTCAGATGGGGATGATCCATATATGGTTTTTGATCAGTTTTTCGAGATATGTCGCATGGTCCTAGTTTCAGACCCAGACTCCTGACCCGATTTCCAAATTTAATTAAACAATCATACGCCTATGTTAAGAAAATGAAATTAATTCATAATTATGTTATTCACAAGACATTAGGAATGATCTGGACTTCATCTACTGTTAGTATACCTCCTTGGGATTAGGTGAGTGGATCATGCACATTGAGTATAATTCTAGTATTATGAGTTTACATTATTTGTTTATTCGGTTATGATTACTCAATAAAGTGCAACTATGATATTATTCAACTTATGCTTATGAAAATCATGAAAATGCTATGAATTTACGTTTTATACTATTTTGATGAATATGCATTCATTTGTAAACACTATGAATCACTTCCATGCTAATTGATCAAGAAATCATGATAACTATGTTCAAGTGTATTAAATCATGTATGTTGATATAGTCCTCTCAATCATGTTATGTGAGCCTTAATTGGCCTTATGTGAGCCTTAAATGGCCTTATGAGCTATGTGGGAGCCTTATGTGAGCCTTGACTGGCCTTATGTGAGCCTTGATTGGCCTTATGTGAACCTTAAATGGCCTTATGAGCATAGTGGGTGCAAATCAGGAGAGCGATTATATCTACTCAAGTAAAAAACCCTCTTATTATGAAATCATGTTAAGTTAATCATGTTCCTATATAATCATGCTAATTATGTTGTGTATTTATGTTCCAAGTTATTCTTCATGTAATTTCAATTATAAACTATTCTTCTTATATAACTTCTCTGTGCCACTCACATTGTTTTATGTTGCCTTGCATGGGCTGGGGACGAGATGTTCGCAGATGAGGAGGAGAAGAAGTAGACTTCAGGGACGTCATCTCAAGCTCAAGGATAGTTCGTGAATCCTACTTGGTGGGGTGCCATTCTAGATAGTTAATTTCCTTTTAGTTATCTTATGTTGGAGTTTCATTCCTTGAACTCTTTTGTGTTAGACTTAGAGTCTTTTGTTTATGGTTTGTAATAAGGCACTCTGGTGGTTATCTCTTTTATTCTACAGATTTTACTTATTTAATGATATCAGTTCACAATTTGTCATGATCTCCAATATGTACAATGCTTCTGTTATGGTTGTGTTATTATTAGAAGGGAGGTCGTGACAGACCGTGCATTCCTCGAATCCATCGGCTTCACCAAAAAGATATGCCTAGTTTGTGAGCATCAAGGGCTCAACGATGATAACCCATTCTTCAGTGATTGGCTCACCTTTCTAGACCTCGTTTGTGAGTTCCTGGCATCATTAGAGATATGTGTTCTCCCTTAGCATGGAGAGGGATGGAGGGAACACCACGTCATATTTCGTATGTTCAACACTGACTTTCAACTGACACTACAGGAGTTCAATGCCATCTATGGGTGGCCAATGGGGGAAGAAGTCTGGGTCCCTGTCAACTTTGACTTTGAGCATACATGGGACCTACAGATGCAGTCTTCAAATCTTAAGGAATCCACCTCATGCGGTGTCGTGTAGATAGTTCTTCATAGGAAGAAGAAGAGTATGTTGATGAGGAAGAGCAAGAAAAGGAGCAAGATAAAGAATAGGAGGAGGAACCCACCATCCCCATCACAAGAAGGCATGTTCACCAAAAGTGTCCACCACTATATGCATCCTCCAGTTCTTATGATCCACCACCATCGCATGAGGATGATCCATATTCCATGGCGGGAATGTATGACATGATGCAGGAGATACAGCAAGGACAACAGTAGTAGACGGAGACCTTGGTGGGCATCCATGATGTCTAAGGATGGCTCTACCACAACAAACATGTGATATTTGAGAATGATTAACTTCTCTAGGCCAACCAAGAGAACATGCACATCACCTACAACAGATGGAGGGATGCCAGCAGTCGTTCTTTGACTACTACTAGAGTTGGGGATACTTTGGTGGTTATCCACAACCTCCACAAATGCCACAACAACCACTGAGATTTACGGGAACGTTCTACCCCTTTGATCCCACCATGCCACACCCTCCACCACCACCCATGTGATCTGTTACCACTGTTCTACCTCTTAAGTTTGAATTTTGACTATGTGGACATAGTCAAGTTCAAGCTTAGGGGGTAGTTGGAACAGTCTCTAACCTTAGTTTTTATTTTTCTTTAGTTTTTTTCTTTAGTCTTGCTTTATTTGTTGTTTAGTTTTCACCTTGACAAGTTTTAGGATCCATGATCTATCTAATGTAAAAGTGGATCTTGATTCATGATTCATGTCAATGTCATGTGTTCTCGTTTGTGTTGCAATGGAAAATTAAAAATTAAAAATTTGGCTTAGTTACAAATTTCTTGAGTTGACACCACTTAGAAGAAGTGTATGGGCTAGTCAGCTTAAGGACATTTGATATGAATGAACATATTAATTATTCATTTAATATGAATGAAAAAGGGGTTTGAGCCTAAATTTATCAAATAGTTAATGGGATCTTAAATGGAAATTTAAGAAAGAAACCCTAAGGTTACCCTATTCACAGGTCATTAGAGAGGGACATATCATAATTCATGAAAGGCATTGTCTCTTAATTATATAATTCCATCTATTTTTTCATTCATTTTGACTCACCACGTTAAGATGATCAAGTAATCTGAATTATTTCCTCTTATTTGCATTACATGGCATGATAAATTACGTGATAGTTAGTTTTTTTTATTGCATTAGTTATAAAATTAAAAAATATGCATTCACAATTTTTGTGCATATCATCTTAGTTGCATAACAATTACATGTAGACAACATGAATTTTTCATCATTCATCCTCATATCATGTGGATACACTATTTTCCTATGAAATACAAGTATGTGGATGTACATACATACCCTCAGAAGAAAAATAACAAAGAAAAAAAAATGAAAATGATGTATGTTAGTGAAGCCCAAGCATCATGTTCCATCATGCTTAAATAGTGGGTCCAATGAAAAAAAAATATGTAAAGTTTTAAATAGGGAGAAAGAATGCCCTAAACTCTTCACAAAAAAGATGGAAACATTCACATGATGCATTTTTTCTTACTTCATTCTCGTCAGTTTCACAAAATCTTTGATACATGCATCATTCCACCCAATAATATTAGGCATTAGGACTCATGCATTTTTCATAATCTTCACCATATAGGTTCATCATGTTTTATTTTTGCATAAATAATTTGCATGTTGCTTGTGAATCTTCACAACCACCTATTTCATACCATCCATTGCTCTTCTCGATAGGCCACAAAATATTATTCTCCTTATTCATTCTTATAAGGAGAATTGCTTCCAAGTAGTTGGTAGTTAGGAAAGAGTAATGTAAAATAGAGAATCACATGATGCACTAAGTGAATGCCTGATTGATTATGATGTTAACTACTCTCTTGATAGTGTTCATTGATTTAAGTGTGGAAAACTTTTATGGATATTTTTGGTTGCTATAGAGCAGTTGATTGTTTAGTGATTATCAAAGGCCGGTTTGGATCCGCTAGGTGGGGATGGCTGAGAAATGAAATTCATAGTTAATGTCCTTTTTTTGACCTGTCTCAAATATATCTGAGGGTGTGTTTCTCAAGGACGAGCAACATTTCATCTTAGAGGAGTTTGATGCACTGAATATTTGTCGTTTTCACATGCTATTTTATATTGGTTTTTTGTGCACTATTTGTTCTTTTTCATGTTAATTGTGCATGATTTACTCTCATTAGCATGTGATACTTAATTGAATCAAATAAATATAATTTTAATGTTTCTGAATAATTTATTATATTTCAAGAGCTTATGCTTGGATTTTATATATTTTAAAAAGTTTTACAAGAAACTACATAGCTCGGTACTATCGACTTTGGAGTCAGTGGTACTGACACTTACTTAGAGATGAAAAGGAAGAAATCGAGAAGTATCAATAGTACCAATCCTGAGACTCAATACTACCGACTACATGATAGTAATGGATGCAAGTTTAACTAAAGCATATCGGTACTACTAAGTTCAGGTTCGGTAGTACCGACAACTTGCCAAGTGGTCACGACTATCGAAGGAGTCAGTAGTATCGACATGCCGAGATCAGGAAGATCTGAAAATAGTGTTTAATCCAACGCTGGAAGATTTATTTCTCCCTAAGTCACCTCTATGACTTAGGGAGAATTTGGTCAGACCTCATATCACGTTCTAATTTTGTTGGACGGCACCCGAGAGCAAAGAGAGAATAAAGTAGAGAATAAGACCACATTTTGGACGATCTGGGTACTTCCAACAGACGGATTTGCAGCTGGAAGGTAGTAAGTCGGCATGTGCATGAGAGGGGATCTTTTGGACCGTTATCTTTAGGGCTTCTTTAGTTTTCTAAATGTTCTCCATGTTTTCTTCTTCTATCCTATGTTTTGACCATGAAAACTATGTGAGGCTAAACCCCTTATTTCTTAGGACCCGGGAGTAGCTTGATGATGTATTGTAATTGACTTTTATGCATTTATATACCAATTTCTATTAATTTCTAGACTTATTTCTATGAGATTGACATGAACTATCCATGCTTGATCACCATAGGTAGTTAATTAGACTTTTAATTACTTTGAAAGAGGAAATTAATAGTTGAAAATTCATAAGAATATATGTTTTATATTGCCCTTTGAGAAAGGTGGCTTACAAGCATGAAGAGATTATCTAGAGTTTTTGATAAAGCAACTAACTAATAACATAATCAATACAAGAGTAGGATTCATATTAGATTAGGTAGTGAATTACGCTATGAGAGTGGGTAATTCTTGCTACAGGCTCTTAGTCCAGAGTTAGGAGATATCTCTATCAATGTTTTACTATTAATTGCAATGCTAATTGTGGTGAAGCTACAACCCTAAGGAATTCCATCCAAATGCGATCAACCACCAGTAATTTTAGATTCACTTTTTGCATTCTTAGTTAATAAACCTCCAATCAAAGTTTTCTTCAGCCTGGTTGATCGTATTACTATTAGTAGTAGTTTTTTAATTTACCTTTCTCTGTGTTCGATATTTGGGCCTCATTGGCCTATATTACTATGATAGCATACACTTACATTTTAGGGCGTGTAGAAAATACCTATAAATGGGTGACAGTGCAATGTAAATTTTAACACGTCAAATTAATTTTGACATGTTTCAACTACATGATATTGTACTATGTCAGTATTTATTCCATATTATTTAAATTAATGCAACAATGATACTTTAAAATTACTCACTCTTAATACAATATATATCTCTACAAATTAACAAATTTGACATAATTTGAGGCAATGCAACCATGTCAATTATATATTAACCCCTCTTATTAAAATATATATATGTATACACTAATATATTTTTATCTCGATGTCACTTTTGATGACGTTAGTTCTAAGAGAAACTGACATTACACATCTATAGCAAACGTCACCATAGGTCAAGTCTTGATGTAGAGGAGAAAATATGGGTACCGCTTTCATTCTCACAACAGTTTCTAGGGACAAACGGGTGTCACAGATAGCCCACAAACTCAATTTTCTAAAAACCTTTAGAAAAGCACGTCACGTTGGTTGAAAAGGAACTGACACCGCAGTTCTTCCTATAAAATAAATTTTATCTTCAAAAAAAATCTTATCTAAAAATACTAATGAGATAGGTCTAATATGGTGTTGTTGCTCCTGTCGAAACTAGATTCTTGTCATGAGCCGCTATGAAAAAAATTTCTTTGAAATTGGGTTATGCCATCAGTTTGTCTCTTAAAACTGAGAAGATAGGCCTTAGTGAGGGTGATGATTTTTAATATTGGATTCAGACATAATTTGTCAGTTGCCTAATGCAAGATCAACAACATAAGGAGATCTATGTCGTCACTTTTGGTCTTGAAACTGACATGATTAGTCTTAGTAAGGGTGATGTTTTAATAGGGGATCCGGACATATGCCATCAATTATCTTAAGCGCAATGGACGTTGAAGTACAACTAATAACAGGGGTGAATATTTCTTTTCTTCATTGTCTATTTCATCTGCACAATACTTAGATCTCTGGTGATCATTTGTTTCCCACTGCTCTTTGTTGTTGCCGCCGCTACCACTACTTCATCACCACCACCACCATTTCCACTCCCTCTTCTTCCTCCTCTAACCATTATGGTTCTCTTTCCTCCACTAGCATTGTTGCCACTGACGTTGGTGTTGCTTTGTGGCTACTCATGTTGTTGCTACCAGTTTTGTTGCTTCTACCATCTCCTCTTTGCTCTGCGGTGAAGGTGCGTTGTTTTCTTCCTCTTTTATGCTTTTCCAATACCTTATGAATATCAGACAAGAAGAGTTTATATCATATGGAATTTTATATTTATGATATTTTCATGTTGAAACCATATTGGATGAATTAGACATAGATAAATAGAAATTGTAGTATATACAAAGTGAAGAACTTAAGTAGTTTTGTGTATCCATTCTTGTATAAAAAATCAAAACATGTTTAAATACTTGGATTCAATTTTTTTAATTCAATTATATTTTATTTGGGTTAAGTGCTTAGAAAAACACTTTAAATGACTCTTTCCAGTTTTTCTAATCTCCCATTCATTACTTAAACTTTAATATCACATATTCATGGTTATTAAGTTAGATTAAAAAATCTAAAGCATATAGTTGTTTAGAAGTATGCAAAAAATTAAAATAGTTATAAACCAATTCATGTATGTATCATTGCTTATTACATGCTTGTTAGGTCAGAAAATTCTAACGTCTATCTGATTAGAACTGAAAATTGTGCCTAGAAAAATGCATAGTTGCTTATTTGGTTTGTTTAGAATTATAAATCTTGGTGGTGTCCTAGAAACATATCTAAGATTTACTCACTAGAAGTAAATCTTGGATGGTTTCTAATTTGGGATTGTTCTTGAACATTAATCTTATTTTTGATGTAAGTGTATAATGTGTATTTGGTTTTCATGATGTTTCATAAACACTTCCTTGTTTGTTATCTAAGTAAATATGTAGGTGGATATTTACCCATCTACATTAATGTACTCGAGAACAGTGGGAAAATGTTGTTGAAATAATCTTGTAAAATGAATACACATTATAACTTACTAGTGAGAGTAAGTGTTCAAGAATGGGATAGGTAGCACACATTTATTATTAAACCCTAAATCCTAAACCCCACACCCTAAATGATAAATGTTAATCTTTAAAACCCTATACTTATATTCAGTTGGCCTAGAAACCCATCTAAGATTTACTCATTTGGAGTAAATATATGATAGTCCTCCATTTAAAATTCTTCTTGAACACTTATTCTCACATATGATGTAAGGGTGTAATTTGTACTTGGATTCAAGATGTTTAAGAAACTCCTCCCCATTTATTCTTTAAGTATATATGTAGGTTGATATTTTCCCATCTACATCATTGTACATGGAGAACTATGAGGAAATGTTGTTGAATTATTTTTGAAAATTGAGTAAACATTATATGCTTACTAGTGAGATTATGTGATCAAGAATGGGATAGGTGGTACACATTCATCAATATGTAGCTAACACCTCTTTCAATTCGAACAAATTTTATTTTTAAGATTGACATATCTGACGCCTAATTCAATACTTGTTTTTCCTCTGATCATAGAATGGATCGATTATAGATGTCCATTTCAAACTGTTGCACTCTAAAGTTTATTATTGTCTTAATCAGTGTATAAGATTTACGCAGGAACACAAGAAACAACCTGGAGATAGATTCTAGTGTCCATATAAGAATTGTAGTAACAACTATAAAGTCGATACTATTGACGGAATCAAAAGTCATGTCATGTAGAACAAGATTGTGCAAGGCTCTACTAAATGGAATTGGCATGGAGAGAATTCTAAAATCAGATCAGTAGATATTGATAGTGGTACTTGTGTTGAAGAAGAAATTGTCGACAATGTTGATGTGAGCAAACGAATTCTTATAGAGATAGTTAATGTGATGCTAGATAGTTGTGGGGGTAAATCTCACTGATCCAGCTTCCTTATTCAGAAACATTGTGCATGATTTTGAGAGACCATTATACTTAGGTTGTACTAAGTTTACAAAGTCGAGTGATGTGTTGAGATTATATACACTGAAGGCTAATAATAGGTGGATCAAAACAATATTCAAGTCTATGTTGTCTTTGATGAAAGATTTTCTTCCTGAAGGCAACAAGCTTCCAACCTCAAAATATGAAACAAAGTAAATGTTGTTCCCAATGGGAATGTAAGATAAGAATATACATGCATGCCCAAATGATTGTGTATTATATAAAATTATTATATTGACTTGAAATATTGTCCAGCATCAGGACGTCAAGGTACAAATTGACAACATTGGGTCAGGCCAAAACTGACTCTCCTACAAAGTTGATGTGGGATCTACCTATAATACCGCAGTTCCAAAGCTTATTTTCTAATACCATAGATGCATTGAATTCACATTAGCATGAAGAGATGTAGAAAAATAAGCACGGGATCCTATGACATGTGTCTGATTCCCCACAATGGAATAGAATAGATTTATTGTACCCTAAATTTGTGAAGAAGTCAGAATTCTAAGACTTGGTCTCTATACTGATGGGACGAATCCAGACTAACATTAAGCAGACAACACAGTACTTGGCATGTTATAGTTGTTATATATAATCTTCCTTCTTGGTTGTGTATAAAAAATAAGTATGTCATGTTGTCCTTATTGATATCAGGCCCCAAACAACTAGGAAATAAAATTGATGTTTTTGTTGAACCTCTGATTGACGACTTAAAGAAACTCTAGGAAGGTGTCATGACTTTTGGTGATTCGTGTATAGAAAGATTTTATTTGCATGCTATGTTGTTTTGCACTATTAATGACTTTCTAGTATATGCGAACTTGTCTGGATATAGTGTAAAAGGATCCAAAGCATGCCCTATACGTGAGGAAAATAATGACTCAATATGACTAAAATATGGCAACAAGATTGTATATCTTGGTTATCGAATGTTTCTTCTAAAAGTACATCCTTAGCAAAGGTCATGCAAACAGTTAATGGCTCAACTGAGGAATAAAGTGCCCCTAAATCTATAATAGGGAAGGATGTTTATGTAATAGTAAAACACATTGTAATTGTAATTGGTAAGAGATCACGATGTACTATTCCTACATGTGATAATCTATATTCAATAAGAGGTCAATATTTTGATATTTTTCTTATTGGAGTTCTATGAGAGTTAGGCATTGTATTGATGTCATGCATATTGATAAAAATGTATGTGATAGCTTCATTGTTACTCGTTTGAATATACCATGCAAGACTAAAGATGGCGTCAAATCCAAAATGGACCTACATGAAATGGCTATAAAGAAAGAATTACCATTAGAAGTTAGTAGCAATCTTCAAATATGTTTACCTCCTGCTTGTTATATCTTGTCTATATATCAGAAGAGAACTTTTTGAGAGTGCTTACTTAACATTAAGGTATCACTGAGATACTCTTCCAATACCCATACATTGGATCAATGAAGTATCTAAAGTTGATACGTCTTAAATCTCATGATTGTCTCACTCTAATGTAGCAAATATTTCCCATGGCTATTCAATCTATATTGCTGAAGCATGTAAGGTTTACAATCACTAGGCTTTGTTTCTTCTTCAACACTCTATGTAGCAAAGATATATATATGAGAATATTGATAAGTTGCAAAGAGAAGTGAGTGTTACCTCGTGCTAGCTTGAGATATATTTTCCTCCTTCATTCTTTAATATCATGGTATATCTTGTTGTCCATTCGGCTAGGAAAGTGAAAATATTGGGTCTAGTTTTCTTACATTGGACGTATCCTTTTGAAAAGTACATGAGTATTTTTAAAGATTTTGTTCAAAATAGTTATCGATCTAAAGGGAGTATTATTCAGTATTATGTGGTTGGGGAGGCTATGGACTTTTTCAATGATATTATAAGTTAAAATGAAGCTCATGCCACTACAAAGAATGTTGACGTTTATTCTGACAAAGGAACTTTAGGAGCACGAGTGGAAGTAATTAGTCATGAGATTTGGGAATAGGAACACTTGTGTGTTTACAAAGTGGATATTTATATCACCGAACACACCAATTTTATCAAGACAAAATATTCTCGAGCCAGTTCAATGTGGCTTTCTAGAGAGCATAATCATAAATTTATTATATGGTTTGAAGATAAAGTCTTCTGAAAACTATCTCAAACACCAAATAATGTTGTTGAAATTAACAAATGGTTTTCCTTTAGATCAAAAATGAATGTTATATCTTAAGAAGGGTTTGACTGAATTTCATACTACACAAAAATTGTGGGGTTACCCATCAAGTGTCTTCATGGCATTTTCCTAGTGCGAAGAATTAGAGTCCATGTGATGGTAAAATGTCTTATTACGGTGTCATTGAAGACATATGGGAATTTTTATTACACAGATTTTAGAGTTCTTATCTTCAGGGTTAATTGGGTTGATAACAACAAAGTACTTTTAGTAAATGAATTGGGTTTTACATTAGTGGATTTTGAAAATATTTGCAAGAAAGATGAACCATTCATTATGGCATCACAGACGAAGCAAGTATTCTATGTCAATGATACTACATACAAAAAATAGTCTATTATTATTCATGGGAAATGGAAATTCATTTGTAGATCAAATAAATGAAGAAGAGTACCATGATAAGTATAATTACTCCAGTCCTTTCTGAATTGCCTTATCAAGTGTAAATGTTGAAGCTAACATTGATGAATATACGTGTCAAGATCATAAATAAGGGATATTAATTGATGAGTGATCCAACCAATACTAGAGGCATGCATTTCGAATTATATATCACTTAAATATTTTATATGCTAGGTATGCATTTTACATTCTATATCACTTAAATATTTTATATTCTAGATGTGCATTTTACATCTCTATCACAGATATATATTTATTTCATATGCTAGATGTGCATTTTATATTACTTATCACTTATATGTATTTCTTGACTATTTTTAAGATGATAACTTTTAGATGGCGTTTGAGGACGAGAACTGAGAGGATGAGCACCATGAAGATCCTATTGAGTCTATTTATGAGCATAATGAAGGTGTTGTTGATGAACACCTTGAGGGTGTTGTTGATGAGTAGTGTGATTGTGCACATTAAAGAGGCACCATTTTGATGGACAAGTTATCAACCCAAAGGGGTAAGGGTCTGAAGTTGGTCATTTACTTTTATGTAGTAGGAAGTCATATTAGGATGAATCACAGTTCTTTTAGGTAGTGTTTAGGGGTTACTATTTGTACCAAAGAACCAATAACAATAAAATTCTAGCATAAAATTGAAGCTGCCTTGAAATACCTCATCTAGAAGGATGTTGTTGTGAGATATATGCATTTATGCAACTTTTAAAGTGTTTCATATTTTCTTTCACATTTCTAAAATTAATATATGAACTTTTGCAGGTCATCTTTGACCTAAATGAAAATTTCTTTGTAAAAATGTGATGCAACGTCTTCGGAGGATAGTGAAGAATTCTCAGACAAATCTGACACATGATTATCTAATTAGTAACAAGAGGAAGACGTCCGTCATTGAGTAATGGTCCTATCTTGATAATACTGTGTGGGAGAAGTTTATTTATTCGAGACAAACCAATGAATTTAAGGTATTAAACCTCCTTTAAAAACATTCTTATGATTAATCAAATGGATTTAATATATTACATAGTTAATATACATTTTGGATTAACTAGGCTATACATGACGCTAAAAAATAAAGGCTTTCAAAGGATGTACACACCACAAGTTGGGTCTAGGTGGTTACGCCTGGTGTTGCCAATAGAGAGAGCAAACATCTTTTGGATATGAGAATACATACAAACCATAGTACCTAAGAATCCCCCTACAATTCCTCTTCTAAATCCTCTGGCACCTACTTGTATTATGCAGGACTTATTCGAATCACTGGGTCTGAAGTGCAAAGGGTTTACACTATGGATAGGCTCTATATAAAACGGGTTGACTATGGCGACCTATATTTAGGAGGACGTTACAAGGTAAGATCATGATACTAATGTATTGTTGATGTATGTTGTGGAGCTATTTAGTTAAAATTAGCTGAATACAACCGTGATAGAACTTTTTATGGGAGATCTTGTGGCTAAATACCTCTTCTATGTAAAAATATATGTTGAATTATTTTCTATATTTTAATCCATGCATATGTTCGCAGCTACTTATATAGAATGAGTGCACAATTGGCAATAACTAATATGGCATTTTAGTTCCATCATTGGTTAGTTGTGTATATAGAGACCAAGATTCTATAGTTGTGTAAAAGAACATGATTATAGTTCCTTTCGATATTGGGTAAGTTTTAGGCTCTTTGCTTATGATTTTAGTTTATTAATTATTTATTGAAAATTTTGAGTTTTCATTTTTTGCCTTATTTTCACTATGTAATGGGCATTGCGAGTTGTTGGTAATGTCCCTGAGATGCTAACTTAGTATTATTTTGATCCTTGGACTAGTAAAACATTGAATGTGTGACACACCCTGAAAGTCTCAATCATAGAGTAAGTAAATATTTTTATCATCAACATATATTAGTGTCTGCATCATTACATAACTATTTACTAATACAATGAAATGTATTATTCTAACCTATAGGGGTATAAAAGCATTCAAATAGTCTGGAGGAGAGATAGATATAAAAGAAACTGCTATATTGAAAGAATATTAAGGTAGTTTTATGACTCTAATGCATACATATATGCCAACTATGTTTATTTTTATTTATTAACATTTTTGCACAACTATAAATTTACATTTCCCTATACAAGATAATAATTGGGCATATGATTACTACAAGATCTACTATATGGATTTGATTGTCAAACATGTGTCACAACACATCCATTGTATATAAAAGGTAATATATATAGTCTTGAATCATAAGTAAATAGTCTCATTTGATAATATTAAAAATCAAACTAAACTTGAATTATGTCATTCTCTTTGTAGATGTTCAACTCAATGAATGCCATGTACACAAGAAAAATAAGATGAGACACGAGAAGAGTGGAAAGAGTCCTTTAGTAAAGAAGTAAAATTTATATTTGTTTGGGATAAAATATTATATTTTTAAGAAAATTGATGTAATGAATTATATATAAATGTAATGCTAATGAATTTTCATACCTTTAAATTTGGTGCAAGTGAATTATTAGTGCGTGAACAAATGATGTGTATATATGTGCATATGTGTGTGAATGAATGTGTAGAGAAATGAATACAATGAGAATTGCATTTGTACATGTGGATGAGAATGGAACTGCATGTGTGTGAATGAATTATGTATGTGCGTGTGCATATGTGCACGAGAATGGAATGAAGTGTGGGTGTGAAGTGTTTGTTATTATAGGTTTTGTAGGTATTTTTGGACTTTTGTTAAGTTGAACACTTTCACAGTCTACATTTCTAATGAATTGTATGCATCATCCTATCTAATAGTTGGGTAGAAGGTTTGTAGACCTACCATAAAAATAACAAAATTGAAATGTTAATTGACTTAAAAAAACTGACAACGACTACTTGTGTCATCATTTACCCTTAAAAATCAATGACACCATTATCTTTATCAGTTAAATTTTAACTAATAAGGAAATAAAACATCAGTTTCCTTACGTTACTGACGATGCAAATGGCTCTTCATCGTGATTTTTCTTTGTAATATGACAATAAAGACCTTAAATATCCTTATCAATTAAATTTTAACTGACAACAGATGACAAAGTTGATTCTCTTCAAACATCACCATAGATCTACATTTTCAATTGCGCTAAGCAAAATGACGACTATAACACAACAACTATCTTATATTTATTGTTGATAGCCAATTACATTGTCTTCTTTATGTTACTGAGTTTGTCTCATTAGTTTCCTCTTACCCTAGAAATCCAGCACAAAAGGGCTTTAGTGGTGGTGTCTCCCACTTAGGTGTTCATAGATAACAGATGGTGTAGGTCTAAAATAACCGACGTTACATAGTGTATATGTACTAGTGATAAAATATGAATATTCTTATTTTTACAAGGTTCAAGACTCACAATATCCTACCACATCATTTAGGAAGTTACTTAAATAGCTTACACCAATTTAATGTACAAATAATATTTGAAATGTCTTGCCATGATGGCTGATTAAAGTATTTATGATCAAATGATTCATGATACATTGAGAAAATGTTGTACAAATGGTGTGGTTGTTTTAACATGACTTTATGACAAATTGTTTTGTTTGAATTTTGGTGTTCTAGGGGTGGAAATAAAGAGGAACTAAATAGTTTGTTTGTTAAAAAGGTACATTGTGGTTGAACAACATTACTCATGGGAAAAGAAACACAAGCAAATATCAGAACACAAAGAGGGAGACACAAATTTTGTAGTAGGGTCTATATTGTTCATACTCTTATTCCCAAATATGTAGTATGATATGTTCAATTCACCAAAATTTATTACATTCATACATGTACAAAGGTACACATCCACACAACATTCAATTCAAGATGAACCTCCCCTTTTGTCGAAGAGGAAATGACCAACATGGAGCCACCAGACCATTCCAAAGGTAGAATATAATGTCCCATGTCATCCCTCTTATTTTGGCCTAGAACTACACCTCACCTCTTATATAAGGACATCATAGGAGAGATCATTGGGATGAACCACCTCCACTCATCGACTTAGTGAAGAATTCCACAAAATAAATTCCTCCATCAATAAAAGAGGTGAATCACTATTCAATCACGAATGACTATTAGTGAAGCAATTTTTGTACACCACAGAATTCCTTAGCATCCTCTTGGACCATAAAATCACAAAATAATAGATTGAAATGGTTTCAAAAGGATTTTTGTTGAAAATCAAGATTCATCATCAATAGAACCACAACAATATTCATACTAGATTTCCTCTCCCAATGTTATTCATATTAAAATAGAGTGGAGAGAAAATGGTGTGTGTGTTTGCTTATGGTGAAAAGTGTCCATAATAAAATAAGTTCCCCTATTTTAGTATTAATGTTTCCAGAATCATAGTATATAGTTCATGATTTGATGACTAACACAACTTTAGGGTTTAGGTGTGTTCAATGTGACTCTAGGGTGTTCTATAAATAGTTTGAGTATAGTAATTTTCTAATAGGTCCATATGAGTCATTACAACTCAAATTCTAGTGTCACAAGTAGAAAAACTATTCAACATTATAATTAGCTCAATAGAAACCTATAATATAAGTATTGGTTGTACTTATGTCAATTGTATATTGACAGAGCATCTCCATGAAAGTTAAGTTTGACTAAACTCTAGTAAAAATCAAGGAAATGGAGGGCCTTAATTTAAACTTTAGATATATTTTTCCTACATGATCATGCCACAGTTAAATTACTGCCTGACTGACCTAGTCAGTCACACTCATTATTCAATTAAGCCATTGACTACCATGTCAGGCTCAAAGTAAAGTTAATAAATGAACTTCATTATGTGGTTTGGCAAGACATATGAGTTGATATAGGTTCGTATAAATATGAAAATATGTAAGTGTGAAACAATAATATATTGTAATGCATGCATGTGTTTAAGGAAAAATAGTTACAAGTCAACATGATACATGATGTTCAATATAGAGAAAATATATTGAGAAACTAGGGAATACAACTTGGATTTATGTTTGTACCTTCTTTTACGAGGAGATGCCTATATTCAAAATTTAGATTCAAAGATAATAAGTATTTAGCATACCATAATGAAATACAAACATAATGTTAGAGAGAGTATATAGAGTGTTGTACCATGTAACTTCTTTGGAAATGAAGAAATGATATCATCTTTGAAAACTAATAAATTTTGATTACACAGCCAATTAGACATATTTATAAACAAGTGAAAATGACAATCCATGCTTTCAATCAAACACAGACAGCTCATCAAGTTAATTCATCGACTGTGTAGGTTTGAAGAAAAAAAACTACCAAAAGGAGTTCTAAAGTTAAATACAAATGGAGATGTATACAATAGGACTAATATATAAGCAACAAGTTATGTTCCAATAGGTATCACATGTCTCTATGGAATCGGAGGTGTAGATAAGACATGTAAAAATGATATTGTGGAAGTTGAAACTTTAGTCATTCTGGGTTTGTAGGTTGTCCTGTCTGGACCAAGGAAAGTCATTATGGAAACTGATAATAAATTGACATGTAATATATTCTATGATGTTGTTACTGTACATGCAAAGTATCAACCACGTGATCACTAATTCAAGAAATATACAACCATAATATTAAGTTGTTGCACAAGGGAAGAAGAACAAATAGAGTTGTTGCTAATTTGTCCAACGGGCTTCCAAAAATAATGTCTCATTTTGTACCTCAACTAAGTGTCAAGATATCGCTTCTATGATATATATAGATGATATTGGTAACAAAATTTTTAGCCTAGATTTTCTAGCCCCCCAAGATTGGGATGAATAATAATGCTCGGTCTTCATAAAAAAGCTACAACTTTAAGCCAATAACATCCCATTTACACATGAAATAGTGTAAGTAGTACATGAATGATACTATAATGTCCTTTGAACACATCAAGTGGTCTATTTGTTTTTAAATAGATATTCATTGATATAGAACAACATGTTAACTCCCTCATTGCATGAATATTATTAATGCATGTTTGTGGTTTAATATTTCAATAATGTTATATAAATAACACTTTCTTATATTAGAATGAATGGTATTAGATCCATCCTAAGATCGGTGTGTCCAATATGCATCATAAGTATTTTGGTTTTCAATTCAAATGTTGCAAATGATAGATTTATATTATCGCAAATGTAAGAATTAATATTCTAAAGGTTAAGGGGAGCTATCTGAGGGATAGGAGAAAGATTAATAGTGTCATTGAAATTGTAGGTGTTGTCTAATGTGTTTTTTTATGTATGCAGTTCTTCTTCTACCATCATTAAGAGAATCTTGGTTCATTTTTAAGTGTAATAATACATAAGGTAATAGTATAGAAATATGTAAAATTGCAAATTCATTTAATTTTTATATGGTTGAGGGAAAGAAAGAAACTAAAAAGCACAAAATATTTTACTTCTTATTCATAGTTTCAGGGAGGTTGATACAAAGATACTTGATAATCTTTTGTATCGTATACTATTTCACAAAAAATCTTGGGTTGGATTTGATATAGACCTCAATCTCAAGAAGAAAAATATTTGAATATAAGTTTAATGTTAGTTATAGAAACAGATGAAGAATAGATAAGTCATGAGAAAATTAAGCTAGTATAATATAATCCCAATGTCGATCACATGCTAGGAATGAAGGTCAATCACAAGAAAATAAATAGTCATGTGGAAGTATGAATATATGATCTAGAAGAAAGCCAAAGCCAAAATTTATTGGATTTGTGGTCAGGTTAATCATCCATTCTAGGATTGTCCTATTGTGAAATCCAAGAATTTAAAGGATTTGGGGTTAATATGATGACTTGTACTTTTTCTAGCTATGAAGTATGTGGCTTTTAGACTAAACTTTTTTATATATTTGAAACACTATATTGGATTAAGGATATAGAAGATAACATGCATAATTGTATTAATAAGTTTTAGTTTGTATCTTACCATCCAACATAAATAGGTCTATCGCCTTGGCAAATCACTTCACAAACTAGTTTAAGACAAATGTCTTGTGGATTTAAAGTCTCTTTCAAGAATGGTTCTAAATCAAAATAGAGTGAGGCATGCTACCACATCCAGGTGACATTTGATGGTGGTCATATGTTGATAATGAAAGGTTTGAAGGGTTGGTTTAAAATTTAATAAAGTCCTATTAACTTGTACTTGTGGTGTTTCATTATGGGAATGACCTTTTAAGCAATGTATGTGATCTCGCAATTAGCATGGCGAACATTTTTCTATTTGTTTATTGAATAAGAATGAAACTTATCATTTTGAGTTTATATTATTGAATGTTTGACATAAAATATTGAGACGTTGTTGAGATTTCATGAAAATAAATATGAACATTATTCTCATCCTTAATTTTTTTCACTGATAGAAAAAGTGAATGTGATGTTTGTTAGCAAAATAAACACCCTAGTATATTCCTTTCAGATGATACATATATTATATATTAGGTTAGTGCATAGTGACATGTTTGAGATTGATGGTGTAATCAATGGGGATGAAAAACCATACTTGGTAACCTTCATTGATCATTATAATAGATCATGTAATACTTATTTACTTAAGAGTAAGGATGAATCTAAAAAAAACAACTAGGGTACTAATGTGACTTACTTATGATAGGGAAGGAGATTATACATAAATAATTGTCAAGTATACTGTCAAAATGTTAGTGTTATGCATTAGGTAACAACTCTATATTCACCCCAATCCAATGGAACTACTAAATAGAAGGAAAGGACTAGATATGGCAAACACTCTATGGAAAAGTTATAAGTTACTTACCCTCATGTAGGACAAAGCCTTTGTATATGGATTCTTATATCCAGAATGGAGTCCCTAATAAACATAAGGTAAGTAGACCTTTTGAATTTTGATGAGGTAGAAGGGCAAGTGCCAAATATCTCACAATTTTGAAGCATCTTGCAAACTTACTAATCCTAAAGCATAAGAGAAATAAGTTGAGGGCTACATTTTTATGCGATAGATATGTTATTATGTGCACAAAATCTATGAGTATAGAAGTTTGTCTTATTGGTGTGAACTTTCATTGGTCATCTCTTTCATTTATTTGCATTCTTGTAGACCAAAAAAACACAAATTTATGACCACATACATATGCCACCAACTTATGGCCCACCAATCAATTGATTTTATGCCTAATAATGCCATTGTCTGATAAGTATTATGCACCCCCATGACACTCATCAACTAATAAGAACTATGTATCTTGCAATCTATGAAGATTGTGTGCAACCACATCAATAGATTAGACTCCCAACAAATGTGATTTATGTCAATCGATGGAATTAATGTGGTAGACTATAGCACAAGAAATTCACTTGAGAAAAAGTCTCTAGATTTTCACTTAAACTAATACAATAATCACCACCTGCAAGAGGACGGGTCTTAGAGAAATGTAGTGTTAGGATCAAACCCAAAGAACAATGTTACTAAGAAAAATCATATTTTTAGCCTAACTAAGTAAAGTTATTAACAAGGATAGATCAATTTGATGGATGATTTACTAAATTAACAAGCAAGCAATAAAATCAAATTAAGAAAGAAAAGTTATTTATACTATGATAAAAATACTAGGATGATAGACTTCACTTCTATAGGCTATGTATCCACTCTTTCACATTACATCACCCATTCATACAAATACTTGGCTTGGGGACAAGTAATTTAATATCCTTTTATAGTATGAAATTCACTAGGACAACTTTCTCCACATTCTCGATGTCTTGTTAATATGGATCCTTAATATGTCATGCTGAAAAACTCCTTTGTGTGATCACATCCAAAATCTATAGATACCAATTTGTATTCCAATCCTAGATTTTAAGGTCTCTGCATCTAGAATTTTAAAACACATGCATGATAGGTAGTTAAGTCGTAGATCATGCAATCAATCAATTAATAATCAATCCAAAAATCTATATGAATAACAACTTATGACATGAGAGTCAAGATACATGAAATGGGGCTAATCCCATACCCCAGTAAAAGATCTACTCCCTAATTTTGTTCATGATATAAAAATGTGAGAGAAGAAGAAGGTCATAGAGATAGTTGAGTCATGGAGGAGAATCTTAGTTGTCTCGTCACAACTCTCAAGTGATAGATGCAGTCTCTAGCCCAAATATACGGTGAAACATATCTTCACTTCAAATCGATGGTTTTTATCTCCAATCTTCCTTGGTGAAGGAGGATTATAGATGGGAAAGAATAGCTCTAAACCCTTGCCATGGACGTCCTCAAGAGTTTTTTATCCACCTAGAAAATATCATATACATCCAAATAGTCCAATGGATGCCTTCTATAGGTTCTAATTATAGGAGTTTTGTGTGACCAAAGGGATGACTAACCGACACAAAATAGTCATTGATATATCCATTAAGTAGATAATTGAGTTAGCTTTCTAATACAACTTGAATCACTTAATTCTATCATCTAATGTGGGATGCAACACCATTTTAATGTTGAGGTATACTACTTGGTCGTGCGATCCATTCTAATAAAGATTCCCTTCTACAGGTGGGTCAAATTGCTCATAAGACTTATTGGTCTATCACACTTCATAATGTTGGTATGTATGCCCAAAGAGCCAATCATATGATGATTGTAATGGCAATATTTGTAAATAATTTGATTATTAATAAAGGAAAGCTTCTGATTTATTCAGTTTTATTCATTTATGAGATAATGACGTAACATAATAAATGTCTAGAGAGTGATATTACTCAATGACGTATGTCTTCAAGTATGTGACTTGAACAATGAGATCGTATGGATGTTAAGAGTATACATTCTCATTATGTCCCTAGTTGGATGTTACTATGGAAGGTTGATAGATAACAATAATGCATAAGACTAGAGTGTGTTTTGGTTGATGATAGAATATCATTAGTCATGATATGGTATATCAAATAAAGCACATAGATACTTATTAGAGAGAAGACTATCAGACAGACCCACCATGAGAGTAACACATGGAAACCATTACAATGGTAGTCATAGTTAGCTCTCATGGTGTTGGTGGGGATTGTGGTTATTAGACTTGAACTCTTTACACTCATCACATGTCCTTCGGTATGACTTTTACATTATCCAACATAACCATGAATAAGGATTGCCATAATGGTGACGATTGGGTAACTATGACACATGGGGACTAACTACGAGTGATGTAGATGGGATTTTTTCCCTCATATAGGAGTATGATATCATAGGTCTCTTGATAAGCGAGACTGAGAAATGCATGGCCATGCACATGTGAGTTAATATGTGATATTGAGCTTACATATAACTCAGACAGTCTACTCTCGTTCAAGGAATAAGATTGAATGTTGAAGAGGTTGACTGCTCCATGCCTTGAGTTCAATCTGGATATCAGTGACAAAGGAACTATACAAACAATGCAACATCATACATAGATTGTAGGTTGAAGTTGTTCTCCAACTTTCCATTTACTTGGGTAGCAATGTCGTACGACTAGGCACCACTCATTGCTTATGATGTCATAATAGGTTATGGGCATTCACTGCCAACGTAATATGGGACATATAGGGTCACACACATAGGAACTGATTTAGAAGAGGAGTTTTGATCTTGAATAATAATTGGATTACTTACTAAAGTGTTTAGGTATTCAATTCAAGCAACAAATCAACTGACTGGTCTCCCAACTGATCGTCTCATGTGATGAAACAGTCGATTAGAGTGTCCAGTTGATTGAGTATTGAATTGATTGTATTCTGGATGAGTCGAGCAACGAGCCTACCAGTACAAGATCATGAGATAATTGGCTTGTGCTTGTGAGTTTCCTGGTTCATGGTGCAATTCAATTGCATCAAGGATTAGTGATAATGTCATGTTGTGCATTAATTGGATTAGAATTGTCAATTCATATGTGATTGGGAAACATGACAAAATGACCAGTTCAGTGGGTGAATCGATCAGCTTGCATGCCAACTGATCAATTCTTGCTCACTGAAATGACCATTTTACCGCTCGTAGGTTGTGAAAATTTGAGATTCCAATCCCTTCTACTCCCACACAGACTGGGAACCCAGACCCTAACCCCTCCTATAAATAGAGGGGTACTGGGGCTTCTCAGACACATAAATTACCTCTAACAATTGTTTGTCTTCTCTGGTTGTGGTAACCAAAAGGAGGGATAGCAAGGGAGAACAATTGTGGGAAAACAAGTTGGGAATTAGTACACCAACGGGAGGGACAACTCCTTCATGTATGTTCTAGTAGGATGACATGAGTTCTAGGTAGTCCGCGTGGACTTCCATAAAGGTGAGGTGGCCTTTGCTTGTCTCTAGGAGGACAACGTTAGCCTACAATTTGTGGAGGAGTTGATGTAGACACTGTCTGAGTTTGTTGTCCAAGGTGGAGACTAGGAGCCACTGCAGACGAGTCCCAGTGCAATTAAAAGTGTTACACAACTACAATGATGAGGAGATGTTGTTGTAGTTGCTCTAGGACCATGTATATCCTCAAAATCATCATCCATTATATAGTTATTGACACGGTATGTTGGTCTAATGGGGAGTATGATAATATAAATTTTGTTTCGGCTGCCCATTCAGTAGCCATATTTTCCCATAATGGTATCGGGGCCACGTCAATCTAATATATTTTAGGATAATTGATATGATCATATTTTTAGTTTTATCATTTATTTATTGCATGCAATTTGAATAAATTTCATCCAATCAAATACCATGCCTAAATCCCAAACAAATATATATGATATATATATGCAATTTACATGTGTCACCCTAAAAGCGAGTTTTGATGGTGGATGTGTAGCGCAGTTATGGTTGATAACCCTAATTATCTGTACATGGTTGTGTGTGGTTGTTTATTCATATTTTTATCTTAGCTTGCATACCAAGCTTCTACCTTGCCTTCCAATTGTAAAAGTATTATTCTCTCCTACCTTTGCTCCCTTCGAATGTAACTCGAGGTTTCTCTATAATCATGTAATAGTAGGATAGTTTAAATTCTTGTTGGTATGAAGAAGACGAGCCTAGAAGATGGAGGACCAAGGAGGACCGATCAATTGGAGGCCTAGTCGATCAACTGGAGGACCCAATAGATGGTGGACCGGAGTCCAGAAGATCGGGGAGACAATCAACCAACCATCCAGGAGGTGAGTCGATCGGTTCAAGGGTTGAACCAATCAACCCAGATTGGCAAGCATGGATATTCATCAACAACATGTTTCCACATGTGATATAGACCCTAGGTTATGGTAACTCCTTGTGGCTCCAAGAAATTACATTAGAATGGCCATAACTGTCTCTTTTTGTTTATTGCTTGTTTTTGTTGTGGGATATAGCATGTATATGATATGTACTATATATGTGGTGATTGGATAAAACATTTGTATTTATAAATACAAACTCCCTCAATTAAATATTAAGTCTTAGATGTTTTCTATTAGCATCACACATGAAAAGCTTGATCGATCAAGCATAGGCACCCCAAGGGTGGTGCGCTATCTATCTCGTGGAAGTGTAATGGTGATAATGTGGGTCCACCAAGTGGGGTGCATTATTATTATGTTGGCATTTGGGTTAGGCTTAACTGTGTGACCTAAATGAGATTAAGCACCAAAATATGTACATGATCGTAGCAAGGAGGTGCGCACATCATCTATCTAAGAGTTGCATATGATGCAATTGGAAAAAGTTGCCTACCTTAATAATTGACCATGGATGCTGGCATTGGCTTGGTAATAGTTGAATTATTTTAGATCTTGGCTCACTAGAAAGTTGTATGTTGCAATCTTCTAAATTGATATGTGAGGGCTATCAATTTGAATAAAATACTGGGAGTGATAATGAATTAACGACCTAATTTAATATTGTCAATTTTGAATGAAATCAAATCAAAAGGGTTTTTGACAAATGCAGTTTTTCTCTTATAGAATGAAATGACAAACAAATCATTGTTGCGGTCAGTCCTTAGGAAGGACAAACTTAACAGGACAAATTTCCACAACTGGTTTTGGAGTTTGAGAAGGGTTCTCATTGAAGAGTGCAAACTCTATGTCCTTAATAAACTAGTGCCAGAAATACCTACTCCTGATGCGCCTAGAGCTAGAGTGGATGCTTACTAGAAGCATTTCAATGATGCCTTGGACATAAAGTACCTTATGCTAAGATGAATAAACTATGAGTTGCATGAGCAACGTGAGGATATGGGGATTCCTGAGATGGCAATACATCTTAGGAATATGGACCATAATCTCACAAAGCAAGAAAGGAACAATGTCATAAAGGTGCTCTTTGAGTGTCAGAGGTAGAGAGAGACTCAGTAGAAGACCATGTACTCAATATGATTGGACATTTGGATCATATTGAAGAACTAGGATTCTCTTTGAGCTAAGAGTTGGCCACAAATATGATTATAAAATCATTGTCAGGATCATATAGCCACTTTATTGAGTGTTACCTCTTGAATAATATGGCCAGACCGATGTTAGATTTGCTTGGTAAGTTGATTCATGTCGAATCAAGAATGAAGAAGGACAAATCTGTGATAATGATCAATGGAGTTGAGTCCAAGGATGAAATCAAGGCCATGAAGAGTTTTGAGGCCAAGCCCACATCCAGATCTTCAACACTCAAGAAGAGGAGAAAGAAAAGTACAAGAGGAACTTATCCTTTAAACTTGAAGGCATTCAGGAAGAAGAAGATGGGGATACAGATCTCCACTTTGGGTATATATATTATTGAGATAAACTTATCTACTTCTTCATCATGTGTACTTAATACCAGATGTGGATCTCACATATACTTGAATATGTAGGATCTGAAAAGAAGTAGGCCTTTGGGAAAGGGCGAGGTTGAACTGCGAGTCGCAAATGGAGCAAGAGTTGTTGCCACTGTAGTTGGAACCTATAGTTTATCTTTGACCATAGGGCTTGTAATAGAGTTAGTGAACTGGTATTATGTACCTACTATAAATATAAACATCAGTTACGTATCTTGTATGAAAAAGGATGCATATGAATTTCATATTAAGAATAGTTGATGTTCTATTTCTAAAGATGAGATCTGTTATGACAGTGCCCCAATATCTGATGGTCTTTATTTGCTAGATCTAAATACAGATGTTTATAACATATATACCAGAAGATTAAAACTCAACAACTCAAACAAAAAATACCTTTTTCATTGTAGTCTAGGGCACATGAATGAGAATCGCATATTTAGACTCCATAAAGATGGTTATCTGAACTCTTTTGATTTCGAATCAATAGAGATATATGAATCTTGTTTATTGGGCAATATGTCTAAGATCCCTTTCTCTAGTAATAATAATAGGGCTAGTGATTTATTAGGACCCATACATACTGATGTATGTGGGCCTTTTAGATCAACAACTAGAGGTGGGTATCAGTACTTCATTACCTTTACTGATGACTTTAGTAGGTATGGTTATGTTTACTTGATGAAACATAAGTCAGAAACTCTTGAAAGGTTCAAGGAGTTTATGAATGAAGTACAAAACCAACTTGGCAAAAGTATTAAGGCACTTCATTTTGATCGAGGTGGAGAATACTTAAGCCAAGAGTTTGAGGACCTTCTTAGAGCCCATAGGATCATATATCAATGGACTCCACCTGGAACACCTCAGCATAATGGTGTATCAGAAAGTAAGAATTGTGCATTGCTAGATATGGTGTGATCAATGACGGGCTTAACTGAGCTTCCGACTACCTTCTGGTGTTATGCTCTAGAAACTGTTGTGTTTACAGTGAACTGAGTACCATCTAAATAAGTTCAAAAGACACTATATCAGATATGGTATGAGAAGCATACCAATGTGTATTTTATGAAGATTTGGAGATGTGAAGCTTATGCAAGGAAGATGTTTACTAAAAAAATGGCCCTAAATTTGATAAATATTATTTTATTGGATATCCTAAAGAGACTAAAGGATATTAATTTTATTCCCTATCTGACAGAAGTGTTTGTTGCTAGAGATGTTGTATTCCTAGAGAAGGAACTTATTTTCAAAGGAGTCAGTGGGATAAAAATGGAACTCAAAGAGGTTTGAGACCAACACGAAAGCATTGAGCTAATAGATGTACAAGAGAAACAAAGAGAATCATAAAGTGTTGTGAATCTCAAACTCCTCAAGTAGCACATGTACCTCATAGATGTAATATTACACACCTTGAACCTGAGAGATTTGGATATCTTGTGAGTCAGGAAGGTGATGAGTTGGTCATGGATGATGAACCAACAACCAATCTATAAGCTACTGATGTACCTGAGTCTGATAACTGGCTTGAGACCATGAGATCTGAGATGGAATCCATGTATACCAATAAGGTATGGACCTTGGTGGATCCACCTGAAGGGGTAAAACCCATAGGGTGCAAGTGGGTATTCAAGAAGAAGATTAACATAGATGGTAAAGTACAAACCTATAAGGGCAGATTGATTGCAAAGGGTTTCCAAAAAGTTCAAGGTTTTGACTATGAAGAAACCTTTTCTCCAGTGGCCATGGTTAAGTCCATCAGGATCATGCTTGCTACTACATCTTATCATGACTATGAGATTTGGCATATGGATGTTAAAACCACATTCCTTAATAGGAATCTTCTTGAGGATGTGTACATGACACAGTCTGAGGGTTTTATAAATCCAAAGTATGCAAATAAAGTATGTAAGCTACAAAGGTCAATCTACGGATTGAAGCAAGCATCTCAGAGATGGAATCTTTGTTTTGTCGAGACAGTCAGAGAGTTTGGATTTATTCAAAACAATGATGAACCTTATGTGTACAAGAAGATTAGTGGGAGTACAGTGACATTCCTCATATTGTATGTATATGACATACTATTGATGGGGAATGACATCCCTACTTTACAATAGGTGAAGACATGGATGGGAAATACATTTTCTATGAAAGACTTCAGAGAAGCATCCTATGTCTTGGGGATTAAGATCTATAGATATAGATCAAGAAGGCTTCTTGGACTAAGTCAAAGCACATAGATTGACAAAGTGTTGGAGTGGTTCAGCATGGAGAGCTCAGAGAGAGGAAAACCACCCATGTGTCATGGAGTTACTATCTCTAAAGTGGAATGTCCTAGATCTTATGAAGAAAGGGAACGCATGAGTTTGATTCCATATGCATCAACAATTGGATCAATCATGTATGGAATGTTGTGCTCCCATCCTGATATCTCATATTCCTTGAGCATGACGAGTAGATATCAGTCAGATCTAGGTTATGCTCACTGGACAGCCACGAAGAACATCCTTAAGTACTTGAGAAGAACTAAGGATTGGTTCCTCATCTACCACAGAGAGGAAGAGTTGGTGGTTAAAGGTTACATTGATGCAAGCTTCCAAACTAACAAAGATGATTACAGATTGCAATCAAGCTTTGTATTTTTCCTAAACAACAAAGTTGTAAGTTGGAAAAGTTCCAAGTAAGAGACAGTTGTTGATTCTACAATAGAGGTCGGGTATATTGTTGCACCGAATCCATCAAAGGAGGTTGTATGGATAAAGAAGTTCATATCTAAACTTGGGGTTCTTCCAAGCATCAACCATGCAATTGAGATATATTGTGACAACAATGGAGCTATTGCACAAGCTATCGCATCAGTGTTCCAAGCATATACAAAGGTGATCCATCTCATACGAGAGACTGTACAATGAGGAGATGTGATGATTGGTGCCAACTGAGAAAAACATTGTTGATCCCTTGAGTAAAGCACTTTCACAACAGAAGCATGATGGACATGTTAGATCACTTCGAATAAGATTTGTGGGTGATTGGCTCTGAGTGCAAGTGGGAGTCTATTGGTATGTATGTCTAGAGAGCCAATCATTTGATGAATGTAATAGCATAATTTGTAAATGATGTAATCATTAATAAATTCAAGCTTCTGATTTATTCTGTTTTATTCAGTTATGAGATAATGATGTAACGTAATAAATGTCTAAAGAGTGATATTACTCAATGATGTATGTCTTCAAGTACGTGACTTGAACAATGAGATCGTACAAATATTAATAGTATACATTCTCATTATGTCCCTAGTTAGATGTTATTGTGGAAGGTTGATAGACGTCAATAACACATAAGACTAGAGTGTGTGTTGGTTGATGAAAAAATCTCATCGGTAATAATATGGTATATCAAACCAAGCACATAGATACTTGTTAGAGAACAGAGTATCAGATAGACCCACCACGAGAGTAACACATGGAAACCATTACAATGGTAGTCGTAGTTAGCTCCCATAGTGTTGGTGGTGATTGTGGTTCTTAGACCTGAAGTCACTACACTCATCACATGTCATTCGGCATGCTTTGACATCATCTAATGTAATCCTAAATAAGGATTGTCATAATTGTGATGATTGGGTGATTGTGACACATGAGGACTAACTATGAGTGATGTAGATGGGATTTGACCCTCCTATAGGAGTATGATATCCTAGGCCTCTTGATAAGTGAGACTGAGAAATGCATGTCCATGCACATGTGAGTCAATATGTGATATTGAGCTTACATATATCTTAGACAGTCTGCTCTGGTTCAAGAAATAATATTGAATGTTGAAGAGGATGAATGTCCCATACCTCAAGTTCAATCTGGATATCAGTGATAAAGGAACTATATAAACACTACAACATGATACATAGTTTGTAGGTTGAAGTTGTACTCTAACTTTCCATTTACTTGGGTAGCAATGATGTACGACTAGGCACCACTCATTGCTTGTGATGTCATAACATGTTATGGACATTCAATGCCAATGTAATATGGGACCTATAGGGCCACACACATAGGAATTAACCTAGAAGGGGAGTTTCAATCTTGAATAATAATTGGATTGATGAATAAAGTGTTTAGATATTCAATTCAAGCAATAAATCAACTGACGGACTCCCAATCGATCGGATCATGTGATGAAATGGCCAGTTGAAGTGTCAGGTTGATTGAGTAATAAATTGACTAAGTTATGCATGAGTCGAGCTACGAGCCGATCGATTCAAGATCGTAAGATGACTGGTTCATGCTTGTAAGTCGCCCAGTTCATGGTGCAATTCAATTACATCAAGGATTAGTGTTGGCGTCATGTTGTGCATTAATTGGATTAGAATTGTCAATTCATATGTGATTGGGAAACATGATGAAAGGATCGGTTTACTGGGTGAACCGATAGGCTGGCATCCTTTTCCCACTCGTAGGTTGCGAAAATTTGAGATTCCGCTCCCTTCCACTCCCATACAGATTGGGAACCCTATACCTAACCCCTCCTATAAATAGAGGGGTATTGGGGCTTCTCAAACACATCAATTGCCTCTGACAATTGTTTGTCTTCTCTGGTTGTGGTAGCTGAGAGAACCCGAGCAAGTCCTACCCGATAAAGGAAGGGATAGCAAGAGAGAACAATTGTGGGAGATCAAGTTAATGAATAGTACACCAACACGAGGGACAACTCCTTCCTATTTGTTCTAGTAGGGTGACATGGGTTCTAGGCGGTCCATGTGGACTTCCATTGAGGTGAGGTGGCCTTTTCCCATAGCTAGGAGGGAAACGTCAGTCCGCACTCTATGGAGAAGATGTTGTAGACGTCGTCCAAGTATGTTGTCTGTGGTGGAGACCAGGTGCTACTGCAGACGAGTCCTAGTGCAACTACGAGTGTTGCACGACTACAACGATGAGGAGATGTCATTGGACTTGCTCGAGGACTATGTATATTCTCGAAACCATCATTTCTATTATATAGTTATTGACGCGATCCGTTGGTTTAATGGGGAATATGGCAGTAAATTTTTTGTTTCTGCTACCTATTTTGTAGCCATATTTCCCTACACATAAAACTTATTGATTGATCACACTTGCACAAATGTGTATGTGAATACTAAACAATTATAGATAAATCATGTTTGGCTTATCAGTGGTATTAATTGGTCGATCCATTTTTCTGACCATTCTTCTACCTATAGATTGGTCACCTAACTAAAAAGGTAATTAAGGGTTGGTAGACCAATAACCCTAAATGATATATCCTTTTTAAGGTAATTTGAATTATTCATCCAATGGATTTTAAATCATCCAATTATGAGTTGTATGAAAAAATTATGACCATTTAAGTGACCACCTATATTTTAATGGTCCTCACTCTAATCGTCATAGTTGGATGAGGATATACAATTTTTGATCATTTTCTTATTAAAGGGATATTCGATTTTTCTCTTCTTCTTGTATCAGCCTACAAATAAAATGCTAAAAATATATTAAATTCCAAATAACTTGCATAAACTATTCATAACTCAAAACAAGTGAAATCTTAAGTAGAATGAAAAAAAATATGTAAAACTAGATCCAAAATATAACTAAAAATATAATGATTAGACATTCATCAGAACCTCAAGCTTGAATTTTTCTCATCATCGAGTAACACAAATCTAAAATATTCTCCAAATAAATACTTTTAACCAATGTACGTGCCTTATATTCACATTAAAATTCAATCCCTACCACCAAGCATGACCAAGCAACCTAGATTTTCTTAAATCACATACACAACTTTTGATATTCTCTATTCTAACTTTTCTTGGCAAATTTTTTTGTTTTAAAAACCTACAACGTAGACAAGGTTCAACATTCTCAATGTTACAAATAATCTCATATATTCTTATGAGATTTTTTCACAAGAATATGTTTGGTTGTGGAAGGTTGTTTTGGGGGTATTTTACTTTCCTTCAGTGGAAAATAGAGTGCATGGGGGTTTAAAAGAAGGATTATGAATATCTCCTCTATTCGACTTGATATTTCTTTTTATTGCTGCAACTACATATATTCAACTTTTTTGTGTGCAAATTGGAATCCTTTCTTTATTTTTGATGATACACTCCTATACATAGAGAGAGGCATTGAAGAAGTTAATATAAAGTGAGAAGGATGGTGTGGCACTCTGAGCTTAGAGTTTGGCACTCTTTATACCCTTTTTATTATTTAACGAATGGTGGGAAAAGATGACGATACACAAAACCTCAAAGAGGGTTGAACTTGTGCATCCCATGTATAAGAATTCAGATCATAGGATCAATCTTACACAACAATTCAATCACATCGTGTCACATGAAGGATTAAGATATTTCTACAAACATGCTATGCTAATCAGTAAAGAGACATTGTTGCACTTGATTCCTCAATCTCATAAGACTTGTCATAATTTATAGGGAACATGATGCTTATATTCATCGTCTACCAAGGATCATTTCTAACCATTGGCAATTTTTTAGAAATATCATTTACAACAAGAACTTACTTCAAACAAGGGGAATTGAGTGACAAATTCTATATGCAATGTAACGTGAATGAAAACTAAGCCGACTAGATAATGGCTTTAACTAACACTACTTGAACTATGAACTTATAGAAAAATAGTTTAAGCTACATGTAATGCAAATAAACTAAATATAATGGACACATGCATAGCTGAAAAGTCTTGAAACAAAATGAGAAAATAAGAGAGATTGGTGTGTGTGGCACCCCCGTTGCCACAGAAATGAGAATACTCACAACAAAGCACGCAATCAACAGTTAAACGACCACATAACCATAACACTAGGCAAAATAAAATTGATCTCGCATAACCATCATCGTGAGGAAACATATTAAATCAATGTCCATATACCTGCAACATATCACATATCATACCAGGTATTTACATCTATACAGTGGCCATTTGACACACACCTGTATATCAAAGAATATCTTCACATATACATGCCATATATACAATAAAGGCTTACTACCAAAAACCTCATAACACATATCATCTACCAAACACATCCCTCCCTAATCTGAGAGTATAGGGTGACACATAGGACTTTACAACACTACTAGTAGTTATCTAACCTTCTATGTATATTGCTATCTAAGTTGCTCTTCCTCAACAACATGGTTATGTCCACGTTGTTGACGACCACCTAAAAAGATGTGGCGAACCAAGAGAGTGAAACCCATGTCCCAATGAGAGATCTAACTCTCCGCCAATGATTATTGAAACATAGAAAGATATATCATTATAAAGTCGGGATGAGAATATTTAAACTGATTATACAAGGTAAGAAGATTGAGCAGCTCTAACATATAAGCATATCATCATATGCTTTTATAAGGAATATGAAGAACATGTATAAAGTTGATTTCTCTTACTGCATTATATAACAAGTAAGAAGTAATAAAAACAAGGCAAGGGTGAACATCCAATGTGAGTCGTGTTCAACCCTATGCAGATATACTACACAACTGTATTACATCTTTTAAGCCCTGGGGAGATGAGGTATACCACTCATACTCAAACTGTCCACTGCAAAGTTGAAAGTAGTGCCATACAAGATCTAGGAGAGTTGGACTCCTATGATCTCATCTGCCCTCAGTCAGTATGAGTCTGTCGTAGTGACATATAAGGTCCAATTGCAAAATAGCCTAGTCCGCCTTGGTATATAGGTCACGACACTAGTGAACAGGGTATACAAACCCAATCATCTGAGGTACAACCGCAGCTATCCTATATCACATCATATACATTGAGACACGACCATAGTCATTCTCCTACTGAGGCATGACTGTAGCCATCCTCAAAATTGTGGGGTCAAGATGTTAAGGACACCCAGTCATTTGCACCTCACATACTCAACAATATGCACTCTGAGTTTCCCCTAGGAATACTCGTTTCACCATCTAGCAAGTTGTAACATACTAAATCTTAGATGTAATCTCCATATAATCCTTTTTCCCAAGTTTCCCTTTCATTTCTGTCTTTCATGTCCTTGATGTTCAATTAGTGGAATTTATAGTGGTTTGGGGAACATTTATTCACTATTTGTACCAATAAAAGGGTTTATGCATAAATACCTCAGTGAAAGTTTATTTAAGGACCTTAACCTCAATCTAACTTTGGGATGTGTTTTAAAATCATAAAATAAACCTAAGTTTCAAATCTGATTCAATTTGGATGTTGTTTGTGCAAGTTATGCAATTTTAGGTACATTTTGGACTTTTCTAGAATTTACCCAATTGAGAGGTTTTCTTTGCAAATTATCACCTACATTATAATACTTAGATATTCCCTTACCATTCTCGATATTTTGAACCATGGGAAACCTAGTTGCATCTTGGTTTGAAGGTGTTTCTCTCCAAGGGCATTTTAGGGATTACCCACTTTATAAATGAGCTTATCTTTAAAAGCTATCAACTAATGGGGTTATTTATTTGTTTGGAGGATGGTGGGGATGGCCTAGAAGTCTCCATGGGATTTTAGGACCAACATTTGATATGTAATAAGTCTCTATGAGTTGTCCTCTTGCATGGCCATGAAGCCCTAGGCTAAGGACACATGGAAATTCCCATAGACACCTCATGCTTGCCCCCTTCTTTATAAAGCCATGTCTACCCCTTCTCACCTCCCAATTCGAAAATTCTTACTCTCCTTCTATTTCCCCTAGCTTAGAGCATCGTTCCTACTCTGTTTGGCCACAAAGGTGTTGTCCCAAGGTAAAAGAGAGTGCTTACCTTGGTGAAGAAGGCTCCTAGGTTTCCAAATTTGCTCTATTTAGGGTTTCTAAAACTACTTATTGGTGATTTCAAACAAAACTAGTAAGTTTCCTCCTTTCCTTCCTTGTTTTCATGTTTTTAGTCTTCCTCCCGCCTTCTTCCGGGTTAGAACCATGGCCTTCCATGGAGAAACCCCACCTAGATCCCTTAAACACCTCATCTCCATGTTCTTTTGCTAGGGTTTTTCACCTCTAAAGTGGAGAAGGTACTTCTTGCTCGAGATAGGAGATTTGTAGGAGAAACCAGACTCTCTAGCTTGGGAATATTTCTTATTAAACCTTTTCACCTTCCTAGAGGTGATTTTTATAACCCCCTTCCCATATATTGCTTACTACATGCTTAAAACTCATGCTTCTATGCTTAAAATCGATGATCTCCATCTCTATTTATCATGTTCTTCTAGGGTTTTGGTTTCTTACTATTTTACCTTCTCTAGAAGATCTAGTTTGGTTACCTATGCAACTCCAACCCTGATCTTGGGTGAAATGGTATTTTCTCCCTGTCTCTCACTCTTCCTCTCTCTCTCGAAGATTTATGACATATCATTTCCTGATTGGTTCAAATTAAAAAAATCATATCTTTAAGTCCGCTTATCCAAATTTGAAAAATAAATATATTTTGGAATTCAAAAATTAATATCTATCTAATAAAAATATTGTCAATGTCTGATTTCGTGTTTTTATGTAGGGTGGTTTTTGTAAATGATTTTATTGCATAAAATCCATACAAAGGACATCTTAATCATCATAACTCCAAAATTAACATAAAAATGTGTTTTCTTGATCAGGAGAACCTAATAAGTTCATTGGTGATATTTTCATAATCTAAATATGAGTTTCTCTAAAAAGTTCTAAAATTAGGGTTTCTATATATTAATGTGAATTATGTACTCTAATACATGTTGTTACATTGAAATTAGGCAAAGTGGAACTTGGACTCAATTAAAGTGGTGAAAGTTAGTAACTGATATCACTAAGAGAGGTATGTGTATTCCTTGCACCCTATGTTGGGATAATTGCAACCAAACACTATATTTCCCTAATGAGGTTTAAATTAACCCTAAAATTTCTATTCATGAATCCTTGGTTATATATGCCTCTAAATCAGTATTGTTTCTCTTTTGTTTGGGTCTTGTACCCCACTGTCGTGTTCTAATTGATATGATTCTTTTACATGCCATGATTTCTTTTCTAGCATGTTGAATTTATGGACTATTTAGCTATAGTGTGGTACTTATGTACAACCACCCATACATAGAGCATGTATTAATTCGCCCTGGGGAGTGTCTTATTCTCCCCCATAAAAATATGTGTAGGTGACTGGGAATGTATTAATTCTCCCCTCACCTATAGGTTGAGGTCTGGTAGGTGCCTCAACCCTACTTAGTTAAGGTAGTCATAATTATCATGCATGCAACCTTTTATTATATTCTATTTATGGCAAGCATCTATTTAAAAATAGCCTCATACTCTTGAAATCTTCATCTTATGATGAAAACTAGCCTTTATTTACATATTTTATTTTCCCTGATATCCTATTCATATTTTTTGACACATACTTTGTTTTCCTTTCCCTCTTGCTGGGTGTTTTCCCAACCACCCAGGTTTAGATTGAGGTGATGAACATGATCAAGGAGAACATAGCTTCTAACATGGACCTAACTCTTGAAGATGTTGCTTGGAGATAGATTTGATGTAGTTTAGACTTCCCTCTACTTAGATCCTTATGTTGTATCATACATGTAAACCATTATGGGAGATTATGATGTACTTTTGTAATCTTTTGTGAAAATTGAATATAGTCATTTGTTTAATTCTGCTACTACACTTTGGTTGTTGGAATACCATTTATTAAAATTTGAGAATTTTACATCTATTCCAGCATACCTTTGAGTGTGTTCGGAATGGATGTTTTATTCTTCAAATTTTTAGTAAGGAGTGGATCCCACTCCTTACAGAATGGTATCAGAGCCCATGGTAGTCGAAATATGACTATTTTAACTTTGTCTCCCTAATTAGAACGCTTGCCTCATATAGTTCCTCTTTAAGTGGCATGTTTATCGTATAATTAATATACGATACACTTGAGATGATGAAAGATTGATTTAGGATCATAAGAGTTTCACATTAGAAACATGTTTAGTTAACCATAATGTGATGAGCCTATTAGGTAGCTATTAGGACATAAGTTGAAAGCAAAGGTGTCTAGAAAGGATCAGGGTTTGGGGGCTGGCAAGATTTTCCTCCACACCACTAGCTTGGGTTACGAGGACTCCTGGATCCATGTGATACTTGCCTGGCCTAAGTTGATACTGACTGTCCAAAATAGCATGCCTATCGACAATAGTAGCCTTAGACACCAATGTTGTATACTCTTTAGAACATAATATGTTGCCTTGTCTTTCAGGTGTAATGACTTGTTTAAGGATGGATACTCAATGTAGTTCCCTTATGCCCCATAGGACCACATATTTGGACAGTTTATCCCTAGAACCTAGACTTTGAAGTTTGGTGTTTAGTAAGCAATCAGAGTGCATAGTGGATATGCTTGATGTGACCATGTCATAAACCGATAAATGCTAATGATATGATGAGAAAGATAATTGTAACCTAATCTTGTATTTAATGCATACTAAGAATGTGTAGATGAAGAATATTTATCATATTTACCTAAACTCTAAGTTATAATCATCTAACCTTAACCTATACATCCTTAATGACATTCTTGATACATTAGTGATGCTAGGTGTCATATTCTGATAACATACTTTAATACACATAAATGACATATAATCACCTAATCCTAGATGAATCAAGTCATCAATATGAAATCATATCACCTTATTCTCTAATACACACCTAATTAATCACCTAATCATTACTTAGTATATGAATAAAATCATTAATATGTAATTTGTCTCACCTTGATCACTAGAATATATATAACGACCTCGATATGGATAAGAAGTAATTGGATTCACATATATGTGCATAATCAATAATAAGAAGTGAATAAATATGAGAAAATGATTAATTATGACATTAATGTAAAAAAAAGGATAATTTGACAATGTTTAATATAGATATAAGTAATTAATGTGACATTATTTGGATTAATTATAACAAATTGGATAAAATGTCTTAGTTCATGAAAAACAATCTGTTACAATACAATATGTTTATAACGAAGATTAAATCCAACTTAGTAAGGACAATAATCAAATAGATAATTGAGTAAACCGTAATTGTGCTAAACTCTTAATGAGATAAATAAGAAATACATAGGGCTTTGTGTATAATAATAAAATATAACTCTTTTGAAACAAAGTAAATATAAACATGACACCATTAAAAGAATAATAAGGATGATATAATATCATAATAAATATAATATTAATAGGTCTAAAATGTTAACTATGTTATATATAATAAAAATAAATCTTAATAGTGGAACCCTTAGTGATCCATGAGAACCTGGCCTATGTGGAGTTGCTTGATAAGATTCTGAACTCCCAAGTTAAGCAGTTGAGAAACAAGGAGTTTGAGTTACTGAAAGTTTTGGTGGAAGTTTTATACAAACAACCTGGGAGTTTAGTGTTGGAATGTTGCATACTCACCCTTCTCTTTTTACTTGAGATTTTGAGGATGAAATTATTTTTAAGGGGTGGAGTGATGTAACATACTAAATCTTATATGTAATCTATATATAATCCTTTTTCTCAAGTTTCCCTTTCATTTCTATCCTTCATGTCTTTGATGTTTAATTAGTGGAATTTATAGTGGTTTGGTGAACATTTATTCACTATTTGTACCAATAAAATGGTTTATCAACAAATACCTCAGTAAAATTTTAATTAAGGACCTTAACCTCAATATAAATTTGGTATGTGTTTGGAATTCATAAAATAAGCCAAAGTTTCAAATTTGATTCAATTTGGATGTTGTTTGTGCAAGTTATGTAATTTTAGGTACATTTTGGACTTTTCTAGAATTTACCTAATTGGGAGGTTTTCTTTGCAAATTATCACCTGCATTATAATACTTATATATTCCCTTATCATTCTTGAGATTTTGAACCATGGGGCACCTAGTTGCACCTTGGTTTGAAGGTATTTCTCTCCAAGGGCATTTTAGTGATTACCCTCTTTATAAATGAGCTTATCTTTAAAAGCTATCAACCAATGGGGTTATTTCTTTGTTTGGAGGATAGTGGGGATGGCCTAGAAGTATCCATGGGCTTTTAATACTGACATTTGATATACAATAAGTCTCTATGAGTTGTCCTCTTACATGGCCATGAAGCCCTAGGCTAAGGACACATGGAAATTCCCATAGACACCTCATGCTTGCCCCTTTCTTTATAAAGCCATGTCTACCCCTTCCCAACTCCCAATTCGAAAACTCTTGCTCTCCTTATCTTTCCCCTTTGCTTAGAGCATCGTTCCTACTCTTTTTGGCCTCAAAGGTGCTTTCCCAAGGTAAAAGAGAGTACTTACCTTGGTGAAGAAGGCTCCTAGGGTTCCAAATTTGCTCTATTTAGGGTTTCTAAAGCTCCTTCTTGGTGATTACAAACAAAACTAATAAGTTTCATCCTTTCCTTCCTTGTTTTCATGTTTTTCATCTTCCTCCCACCTTCTTCCAGGTTAGAACCATGGCCTTCCATGGAGAGACCCCACCTAGAGCCCTTAAACTCCTCATCTCCATGTTCTTTTGCTAGGGTTTTTCACCTCTAAAGTGGAGAAGGTACTTCTTGCTCGAGATAGGACCTTTGTTGGAGAAACCAGACTCTCTACTCAAGAATCTTTCTGATTGAACCTTTCCACCTTCCTAGAGGTGAGGTTTATAACCCCCTTCCCATATATTGCTTACTACATGCTTAAAACTCATGCTTCTATGCTTAAAATCGATGATCTCCATCTCTATTTACCATGTTCTTCTAGGGTTTTGGTTTCTTGTTGTTTTACCTTCTCTAGAAGCTCTAGTTTGGTTACCAATGCAACTCAAATCCTGATCTTGGGTTAAATGGTGTTTTTTCCCTCTATCTCACTCTTCCTCTCTCTTGAAGATTTCTGACTTGTCATTTCCTGATTGGTTCAAATTGAAAATTTCATATCTTTTAATCCACTTATCCAAATTTGACAAATAAATATGTTTTGGAATTCAAAAATTAATCTCTATCTAATAAAAATATTTTCAAGGTCTTATTCATGTTTTGACGAAGGGTGATTTTTGTAAAATGAATTTAATGCATAAATTCCATAAAAAGTACATCTTAATCATCACAACTCCAAAATTAACATTAAAAAAATGTTTTCTTGGTCAAGAGAACCTAATAAGTTCATTGGTGATATTTTCATAATCTAAATCTAAGTTTTTCTAAAAAGTTCTAAAATTAGGGTTTCTATACATTAATGTGCATTATGTACTCTAATACATGTTAATACATTGAAAATAGGCAAAATGGAACTTGGACTCAATTAAAGTGGTAAAAGTTAGTAATTGATATCGGTAAGAGAGGTATGTGTATTCCTTACACCCTATGTTGAGATAATTGCAACCAAACCCTATATTTCCCTAATTATTCTTAAATTAATCCTAAATATTCTATTCTTGAATCATTGGTTATATATGCCTCTAAATCAGTATTGTTTCTCTTTTGTTTGAGTCTTGTACCCTACTGCCATGTTCTAATTGATATGATTCTTTTACTTGCCAAGATCTTTTCTAGCGTGTTGATTTTATGGACTATTTATCTATAGTAGTGGTACTTATGTACAACCACCCATATATAGGTCATGTATTAATTCGCCTTGGGGAATGTCTTATTCTCCCCCATAAAAATATGTGTAGGTGACTGGGAATATATTAATTCTCCCCTCACCTATAGGTTGAGGTCCGGTAGGTTCCTCAATCCTACTTAGTTAAGGTATTCATAATTATCATACATGCAACCTTTTATTATATTTTGTTTATGGCAATCATCTATTAAAAAACAGCCTCATACTCTTGAAATCTTCATCTTATGATGAAAACTAGCCTTTATTTACATGTTTTCTTTTCCTTGATATCCAATTCATATTTGTTGATACATACTTTGTTTTTCTTTCCCTCTTGCTAGGTGTTTTCCCAACTACCCAGGTTTAGATCAAGGTGTTGAACATGATCAAGGAGAACATAGATTCTAACATGGACCTAACTCTTGAAGATGTTTCTTGGAGATAGATCTGATGTAGTTTAGACTTCCCTCTACTTAGATCCTTATGTTGTATCATACATGTAAACCCTTATGGGAGATTATGATGCAATTTTGCAATCTTTTGTGAAAAATGAATATAGTCATTTGTTTAATTTCACTGCTACACTTTGGTTGTTTGAATACCATTTATTAAAATTTGAGAATTTTACACCTATTCCAGCATACCTTTGAGTGTGTTCGAAATGGATGTTTTATTCTTCATATTTTTAGTAAGGAGTGGATCCCATTCCTCATACAAGTCCTGACATTGGAATGGATCTATGGCCAGGTAAACTACATGATTAGGGTTTCACTTGATTAGTTAATGCCAATTGGGTGTGTTTTAACTGCATCAATCAAATTACATACAAACCCTAAGAATATTCTACAAAAGTTAAGGTAGGTTGCAACTTCAAAAGATATAAAACATATAAGGTATAAACTTGTCAACTATCACATGATATTGTTCACTATCATACTCATGAGTCTACACTCATCATTACATCATGATGGGATATTAATCCCTCATCACATTACCAAAGGATATCACCTCCAATAGAGCACAAATCCATTCCCCAGGTCATAAGACTATTCACATTGTTCCATGCAAGAACATCATTATCTCTCCATGCCTCAACAAGACTCATTACTACTACCATATATGTATTGCATATATTTGGCATAACTATGCATTAAAGAACTATGATGCCCATAAGATAACAAATTAGCATTATGATAGTTTAGCAGAGAGAAAACACTTCATCATTGTGTACACTGCTCAAGCAAGCTAAGAAACATCATTATGTATTTGTAATTAGGGTTAGTTTCACAAGTAATCAGATTTAGGGTTTCCAAATCTACAACTAACTCAAAACCCTAATTACCAGCATCTCCAACAATTTTGGAAGCACATAAGATCAACAATCAACATCATAAGGTCAACCAGAAATCACCATTCATCGCATAGAACTAGGACTCATCATCGACAGCATAAACTAGGTCACAACTTTCTTGGCGACCGAAGATAAAGGTGTACTACCCCTTCATCAACCGCATAAGATTACACACACCAAAAGTGGCTAAAAACTAAGCCACATATTCTCATTGACTACTGAGGGTCAACCACAAAATGACCATTGAAAATAGGGTTTGACCCCCGTCAATGACCATTGAGAAGGTCTATCCTCAGTGACCATATGAACCAGGTTAATCACCTTCAACGACCACTGAGAAATCAAAAGTTCAGTGACCGAACATGGGTCCATCCTTGGCAACAAAGGGCACATGAAAACATCATCGGCCAAGGAGAAAATCACCATCTTAAGTGACCATCAACTAGCAAACTCAGCGACCTCAAGAAGTTGAAAAGCTCATTGACCACTATGGAAAACTTGGCGACTACTCAACATGACTACCCTTGGCGACCCCATGATGAGAGAGAAAACTCATCAACCACAAGATCATCAAGTTGATCATCACCATGAAACCAAACATCAAGGTGTAACGACATGAAGGAAAGTAACACCAAAACCCTAATGTCGACCATCAACAAGCAAAAAATAAAACCATAACCATGATAGAGAGAAACACAATCAGTTACACACCATGCATGTTTCCAAAACCACCATCAACAAAAAAAAGTGTGCACATAAATTAGGTTTCAACAAAGGGGGGTTTATCTATTCAAGATCACCGTGGAACATAAACTCTAGTGCTAGATATCATGATTATTCTACTTGGAACTATGAATTAGAGATAGGTTATTTGTATGCAAGATTAAGTGAAACAATAATTGAGTAGAGGGTTATATAACTCACCTAGGATGTGAAGAAACTATTCCAACAACAAGAATGATCCAAGAAAAGAGAGGAAAACCCAAGCTTGATCACCACCTCACGACCAAGATAGCACCACTTCAAAGAGAGGAGCAAAACCACATCATGTCCAAGCTTGATCACCACCTCATGGCCAAGATAGCACCATCTCAAAGAGAGGAGCAAAACCATAGGTTAAAGGATCATAAGATGGAGAGCAAAACCCTAAGCCAAAAAAATAAGAAAGAGACAAAATCTCCAACTCAGCTTGAGAACTACAATGGAGAACCATGGGTTCGGTCAAGAAGAGAGAAGTTCCTCAAGAAGCACCACCATGGATACTCATGGATTCAGTCAAGAGAAAGAGGGGGTTAGGGTTGCAACAAAATAAAGATTAGGAAAGGCAGATCACTTACCAAGGTCAAGAAGAAACCAAAGGATCATCAAATGATCTCCAAATAAAGGGTCACTAAAAACCCTAGCTCCACATGCGAGGGGTTCAACCACTTCTCCAAGCTCAAGCACCATCTTCTCTGCCAAGAACACAAGAGACGAGCTCCAAGGAGAAGAGAGAAGGAAGAGAGTGCAAAAGGGATTGCTTACATGCAAAGAGGGAGGTATATATATCCAAGGGTTAAAGAGAGAGAAGGGAGGTTAGGTTTCATACAAACACATGCCACTTGTCCATCATATCTTAGCCATGCAAGAACTAAATGCATGCACGCAAAAGGGTCGTTAAAACCAAGAAAAACACATGAACTCAACTTCCAAGAAAAACCCACGACCGATTAGAACTTCTGTGAAAAAAAACATGATCGATGAATAACCATAAGCTAGGTGAACACTAAAGATCTTCAATGACCAATGTGACCAAAGACATGTTGGATCTAAGGGCTCTAGAGAGGGGGTGAATAGAGCTACAAAATTTCTCACCAAACAAATTAGACCTTCAAATTATATCAATTAGGAGCAATATCTTAATGGAAATTTGAAGTCCTAACTAATAAGCACAACAAGGATGAGAGAGATTGATAGCAAGCACTTGACAAAGGGATGTAGAGTGGCTCCACACTTCAAACAAGAAGTGAGTCAGTCCACTACCTAGAGAGGTCAACCTCTAGGACTTTGCAAGTGATTTTCTCTATTAATCACCATAGAGATTACAACAATAGACCACCAAAGGACTTACCCATCCCAACATAAGGAGATCTCCACCTTCACAAGGAACTTACCCACTTAGCTTGAATCTTCAGCCTTCATTTAGGTCTTATCCATTCAAGCTCAAGTCTTCATCCTTGAAGGACTTTTCTTTTCCTCTTGAATCTTCTGCCTTTGCCTTCTCCTTCACCTGGAGAAGATCACCACCTCTTCATCAACCTTGAAGAGGAGCAGCAACAACTCCTTCTTCACTCGATGGAGCTTGCTTCCTTCAGCTTTTCTTCATGAAAGAAGTGGGTAGGGAAGTAGAGGAAGATTGAGAGCTTTACATGCACAAAGGTGGAGCTCTCTTACAATAATCCTAACTCACTCATAAATCATGAAATGAAGTGTAAAATAGAGAGAGAGGGGCTCAAGGGGTGGTAGCACACTCAACTATAGCAAGGGCCTTGTATATAGTGAATGAGAAACCTTGGAATGATCTCTAAGTGGTCCTATTTATAGTTGGGGGTGCTCCCTTGAGTTGAGGAACACTTAGGGTCAAATTATAGCCATTTTTGCACAAGGAAATGGATCTATTTTTGTCCAAACAAGTCACCAATGGTTAGAATCACTTTTTCTGCATTTTCCGTACAATACATTCAGTCGAGATTCAATAAAGGTAACTCAACTGATCGACTAAAAGACAAACCTGATTTTCAAACTATCGATCGAGTTTGTCTTGGGAAACTCGACCGATCAGTTAAAATCACATTTGGTCAGTAACCTGATCGATCGAGTTCTGTGAATGCATAACTCGACCGATGCACTCTTCAGAAAATTAATCCAATGGATCGATCGAGATTGTAACTCGACCGATCAGCAGTCTGTGATCAATTTTCTAAAGTCATTAAAAAGTGATTAAAACTTGGTACTAAGTGTTCCACATAATTTTCTCATCTTAGTTACAAGTCATATCATCAATACAAGTGATTACAAAATTCGTCTAAGGTCATTTACATGGATCCCCTAATTAGCACACTTGCATTTCTTTTGACTTGAACTTTGACAAGCTAGGGCTTGTATAAATTGATTCTTTTCATGTACCTAACACATGAGATCAATCTTGAATACACATATTAGATACATATGAATGGAATGGTTGAGTCATTATCAAAATATGGACAATGTATAACCTCTAGGTCAACATTCTCCCCCTTTTTGACAATGAGAAACCATTCCTCAAACATATTGAAAAGAATGTTGAAAGTATACCTTTGCCTTGTGAATTAGGGGGATTCAAGATTTGAACAATGTGAATTGCTCCTCCTCAATCTATGCTTACTTTAACTCGCATAATTTCTCTTTCTACACAAAGTAATAAAACATGCATCTACTACATGATCCTTTAGCAAGTCACATAATAAAGCATATGAAGAACATGAAAAGAATCACATAGGCAATAATAGCAATCTGATTGAGTTTCAAGACATTAAAATTTATCTCCCCCTTTTGAAATTATCAAAAAGGAAGGGGGTAGAAGAGAATACAAATAGTCTTCTCCAAACACAACCAAGCAGATATTTAACATGCACTCACATAACATACATCAAACAGAGATGAGAGAAACACACGAGCTAGTTTATAATCAAAATATGGTGAAATATGGCACCAACTCATAAGATATAACTGATCAAAGAGAAAGAGTGCACATAACATAGATTACAACTCAAAAGCATGTTCTCAGAAAAGTAGCTACAAGTGATGAAAATTGAAGATAAAATAATACATCTCGGATAATGTGCCCAGATGTTTCTAATACAAAATAGCCTAGAAAGATATATACGTGATCAGAAAACTAGACTAAAAATTAAGAAACAACTAGACATCTAGACTATCTATGTCCACAACATCATCATTGTCCTCAGCATTAGGCTCGTAGTTGTCATCTCCATCTGAAGGTGCAGCAGCAGTAATACCTTCATTGTCAGAGTCATCACCAGATCCATCACCATCATCAGATGCATCCTCATCACCATCATCATCAACAGCAGCAACAGTCTTAGCATCATCCTGGTTAGGCATCTCCTCGTCCACAGAAGGACCAAGCCACGATCAGGCCAACGAGCATTCTGCTCATCCCAAGTCATACCAATAGTATAGAGCTCATTGGCTTGAGGGAAGGAGGGAGCAGAATCACCTAGACTGGAAAGCAAGGTGGCCAAGGGGTCAATAGGCAATGGCAAGAAGACAGGAGCAGAACCACCATCAGCAGGGGTTATGGGAGCAGTAGCGGAAGGCTCAGGGGTAGGGTAGGAGTGATGGTATGCATAGGAAGCATAATCACTACTGGGGTAAGGTTGGTAGGTGGTATAAGGGTGTGCACAGGATAAGTTCATGTTTGACATGATTGAACATAAATCAGGGTGCAGATGCTCCTGGACCTGGAGGTTGTATGCTTGTCAGTGCATCATGTAACCCATGAGGGTTTCATTTGATACATGATACGAGGCACGGCTAGGTCGGGGTGGCTGAGGAGGTGGAGATCAGGCAGAGGTAGAGGCGGGGGCAGCTGAGGAAAAAGTAGAGGGTGAAGCATTGGGTGTGGTGGAGGAAAGGATAGGCATGGAATTTTGAATTGTGGTCTCACTGATGCACACTCCCTTCCTGGTAGGTCTGTAGTGGAAGTCAGAGAAGAGTGATTTCTCAGTGGTGAACTAGAAAAGACCACAAATCAGGATAGGATAAGGTGGATGGGTGACACAGGTGTTCTTTCCAGAGTCAAAGCAAGTCATATGATGTAGGATATATCTAGACCACTTGACTTTGACATTCTCAAGGATGCAGTACATGATCACCGCAATGTTTTCTGCAATATCTGTTTGATTTTTCTTTGGATGGATGTTGCAATTTACCACTAGGGCTAATCTACGCTTCTTGAGATCCAAGGAGGAGGGTAGGGTGCTCTTATTATAGAGTACATCAGGTTTCTTCAGATAGCGATGGATATCAGGAAGAGTGATCTCATTCTGCTTGTAGAAACCCTCAGGGTCCAAAAGGTCAAAATACTCATTGTAATCCTTACGCCAGGTGTCATTCTCATCGGCTCCTAAAAAGAAAACATTCAGTATATCCTCAAAGATTTGGAATCTCTTCTCGACGATCATGGAAGTAAGGATCACTTGAGTATTTAGTGGGGGTACAAGGGAGTCGTAATTCCAACATAAATTTGTGTGGAATTCGTGAACTGCTTTTGTGCTAGATATTGAATTATGAAAGCAATCACGCTCGACAGCCAGGGCGGATATGTGATGAATGGATAGCAACCTCACCACTTGATCTATGATCGCTTGACTCCTAGGGCTAGGCTCACACAAGGCTCTAAAAGGAAAAGGACTCCTAGGAAGAAGGTCCTTATACCTATTTACAGCCTCTATTGAGACAAAGAAGGTCTCATCAAAAGGAACCAAGCGATATGACAAATAAGAGGATGGTGCATTGCTAGGGGTGGGTCTATTTCTTCTATGAGAAGCCATGGAGACGCAAAGAAGGAGAAGAAGAGAGCAAACACATAGAACAAACCACCAAAACTGTCAACACACCAAGGAAGAGCAAGGGGGAAGGTCTAGAATGGTCTATCTATGTGGGCTCTGATCTCCAAAACCCAAGATAAACACGATTAAACTCAGCGGAAGCGATTCAATTAACAACGGAATACGAAAATCACCGAAAATTTAAAACTTTTTGAGACAAGATCTTGAAATCATAAAACTCCTTTTATAAGAAACAAGGTAAACAGATTACATCTCTGTTAGACCACTTCATGAGTGATTATATACAGCCAGATACAAAATCTCAAGATTTAAAACCCAAAATCTCAGACCAAAAGACTCCAAGGACCTGAGAGTACAGAGACGACATAAGACCATCTAACTACATGACTCAGCAGTCAGTATCTCCACCTGAGATTCACTGCTGCTCCTGGTGCTGCTGCTGCTGATGCTGCTACTGTTGATATTGGTCACCTGAAGATTGATTCCTTCGTCCTCGACGACCACCTAAAAAGTTGAAATCTACGGGGTGAGACAATTTTAAATAATTGTCCCAGCGATAGTTATAACTCTCCGCCAGAAGCTTTAATATAGCAACCAAGAATAACATAGGCAATAAAAATTCTAAGGTAATCAGCAGCAGATTGTTATCAATTAGAACAACAACATTTAAGGAATATGAAAAACATGTATACTAAGTAATGTATCATCAATCAATGTATTTCGTGGTTCAACCTAAGCAGATATGCTACGCGGTTGATTATGTTTTACAAACATCATTATGCCCTACGGAGATGAGGTATACCGCTCATACTCCAACCGATCACTATTAAGTCACATCGGTATCATACATAGGTCATCAAAAGAGTCAGATTCTTATGACCTCATCTTCCTCATTCAGTATGAGGATCAACATGCAGGACATCTAATGTCTCTACTACTATAGCTTACTAGGGTATTCTGGTACTTCACTATTAGAGTCACAGTGGCATTATGTACTCTCTTCGCCATCGAAAGATTTCTTGTTTATCTCTCATCGATGCGGTATAAAAGAGTTCCTCGGGAGATTAGTATTACATCACCCCGGCATAAACACATAGTGAAAGGGTTGATGGATTTAAGATACATCTACATCAATTCATTCACTAGGATGTAAGGTTTTACACATCCATATACCCCACATACTCAAAAGTATGTGCTCCAGGAGTTCCCTTAGGAAAACCTGTTTCACCATCATTTGGTCTCTGACAATGATGGATCTATGATCAGGGCTCTACATGGAATAATTATACTTGATTAGTTAGGTACATTTCAGTATTCTTTTAATATCATACAGGTTCTCAAACATTAATCATTAGAACAGCAGCTATGAAAGTAGAATACTAAATGTAAAAAGCCTAACTCTCTTCAATTATCATTTCTCAATACTCTCATCACAAGTCATCTCTTAAAGCATGACCTTGATGGTATTCATGGCTCTCACAGCCTATCAATCTCATAAGATGTTATTAACCTGGCATTAGGATAAATCACTATTCATAAAGCTAACAACATGCTTTCAAAGAATATAGTATCATCATCCATACCTGGATATGATCATCCTCATATAGGAACCTGCATGATTAAATCAACTGATAACAATAAATAACTCATTTAAAGAAGTTGTATCTCCCTGCTCATACAAGAGCTAGGTTTCCCTGATTTTCATCAATTAGGGTTTACTATTCATAATACATGTCATCACCCTAGAATTAGGGTTTACTATTCACCTATTGGTGAATTGATCTCATAACATCACCATGTATGAGAAACATCATCATTAAAGTCCTTATATAAGATTAAGATTCATCAATTATCATATTTAGGGTTTCCATGATCTCTTCTGGTGGATCATACCCTAATCATGCACATTCATGTATATTGAAGGTATTTTACTTGAGTTTCCATCATAATTGGTACTTTCTCTCTCCTCTTACTAGTAGATGGTGATTAAACCACTCTAGATTTGGTTGGATTAAGTCCTCTTTGATTAACATAGACCAAATCACCACTATTGAGTAATTAGGGTTTGGTTAGGACAAAGTATCACTCAATTGAACCTTTCAAGGGCATTTTGGTAAATTACCCTTTGATCATCATCATGGGTCACTTCATTAGTCACTTAGTTCCTTAATGTCTTAAGTTACCATTATGGTTTAGATTGGATCATTATTGAACCATTTATACCTTCAAGTGGTTAAGTATAAACATCCTTGAAAGTCTTCAATTAGGTTAGGGTTTAACCTTCAACCTTCAACCCATTTGAACCTTAAACGGGTGTGGACCCACTTGACCTTAAACGGTTGTGGACCCATTTGAGTCCAAATGGGTGTGGACCCATTTGAGTCCAAACGAGTGTGGACTCGTTTGGGTCTAAACGAGTGTGGACTCGTTTGGGTCTAAACGAGTGTGGACTCGTTTGGGTCTAAACCGCATGGACATGAAAGGTGATACAAAGGTCATGATTGAAAAGGATTTCTTAAGTTGAAGCCTTCAATTGGCCCAAGCCATGTTAACCACTTACAAATTGAGTCAATTACGATGAGCCTCAATCAATTGGACACCAATTTGACCTTCAATTGAAAGCCAATTATGGTTAAGTCTAACTCAATTAAGGTTTCCAATCGGCTACTCATCAATTTTCAACAATGTGAATCAAAACAAGGTTGAACCTATCAATTGAACTCCAATTGGGCCCAAACTTGGACCAAACGGTCTTGGGATCGTTTGGATGATCTCTAAACGGTCTTGAAACTGTTTGCCCAAAGTTTGACCAAAATTAAGTTGATTTGATAAGGGTTGAGTCCTAATTAAATTACAATTCAGCACTTTTCATCAATTTATCAATATCTTGTGATTGGACCCTCAAACCATCACATTTATTTAACCCTAGACCTTCAAACGGTCTTGGGTGTCACTAAACGAGTGTGAGATCATTTGGATGAACCCCCAAACGGGTTTGAACTCGTTTGGGTCCTTCAACCCAACACTCATCAAAATCTATATGAAAATCAGCAAATTTAACCCGATTAGGGTTAGGGTGTTGAAATGCCTTCAACTCTTAATTGGTTAGGAATTAGATCGTGATTCTTGGTAGAAATGAAATTCAATATATATTATGAACAGGAATCCCAAACGGTCAACGCTTGGTCAACTCCTTCAAACGGGTTGGAACCCGTTTGCCCAAAGATTCAAGTTAATCAGTTTAGAAAACAACACTTAATTCAATTCGATTTCCTAATTGATTGGCCTTCAACCTACGATTCCTTTGGAGTTAACCCCTCAAATTTGGTGGGTCATTAGCCTACATAATTGTGAACAGAAATCCCAAACGGTAAATGCTTGGTCAACGCCCTCAAACGGGTTGGAACCCGTTTGGCCAAACCGACCTATTGAACCCGTTTGGATTGAAACGAGTGTGAGATCGTTTGACCTATTGGTCCAAGATTGTTTAGTAAAGTTGGATAAGTACCAACATAGGTATTAACACCCCTTGTCTTCAACCTTGAAACCAAGGTCTGTTCTTCACGAAAAAGCTTGCAAGGGTGCAAAGAAGGGTGGGGAAGAAGAAGAACTAACTATTATTTGCACGAATAAAAGTATGCATTACAAAGTAAAAGGTTTAGAATTATAAAACCCGCCTTAAGGTCGTTCCTTGAGCTCCAAGATTCCAAGCTTCAAGTCTTTAATGGTGTCTTGAGATCCACAGGTCGGCCAAGGGTTTTTCTCCAAGGAAAGGTTGGGAAAAGATGGCTAGAACAAGAAAGCTAAGTGAATTATCCGCAAAACCAACCTTAAAAGATGAATTCATGCAAGAATCCGAGCTTGAGGATGGTTCTTCTCACCTTAGCTCCTAGTTGATCATCTCCTGAGATCCAGAGCTCAGCCTTGGTCGTTTTGAGAAAGAAGAGAAGTGAAGAGAATGAGGAATCGTTTACTTGGTTTACTAGGAAAAAGATTTATATACCTTAAGGCCATTTTGCACCATAAGGACCTCTAAAGCATGGGATTCTCATCTAAGTCCCTCATTATTTCTAAGGCACGTCCAAGACATCTAAACTTAAGAAAAGTTCATCAATATTCAAGATCTAAGGGTAGAAAAAAAATCAACCTTCAACTAGGGTATACACATGAAGGTCCTCTTACACATACATGGTGGATTTTATGCACAAGATCATTTTTCTTATTTGTTTATTCATTGATGTGTCCCTTTCATCATTTCTACTCTAAATGATGACAAGAGTCATAAGAGATGTTCTAGATGATGTATTTTACAAGTTGCACCCCTTAAATTGGGTAAATTGCACTTTACTCCAATTTAGGGTTTTTAAGCACAAGGATCATTCCACAAGCTGCATCTTGATGCTCAAGCTTGGGGAAAATTCATCATTCCTCATCATATTCACTCATACGATGTCTCATCATCAAAGGAACATCTTAACATGTGAAATTTTGCAAGTTAACCCCTTAATTGGGTAATTTGCACAAGGTCCCTATATTACAAAACAATATTACAACATTATTCAAAAGGGACAGAAAAAGGAATATATGTTCCTTAGAAACTTAATTACATGCCAAAAGATAATCACAAGGAATTTATTACACATTTAGGCACAAAACCTAGGGTTAGTTCATAACCCAGGTCAGGGATGTTACAATCTAGGTCGAATTAGGGCTAGGATAGGGAAGGTTAGGTCTGGGGTTGAGAGCTTAGGGCTAGAAGAAGGGGAACTGGTCAACTATTTTCTAGTTGAGAGGGAAAATAGTCGGCCGAATCCAACTTAAGTTGGCTTCTTCCCATAGATCAGTCGAGTTCTGAGAGTCAGAAACTTGATCGATTGGTCCATTTCAGAACAACTCTCAGCCATGGATCGGTCAAGTTTGTCCTGGGGGAAACTCGACCGATGGTCAACCTGACCTAAAACCATCAAACTTAATTTCTAACCATTATGTATATGAATATACTAAGGCATATATCACTCATCATTGGATACTATTTTGCGATAAAACAAGCATTTACAAAAAGTACCCAAAAATAAGAGAAAAACAAGGTAAAATGAACATGAAAAAGCAATTTTAAGCATATAATCATTCAAATATGATCAAGATAGATTCAAAACATATAGTATAGATGATCACTAGCTAGAAGGCATAAGAGATTCATCCAAAGCAATTATAATCAATTTTGATCTAATAAAGTTAAATTGCCCTCTAGCTAGAGGTTTGGTGAAAATGTCCGCTAAATGATTTTTCGTGTCTACATGCGTGATATAAATATCCTTCTTAGCAATGTGATCACAAAGAAAATGATGGAAAACCGCTATATGTTTATCTCTACTATGCAATATAGGATTATAAGACGAGTTAATTGCACTGGTATTATCACAAAAGATGGGAGAAACATCAAAATGCATGTTAAAGTCTTGGAGCATTTGCTTCATCCATAGGACTTGGGCACAACAAATCCTGGCTGTAATGTACTCAGCCTTGGTGGTTGATAATGCCACAGTGCTATGTTTCTTGGAGAACCAAGACACCAAGCATGGTCCTAGGAGGAAACAAGTACCACGTGTGCACTTTCTATCAATCAAGCAACATGCATAATTGGCATCACTATAGGCGGTAAGAGTAAAGTCCCTTGACTTGGGATACCATAGACCAAAGTTTTGAGTTTTAGCTAGGTACCTTAGAATCCTCTTAACAGATATAAGATGATATTTCTTAGGATTTGATTGAAATCTAGCATACAAGCCAACATTAAACATTATGTCAGGTCTAGAGGAAATTAAATAAAGTAAATTTCCAATCATACCTCTATAGAGATTCTCATCTACCTTCTCACCTTCTTCATTTTTATCAAGTTTGGCGGTGTTTGACATGGGTGTGTGCATCATCTTGGTATTCTCCATCCTAAAGCATTTGAGTAGTTCATTGGTGTACTTGCCTTGGTTGATGAAGTTCCCATCTTTTATTTTTTTAATTTGAAAGCTAAGGAAGAATGTGAGCTCACCCATCATGCTCATCTCAAATTCACTCTGCATAAGATCACTAAATTCTTTGCAAAGATCAAGGTTAGTTCCACCAAAAATGATATCATCAACATAAATTTGAATGATAAGAAAATTGTTAGAAGTGTGCTTTAGAAACAAGGTAGAATCCACTTTGTCCATGATATAACCATGATCTAACAAAAAATTCTTTAATTTCCCATACCAAGTCCTTGGTGCTTGTTTGAGTCCATAGAGAGATTTTTGTAACAAATAAACATGGTTAGGTGGATTATCATGTTCAAAGCCCGGAGGTTGTGCAACATACACTTCCTCCTCAATTGTACCATTCAAAAACACACTTTTAACATTCATTTGATATAAAAGAAAGTTTTTATGACTAGCAAAAGCAAGCAACATATGAATGGACTCAAGTCTAGCTACATGTGTATAAGTTTCATCAAAGTCAATACCTTCCTATTGATTGTAGCCTTGAGACATTAACCTTGCTTTGTTTCTTACCACTTTGCCACTTTCATCTAGCTTGTTGCGGTAGACCCATTTGGTTCCAATGATCTTTCTATCACTTGGTCTTTGCATAAGGGTACAAACTTTGTTCTTCTCAAAGTGTTACAGGTCCTCTTGTATGGCTAGGATCCATTCTTCATCCCCAAGAGCTTCCTTGACATCTTTAGGCTCTAGTTGTGAGATGAAGGCGTTGTTGGCTTGTTTTTTGTTGAGTACATCCCGTGTCTTTACTCTCTCAAATGGATCACCTAAGATCAGCTCCTTAGGATGATTCTTTGCAAATCGGGGAGTTGGATCCTTCTTTTCATCATATTTTTCTTCTTCTTGAGCAGCCACCTCTTTTTCCTTTGGGGTGATGTTGAGTTCTTTGATAATAGGAATTACTTCATCTGTAACATCATCATTTGAAGAAATATCTTTAGGAATAGAGGGGTTAATCTCCATAAACTCCATGTTTATAGATTCTTCTACTTTAGCAAGATCAATATATAAACTCTATACGCCTTGCTAGTAGTGTTATAGTCAAGAAAGAAAGCCTTATACGATTTCGAATCAAACTTGTCAAGATAATCTTTTGTATTCAAAACAAACCAAGGACATCCGAAAACATGGAAATACTCAATAGAAGGCTTCCTACTATGCCATAGTTCATAGGGGGTTTTCTTAAGCGATGGATGTGTGAAAACACGGTTTTACACATAACAAGAGGCACTGACAGCTTCAACCCAAAACTTCTTAGGAGTGTCAAACTCAAGAAGTATGGTCCTAGCCATCTCCTATAGAGACCTATTCTTCCTCTCTACAACCCCATTTTTTTGAGGTGTACAAGGTGAAGAAAAGTTGTGTGCATAACCTGATTTGTGACAAAAACACTCAAAAAGCTCATTTTCAAATCCCCCCATGGTCACTATGGATGGAAACAATCTGACACGAAGCTTCATTCTCAACTCGTTTACAAAAACTAGAGAAAACATCAAGTGTATCACTCTTTTAAATGAGAAAGAAGGTCCAAGTACATCTAGAGAAATCATCGACAATAACAAGGCAATACTTGGAACCACGAAGCGATTGCATTCTCATTGGTCCAAATAGATCAATATGAAGAAGCTCAAGAGCTCTCTTAGTGCTAAGGACTCCTTTGGATTTGAAGGAGGACTTGGTTTGCTTTCCTTGTGAACAAGGTTGGCATTCCTCATCCTTTTTAAAATCCAATTTAAGAAGTCCCTTGACTAAGTCCTTTTTGCTCAACTTCTTTAATTGATGCATATTTACATGACCAAGTCGGCGGTGCTAAAGATAAACATCATTCGAATTGGCTATAAGGCATCTACCAACCACATGCTTAATAGAGTTAAGAACAATAATATAAAAATTACCACTTCTAGTTCCCTTATATATAACTTGGTAGGTGAGTGAATCTAGAATCAAACATTCAAAAGAAGTAAATAGAACAAGGTAACAATTATCACAAAGTTGGCTAACACTTATTAAATTGTGATGTAGACCATCCACAAAAAGAACATTCTTGATGCATAAATATTCACCTACATCACCCTCACCTTTGACTTTACCTTTCTTGTTGTCCCCAAAGGTGACGGATCCTCCTTTCTTCTTTGTGAAATTGTTGAAATGGCTTACATCACCAGTCATGTGTTTTGTGCAACCACTATCAACAATGCATCTATCTTTTTCCTATAAGAAAGGAGAATGTCAGTTCCCAACTCCAACTTTGGGATCTGGAGTTAGCTTGGGGACCCATTTCATCTTTGGGTTGGTCCCCTTAGGCTTGTAAGGACAATAAGTAGAATAATGATCATCACATTTACAATAAGAACAAACCATATGATTCTTAGTGCCCAAAGATTCTCCGACAAAGAAAGAGATCTCCTTGCTCTTTTTCTTACCTTTGGCCTTACTCTTGCCCTTTGAGGCTCCCCCTTCAAATACCAAACCACTAGTACCCCTTTGTTGGGTAGAATGATCAAGGATTTCATTTAGGGAGTTCTTCCCTTTGAGGAATTTCTGCAGGGATGCTCTTAATCTATGGTTATCATCATTCAAAGAAACAATAGTAGAAGATAAACTAGATATATCATCCCTAGCATGCACAAGGTCAGCCTCAAGACATAAAGCTTTAGTAAGATATGAATCCTTTTCAAGAGAGAGAGAGTAGTCACATTATCACTAGGAAACAAAGGTCTAGAAGATAAATCATTTACTTGACTAAGAAACCTAGCATTTTTAGATTTTAGCATTTGAATATCTTTGAGATAGACATCTCTCTCTTGTCTACGAGCATCAATAAACAACTTAAATTCAACATTTTCAGTTTTAAGCAATTCAAGCTCTTTTAGGCAATTTTGGTTTTCTTCCTTAAGACTTTCCATCTTCTTAAGGTAGACACCATTCTCAACTTCAACCTCATTATATTGGAGCTCAAGATCAAGGTATTGCCCTTGAAAGTTATCAATGCTCTCAAGATTGGTTTTCTCATTCAATTCCAAAATTTCAAGCTTAGCATAAAGATCATCAATGATTTTTCATAATCGTTTCCTTTTAGATTTACATTTAGCAAAAGAAGAATGAGTAGTAACAAACATATCAATAATAGCTTCTTTAGGCAGTTCATGCAAGCTTACCTCACTTATCTCACTTACCTCACCAATGTCTTCACTTGTAGAGGCCATGAGGGCAAGGTGGCACTCACCATCTTCTTCGGAGCTAGAGTTGCTTGAAGATGAAGCCTCCCAAGCTGCATTGGATGCATACTTGTGTCTCTTTTCTTTCTTGTCTTTCCTATTGCGCTTGCTCTCCTTATTGCAATCCTCATCTTTCCTTGAGCTGCTCTTGTGGTGATATTTTCTTGACTTTGGGCATTCACTCTTGTAGTGCCCCTTTTGACCACACTTGTAGCATCTCAGAGTAGAGGAGGAGGAGACTTGCTTTCCCTTGAAGTGCTTGCCCTTGATGTAGTTGGCTTCATGCTCACTAGGGCCTTCATCTTCACTAGAGGAGGGAGTCTGGTAAGCAAGTTGTTGTTGAAGGATGACAACCTCCACTTGTGATTTAAAAGCACTATCTTTGATCTTCTTGGCTTCCTTCTCTTCTTACTTGGCTTCTTCTTCTTGCTTGTCAAGTCTTGGCTCATGGGCTTGAAGATTGCCAATGAGTTCTTCAGTTGGGATGTCCGCAAGGCTCCTCACTTCTTCAATGGAGGTGACCTTTGACTCCCATCTCTTTAGAAGAGTTCTCAAGATCTTTGAGTTGATGACGCCTCTTTCCAAAGGAGTGCCCCAAGCATCTAGACCATTTACTATGACATTCAACCTTGAGTACATCTCTGCAATGGCTTCTTTCTTTCCCATTTTGAAGTTCTCTAGGAGGTTGTCCAACATGTAGATCTTTTCCTCCTTGACTTGCTTTGTGCCTTCATATGTGATGCACAGCTTGTCCCAAATCTCATAGGCGGTATCCCATGATGAGATCCGGTTGAACTCCATGGGAGTGAGGGCAGCATAGAGGATGCTAATGGCCTTTGCATTGAGTTAGCTTATTTGAGAGAAGCTTCACTCCATGTTGCAACAGCTTCGGTTGGCTCCTTGTAAGGTGTGACCATCACCTTCCACATGTCAAAGTTCATCCCTTGAATGTAGAACTGCATTCTTCTCTTCCAATAGAGAAAGTTGGTGCCATCAAAGACCGGAAGATGCATGGAGAAGCCTCCCTCTAGGTTGAGTGAACCAAGTAGGTTGTCGCCCATCTTCTCGTCTCGTGGGAGATTGTTGGAGAAGATCCTTAGCTTTGATACCATTTGTTGGATCTAAGGGCTCTAGAGGGGGGTGAATAGAGCTAAAAAATTTCTCACCAAACAGCTTAGAACTTCAAATTATATCAATCAGGAGCAATATCTTAATGGCAATTTGAAGTCCTAACTAACAAGCACAATAAGGATGAGAGATTCATAGCAAGCACTTGACAAAGGGATGTAGAGTGGTTCCACGCTTCAACTAGAAGTGAGTCAGTCCACTACCTAGAGAGGTCAACCTCTAGGACTTTGCAAGTACTTTTCTCTATTAAGCACCACAGATATTACAACAATAGACCACCAAAGGACTTACCCATCCAAATACAAGGAGATCTCCACCTTCACAAGGAACTTACCCACTTAGCTTGAATCTTTAGCCTTCACTTAGGTCTTACCCATTCAAGCTCAAGTCTTCATCCTTGAAGGACTTTTCTTATCCACTTGGATCTTCCACCTTTGCCTTCTCCTTCACCTAGAGAAGATCACCACATCTTCAAAAACCTTGAAGAGGACCAGCAACAACTCCTTCTTCACTTGATGGAGCTTGCCTCCTTCAGCTTTTCTTCATGAAAGAAGGGGGTAGGGAAGTAGAGGAAGATTGAGAGCTTTAAATGCACAAAGGTGGAGCTCTCTTATAATAATCCTAACTCACTCACAAATCACAAAATGAAGTGTAAACTAGAGAGATAAAGGGTCTCAAGGGGTGGTAGCACACTCAACTAAAGCAAGGACCTTGTATGTTGTGAATGAGCAACCTTGGAATGAACTCCAAGTGGTCCTATTTATAGTTGGGGGTGCTCCCTTGAGTTGGGGAACACTTAGGGTCAAATTATACATTTTTACACAAGGAAACAGATCTATTTTCGTCCAAACAAGTCACCAACAGTTAGAATCACTTTTTTTACATTTTCTGTATAGTACATTCAGTCAAGATTTAATAAAGGTAACTCAATCGATCGACTAAAAGACAAACCCGATTTTCAAACTATCGGTCGAGTTTGTCCTGGGAAACTTGACTGATCAGTTAAAATCACATTTGGTCAGTAACCTGATCAGTCAAGTTCTGTGAATGCATAACTCGACTGATGCACTCTTCACAAAATTGATCAAATGGATCGGTCAAGATTGTAACTCGACCGATCAACAGTCTGTGATCAATTTTCTAAATTCATTAGAAAGTGATTAAAACTTGGTACTAATTATCCCACATAATTTTCTCATCTTAGTTACAAGTCATATCATCAATACAAGTGATTACAAAATTCTTCTAAGGTCATTTACATGGATTTCCTAATTAGCACACTTGCATTGCTTTTGACTTGAACTTTGACAAGCTAGGTAGAGCTTGTGTAAATTGATTATTTTCATGTACCTAACACCTGAGATCAATATTGAATACACATATTAGATACGTATGAATGTAATGGTTGAGTTATTATTAAAATATGGACAATGTATAACCTCTAGGTCAACAAGACCCAACCATCAAACTAGGGCATCTGAGCAAACCCTAGATCTCAACATATGACACCACCTCATCAATCCAAGGTACAACAAGGAGTCCTATGGCACTAATCTCTCCAACATGATTCCAAAACATGTGGGGTACACAAAACATGTGGGGTACACAAAGAATGTGACAAATTGCAAGATGAACCCTAAACATGGGTAATTTGCAATTAGGTCCAAAACAAGCACAATATAACATAACTAGCTTAAACATCATCCAAACTGGACCAAACTTGAAACACAAGCATGTCACATGTTACAAAAGCACACCACATGATTAGATTAAGGTTTTAAGCATCTAATTATTCTAAGAAGGCAAGATCAACCAAATAGATAGGTCAGGGATCTTAAAGTGTGGGTGGAAAGGAGTACATACCACCCAACCTTCACCTCGAACTTAGAAATTTGCTAACCCCTGAGCATAAACTAAACCTATGATGGAGGGGAAGAAATCCTTGATTCTCATCCAAGAGGTCATGGCAACTTAAAGAAGGTCTAACACGAAGTAATATGAACAAGGGCTGACACCCTGAACATATGAGCTCCATGGTGCAAAATGTGATCAAATGTCATTGTAGATCAAATGGACTTTGAGGATGCTTGAATTGATGTTGATTTTCATCCTAAAGTGAATCCAATAAAACAACATATACTCCTCCATCAATAGAGGTAGTGTAGTATCCATGTGTGGATATATAGATAAAGGCACATATAAGAATGACGCCTAATCTGGTGTCTCCCAGATCAGCTTATTTGTAAGGATAAGAGGTGGACGACCTTATTGTATGGCTAAAGTAGTATGTGAAAAGCATGAAAATGATGCTGCCAAATGTGCTAAATTAGGTGAAGGGCCTGAATCTAGATCATTCTCATCACCGAAATTTGCATATAGAATATTTGGTGGTGACATAGGAGGAATCGTTCTATCTGCAAATGTAGCATGGTAAATGTTTTTATGCAGTTGTGCAACCTCTTAGAAAAATCATCCACTCTGCACTCAGATCAGAAATAATAGTGGGGTCATTCACTATATCAACTTGTGGCTCCAGATTCTCCATGTGGAGCACACCTAACTCCATGGGATTTGTAGGAAATAGAACTAGAGAGGGATAGAATGGTGGCACGTATACCTCCTATTGGGTCTGCACATCATTATCAATTTCCATGTCATGTTCATTTTATATCGTCGCCTCATGAATGATATAAATATCATCCTTATCATCAATCCTGAATATGAGCTACTCCATCTACCCATGGGAGCTGTAACATCCCAGATTTGTAAATAAAATAAGTTTAAGGTCTTTAGTGCTAATTTTCAACTTTTAATTTCAAGATCCTAAACAATGATGAAAGTTACCCAAATTTTTAATACATTAGTTGAATTATGAGTAAATAAAGAAAAAACTAAATATGACCTTAATTTCCTTTCTTTACAATTAAATGAACACAAATGATAATTCATTTTATTAAAATGGTGACCTATATAAGTTTGATGAAAAAAAGTTAATGAAAACCTAAAATCTAATTGAATAGGGAGATTCTAGACTCTTTAATTAACATGTGGTTCAATTTTGAAGTCATTTGGACTTCATTTGACCCTTCTAATGAATTAGGGAAGTTTGCATATAGTTTGAATGATAAAATCAATCAATTATATTTATGTCATGTGGTTTAAGCCTATGTTTTTAATGTGTCACATGGACACAGTCCTTAGTGGGTCAGACTTCGACTCGCGGAGTCATCCGTGACCTGGGAGGGCGTCTCCTTCACCCGATCTCCTCAGGTTGTGGGACTCTATAGGGGATGAATCCATGCGTCTCCCGATCTCTTTTGGATACACATCAGTATGAACAGACCCCCTTTTCACCATCCTCGCACCCTGGCGAACCCAGAGAGCCCGAGTTCCACCAGGTTTCTTGCCTTGGAGATCCTGGATGAGGAAGGGACTCCATACCCTCCTCTGTTTTAACTACAGTGAGAACTCTAGGCTTCCACAGATCGTCAAATATATAAGGAACCATCTCAAAAGGATCAGGGATCCTCAAAGAACACAACTCTACCGTCGCTCTGCCCTACTATGCCCTACAACCCTATCCCCGACCTTCGATGCTCCCCTCACCATAACAGTGGCCTGAGATGAGACACTGGGGCATCGAGGACCTGTTTGGATCATAGAAGAGACTCAGCGAGACCTCGACAAGCTTTCTCCACCCTCACTTCTTCCCGATTGAAGGTAATCAGAAAACACCCCTTTCTCTCCTTGTTTCGCATCTCGTGGCTAATGTCGGGCTTTACATCGCTTTGTCGCTTGGTTTCGGTCTGGGTAGCTTTGCCTTAGAGTTCTAAAATCCACCAAAGCTTTGTTAGTGTCGTGCATATACATTTTTTCTCTATTTTCAGTCACTGCTCCTAGATAGCAATGGCAGAAGTTGCCATTGAAGTTCCTGACACTACGGTGGCTACCATTTTGGCTCATTGAGATCGACGAAACCTTGAGAACTTGGTTGTAGGTTTGGTTGCTCGAGATCAACCCTGGACCTAGTATTTTGGTTCCAGTTTTCTTGATGATTTCACACTATTCTACACGGATCGAAGAAGAACAAAGACCAGTGTCATTTTCTAGTTTTACCCCTCGCATGTGTCATGTGTCCTATGGGCAATTTAGGTATTTATGGTTGCTTCTGCAATAACCAGCATGCATGGCCTGGATTGTGGTCCCTGGGTAGTGTGGTCGTACGTGGTTGGTCCAGCTAAGCTTCGCACCCAGGTTTTTGGATAATAGGTTAACGTGGCTTTTCTCTGATTTGTGATTGGTCAGATGGTTCACAAAATTATAGTAAATCCATACGATGTCAGAAAATTAAGTAAAAATATTCGTTGGAAAGGTTTTTCGATGGAGAACATGATTTTCAGGTTTTCAAACCCAAATTTGACAATATCTGACCATTATTTCCTTAAAGACTTAAATTAGGGTTTAGGATGGTGTTTAAAGTGATAAATGATATAAAGCATGCTTAATTTTAGGAAAATTAGGAGTGACTCAGGATCAAGGAGACTAAGTTAGGGATTGCTCCAATAAGGTAAGCGAGTCATGCCATCATACATATGTACCTTGTTTGAACTACATGTTTTGTATGCTTTATGGTTATGCTTTAAATTCCCAGTAAATGAATGAAATTAAGATTATGATCATGTCTCATATTATATCATTGCATGTTGTTTGTTATATTCATAAAGTCCTATTTTTATCACAAATGATCATTAGTTTAGTGATTATGACCATGTAATGATTAAGACATTTAAGAAAGAACCATGGAAATCATGTAATGAGGGAGAAATCCCATTATATCAAAGATTTAATGTTCAAGATTATGATAATGTTCATTTTAAGAATCATGTTATAATAATTTTATTAAGTTATATATGTTGTCACCATCATGGATATTAAGGGTTTGTTATGGGCATTCGTTCCAGTTATGGGCTTTCATAGCCAATCATGGACCTCAGGGTCATTATGGGCTTTTTTAGCCAAATCATGGGCATTCGTGCCAATTATGGGCTCTTAAGTGGGAAAATCATAGAGAGTGCGTTACTTATTCAATTCTTATTTATGTAAAGTAATTAATTTCAAGAATGCTTAAATTAAATTCATGTCAAGGTTTCCTTTCAAGTCAAGTATATGCTTATTTTTTAGTTCTTATAAAATGTATGGTGTCGCTTACTTACGTTGTTGCTTTGTTTCACATGGTCGTGGGACGAGATGTCCCTAGATCAAGGAGAAGGAGGGAATTGAAGTGAGCCTTCAAGTTTAGCTGACTCAAGGAGACTTTATCTTAGTGGGGGTGCCATCTACCACTCCATAGATTATTTAGTTCAGTTTATTCCATGTTTTAGATTTGCTTAGCCGACATGTATTAGGTTTTGATATAAAGATGAGATAGTTTATATCTTTCCCTTTTTATGAACAATGTATGAATCTATTTTTGAGTTAATGCAAAGTGTTTCATTTATATTATTGCAATGATTATCATGTTTTGTGACGTTCCTCCAAGCTGACCTACCCATGTTATGGACAACATCAGGTTTGCTTCCGCTAACTTATATATGTGCTTGGAGGGGCATTACAATATGGTATCAGAGCAATGAGTAGATGGCCATTGAGCTATAGATTCACATGTTTTAACCCTAGGTATACCTTATTTTTATAGATGGCTCCCAAGAAGTCTGACAAGGAAAATGATAGGGAAGATGGTGCTAGCTCTTCTAGTGAGGGAAGTGGATCAAGGAGGAACCCTAAGGCAACCCTGGAGGAATTAGTCCAACTACTCACCAATGCCCCAGGATAAGGACTACATCAACCCAGACACCACACACTGATATTGGTGCATTTCTTGAAGATCAGGCCCGACTCCTTTGCTAGAGAAGGAGAGGATGATGTCGTCACCAAAGGAGAAGAATGGATTATGAGCATGGAGCATTGTTTTCGTGACCTGGACTGCCCTCAATAGTCTAGGGCTCGCTTTGCCACCCACATGATGAAGGGAGCAGCCCGTACATGGTGGGAGAACTTACTCAACTAAAGAGCGGCTGATGCACCTGCACTCACATGGGAAGGATTTGTTGAAGCCTTCCAGGAGCACTATGTGTCTGAAGTTGTGATAGAGAAGAAGGGGCTAGAGTTTGCCAATCTAGCTTAGGTTGGCGACATGACGGTGACCCAGTATGCCGGCCACAGAACCCTTCAAGCTGCTTTGGATGCAGCTCTAGAGCTAGAAGATCACCCCGGGAGGTCTCACCAGAAGGAAGATCACCAGAAGAACAATCAGTATCAACCTCCCAACAACCATAAGAGGAAGGCACATGAACCTGTTGCAGAAGTTGAGAAGCCCTTATGCTCAACATGCTAGAAGAACCATGCAGGTCCATATAGGTATGGTACAGGAGCATGCTTCTACTATGGAGAGAATGGATACCTCAGGTCGAGTTGCCCAAAGTTGCTGAAGAAGTAGGTAAATCAAAATTAGAATAGGAACCAAGATCCTCAACCTAAGAGGCAAACTGGGGTTTTTCCATGGACGTAGAAGATGATGATCAAGGTAACCTTTAATTTATATATTTCCAGCCCTAAATGTTGTATATATTCTTTTATAAAAGTTATGAAACTTAGGAAGGGATAACTGAAACCATAAGGTGGGTAGTAGTCTAAGAAAAATTTCGAAGACAAAATTTATTTAAGGTGGGTAGAATTGTAACATCCCCGATTTGTAAATAAAATAAGTTTAAGGTCTTTAGTGCTAATTTTCAACTTTTAATTTCAAGATCATAAACAATGATGAAAGTTACCCAAATTTTTAATACATTAGTTGAATTATGAGTAAATAAATAGAATACTAAATATGCCCTTATTTTCCTTTCTTTACAATCAAATGAACACAAATGATAAAAATCATTTTATTAAAATAGTGGCCTATATAAGTTTGATGAATAAAAGTTAATGAAAACCTAAAATCTAATTGGACAAGGAGATTCTAGACTCTATAATTAACATGTGGTTCAATTTTGAATTCATTTGGACTTCATTTGACCCTTCTAATGAATTAGGGAAGTTTGTATATAGTTTGAATGACAAAATCAATTGATTATATTTGTGTCATGTGGTTTAAGCCTATGTTTTATTTTTAGTGTGTCACGCGGACACAGTCCTTAACGGGTTGGACTCCGACTCACGGAGTCATCTGTGACCTGGGAGGGTGTCTCCTTTGTCTGATGTCCTTAGGTTGTGGGACTCTATAGGGGATGAATCCATGTGTCTCCTGATCTCTTTTGGATACACATTAGTATGAACATACCCCCTTTTCACCATCCTCGCATCCTAGAAAACCCAGAGAGCACGAGTTCCATCGAGTTTCTTACCCTAGAGATCCCAAATGAGGAAGGGACTCCATACCCTCCTTTGTTTTAACTACTGTGAGAACTCCAGGCTTTCACAGATCGTCAAATATATAAGGAACCATCTCAAAAGGATCAGGGATCCTCAAAGAACACAACTTCGTCGTCGCTCTGCCCTGCAACCCTATCCCCGACCTCTGACGCTCCCCTCACCATAACAACGGCCTGAGACGAGACACCGGGGCATCAAGGACCTGTTTGGATCATAGAAGAGACTCCGTGAGACTTCGATAAGCTTTCTCCGCCCTCACTTCTTCCCGATTGAAGGTAATCAGAAAACACCCCTTTCTCTCCTTGTTTCACATCTCGCGGCTAATGTCAGGCTTTCCATCACTTCTTCGCTTGGTTTCAGTCTGGGTAGCTTCTCCTTAGAGTTCTAAACTCTGCCAAAGCTTTGTTAGTGCCACACATATACATTTTTTCTCTATTTTCAGTCGCTGCTCCTAGATAGCAATGGTGGAAGTTGCCATTGAAGTTCCTGACACTGCAGTGGCTACCGTTTTGGCTCATTGAGATCGCTGCAACCTTGGGAACTTGGTTGCAAGTTCGGTTGCTCGAGATCAACCCTAGACCTGGTATTTTGGTTCCAGTTTTCTTGATGATTTCATGTTGTTCTATGCGGATCGAAGAAGAACAAAGACCAGTGTTGTTTTCCAGTTTTACCCCTCGCATGTGTCACACGTCCTATGGGAAATTTAGGTATTTATGGTTGTTTCCGCAATAACCAGTGTGTGTGTCCCAGAATGTGGTCCCTGGGAAGTGTGGCCGCACATGATTGGTCCAGCTAAGCTTTGTACCCAGGATTTTGGATAATAGGTTAATGTGGCTTTTCTTTGATTTGTGATTGGTCAGATGGTTCACAAAATCACAGTAAATCCATACGATGTCAGAAAATTATGTAAAAATATTCGTTGGAAAGGTTTTTTGATGGAGAATACAATTTTTAGGTTTTCAAACCCTAATTTGACAATATCTGACCATGATTTCCTTAAAGACTTAAATTAGGGTTTAGGATGGTGTTTAAAGTGATAAATGATATAAAGCATGATTAATATAAGGAAAATTAAGAGTGACTTAGGATCATGGAGACTAAGTTAGGGATTTCTCTAATAAGGTAAGTGGGTCATGCCATCATACATATGTACCTTGTTTGAACTGCATGTTATGTATGCTTTATGATTATGCTTTAAATTCTGAGTAAATGAATGAAATTAAGATTATGATCGTCTCATATTATATAATTGCATGTTGTTTGTTATATTCATAAAGTCCTATTTTTATCATAGATGATCATTAGTTTAGTGATTATGACCATGTAATGATTAAGACATTTAAGAAAGAACCATGTAAATCATGTAATGAGGGAGAAATCCCATTATGTCAAAGATTTAATGTTCAAGATTATGATAATGTTCATTTTAAGAATCAGGTTATAAGAATTTTATTAAGTTTTATATGCTCTCACCATCATGGATCTCAAAAGGTCGTTATGGGCATTTGTTCCAGTTATGGGCTTTCATAGCCAATCATGGACCTTAGGGTCGTTATGGGCTTTTTTAGCCAAATCATGGGCATTCATGCCAATTATGGGTTCTTAAGTGGGCAAATCATAGAGAGTGCACATTTTACTTATTTAATTCTTATTTATGCCAATTAATTAATTTCAAGAATGCTTATGTTAAATTCATGTCAAGGTTTCCTTTCAAGTCAAGTATATGCTTATTTTTTAGTTCTTATAAAATGTATGGTGTCACTTACTTACATTGTTGCTTTGTTTTGCATGGCTGTGGGACGAGATGTTCCTAGATCAAGGAGCAGGTGGGAATTAAAGCAAGCCTTCAAGTGTAGCTGACTCAAGGAGACTTTAGCTTGGTGGGGTGCCATCTACCACTCCATAGATTATCTAGTTTAGTTTATTCCATGTTTTAGATTTGCTTAGCCTACATGTATGAGGTTTTGATATAAAATGAGATAGTTTATATCTTTCCCTTTTTATGAACAATGTATGAATCTATTTTTGAGTTAATACAAAGTGTTTCATTTATCTTATTGCAATGATTATCATATTTTGTGACATTCCTTTGAGCTGACCTACCCATGTTATGGACAACATTGGGTTTGCTTCCACTGACTTATATATGTGCTTGGAGGGGCGTTACATGAGCTCTCTTATCAACCTTCATATGACTAGACTGGTTGGGAGAGTTGTCTTTCAGCTAGGCCAGTTGTGCCTCTAATCTCCTATCCCATGCTTCTTCATCAACTAATATTGCTTGTTGGTCATCTAACATCTTATGGAAGACATTCATCTGCTCATCTCTATTAGGTGAATATTGATATGCAAGTAAGGCTCTTCACCGTAGAATCCAAAACCATTACTGGTTGTAGTCTATCTCTTCAAGAAAATAATCCACATAGCATGACGCCTCATAGTAGCCTATACAATGTGGTGGATTGGAATTGGCAATGAAGCAACCCTGATGACACATGAAATTGTGCGACGATGATTTTCCATAATGTTGCCTTGAATTATGAAGCGTCGAGATAGTTTATTGATGTATGTTTATAATATCCATACACTTATCATTTCTCAAGATCTGGTGTCAACCACTTTATTTTAATACGATGCCTAAAAACTAGAGAGATTTGAGTATTGACATAAGAAAAAATGTGCAATGAATGAAGATACAATTTTCTTTTTCTTTACAAAAGAACAAAAAAAACAAAAATCTAAGTTAAAAGAAATTATGGAACCAAACCAAAAATTATAAAAATAAAAAGATTGCAAAAGTAAACTAAAATTACAAAAACTAACTTGAAAGAAAATAAAATCCTAACTTTATCTCAATTGACTAAAAAATCCAAACTATTTCATCGTCCCCGACAACAATGCCGAGATTTGATATGGTAGATTGTAGCACAAGAAATTCACCTAAGAAAAGTTCCCTAAATTTTAACCTAAACTATGTCCAATAATCATATGCTTAATGAATCATATGAACAATATGAAATGGTATAAGTAGATGTTCCTTCCTTGATTTTGAGAGCCATTGTCAAAGAATTCTAGTTTCTCCCTTTTTGATGGAATCTAGTTTCTACTTAATTAAGTACAACTTCATTAAAAGATGACATGCACTTTGTCCAACATGAAATAATTGATGTGTAAAACTCTGTGTTTGACATAGGGCCCGTCTCCTGGAGGCATTTTCTTCTTTGTCATTTCTATTAAGTTCTCAAAAGCCACTTTTTCCGCAGTCTTCTCCTTCAATGTCCTAACTCTTTGGATCAACATCCACCCTAAGTTTGTTTACACTTTTCTGATATAAATGTGCATCAAAGAGAGAGAGAGAGAGAGATTGTTCTGGCTTATTTGGACTTTTATGCCCTCCTCATGATAGTTTCCTTTGAATCATGATAATCATACAATCTACAGACTCTAGAAGTTTGTAGTTTGATTCCTTAACAGAGAGGTTACATGGGGCCTCAAAGTTTCTAAGTCTATAACCTCTTGAATTATACAAGCTACTCCCTAAGACAATCATTGAACAACAACCTTTCTAGCGAAAGACCGTACAAAGTGGCAATGTTGTATCACAAGACATGTTGAAATATGATCATAGTCTCATGCATTTATACTTTTTTGTTTTTGAAAATGAGATGATTTGTTTTGAGTTCAATTCGTAGAAGCCGTATGACTTTCTAGTAAGAAATTAATACGGCCAAAAAGTGACACATGGCCCGTCTGTTTAGTCTAGGGACTAGATTTAAGTTCTTGAAAGGATAAGCATTCAAACAATCCAACTTCAAACGTCTTAGCTTTTGCATTGTGTAGATTTCAAACAATATGCTCAACTTGGCTATGACTTTTGAGAGATTTAAATCCACAAATTGTTGATTCCTCAGAAATCCAATTTGCATCAAATCTATAGTCCATCAATCCTCAATAAACAAACCAATCTGGGTAGGAAATAATAAACGTATCACATATTGTTGAGTTTAAGTGTTTAAGCGACGGCAACCAAGTTGTGAATATGTATGTATCCCACGACCCGATTTATCCATAAAAAAGACGCACTTTGTTAATCATCGTAACCTATTTACCCAACCATCTACTCTGTCCAGAGATGGCGGAGGCCACGATCATTCTTTCTGGCTGTCATCCGAATAATTATCTTTCGTCATACTCGCCAACCATTCGCCCAACTATTCATTTCACTCTCTCACATCGTGTTGACCCTGGTGACAAATTGTTTATTTTCTGAGTGCTGTATAATATGATCTCTCCCCCTATTAAATTAAAAGAAAAGAGTGCTGTATAATTGCTAACCGGAGAGCCCGGAGGAAGGTGTTGCAGTTGTGTTGTTAATTTAAATTCTCCCCGAAAACGAAATGCAATAAAGAAATTGGCGACTCGTTATTTAATAACTACCATACCTATTATTATTTTAAAACGCTACTGATTATCGTCCTTGTTCTGTACATGAGTACATGGCCGTCCCAGCAGACACCAGTTGCAAACGAGGAGGGAGAGAGAATGAGGAAGAAGAGGGAGAGGACTGAGGAAGACTTGGCCCGAGCACTACGACATGCACAAAGGCTAGCAGCCTGTTGTTGTCGTGCATGCACTCCCTCCTCATCGGCAATCATCCCATCTCTCTAAAAACTCTCTCCCTCTCTCTCGCTCTACAAGACTCTGCATGCACACGCCCCTCTCTCTGCACTCGCCATCGCCGGCCTTTCTTTTATATTGCTTCTTCCTCTTCGCCTCTGCCATCAAACGCACGCCACCCTTCACCCACCACTCCAACCCCCTCCTTCGACTTCCGAAACCCACCAACTTCCTGGCGTCCTGGCCTTGCTCGGATCTCGAGGAAATTGCTGTACCTGCTCCAGGACAGCTGATGGCGGATTGGCAGCTGGGTCCGTGGTCATGGGTGTCTGGGTGCGGCAGCCAAGGGCTGGGACAGAACTCGCAATAGAGAAGGTGATTGCGACTCCTCTTCTATCCTCCTGTTGGTGTGGCTTCATGATCTAGCTAGGGGAAGTGGCGACTGGGTTTTTCCGGTTAGTTTTGCTGACGTTCTATTTCTCGATTTTGTCGGTATTGTTCGATAACCGTATGTTAGCTTGTGACGTTGAATGCGAACAGGAATAAAGTCTTGGGGGCAGGAGCCTTGAACTGATGGAGGGGCCGAGGAGTTGTATGAATGCTGCTTGCCAGTCGCCTGTGTCGGCAGGCGAGTGGAAGGAGGGATGGAAGCTGAGATCTGGTGATTCTGCCGTTCTATGCAATACCTGCTGGTATTCTTTCTGAAATCCACTTCCCCCAATTTGCTATATAGTCTGTCAGAATTGAATGTAAATATTCATGGGACGGCTAACTAAACCAATTCCCCCCAATTCGATTTTCCTGTTATAATAGTATGTAGTTAAGTTCAATTGGACACAGCTTTCCGTTCCAGCGCGTTTTTGAGGTTTATTTGTTGTTTTCCTGGCTTGGCTTGGAGAAAAGGTGTGTGTGTGCTAACGGCTTCACTAAAAGAAGTCATTTTTCTCTTCTGAAAGTTCTGTATTCCATCAGATAAAGGTGACGTGTGTGCACACGGTTTCCTAAATCCTCCGTATCTTTTTATGATGAGTTCTATTTTTAACTTTTTATGGAATGATGCAACCCACATATCATAAAATTACCGAATTTATTGCTAGAATGGTTCACAGCCTTTTTTGGATGCATTTCTTTGGACTATTGTTGTTATAGTTGCATTCTATAATTATTGGACTGGAGTAGGTTTATGCTTATTTGATGCGGCAACATTTTAAGTTAATGCTGAATTTGACCGGAAAACTGTATTGATCAAGACGACTCTTACTTGGGGAAAGTGTGTGTTGGGCTAAAATCCCGACATTTCCATATATGCAGTGCAGCTAAATAGTAATAATCTCTGCCACGGAGTGACATCCCAGTTCGTAAAGTTATTGGTCCTATCGCCAAGTTGATGTGAGCTCGAATCCCTTAGGCAAAGGGATGAACAGAATCACCACTTTTAATTTAAAATAAATAGCCTCTTGACCTTTTGTTTTCCCTAATTCATTTCCTTTCGGCTTATAGTCTAGATTGGACCTTATGGTATCTTTCAATATATTTTGGTCGCTATCCATTGCCGAGTCAAATTATTTGATTATCTGCTATTATGGGCTGTTTTGCCATTTTCAGTGTTAATCTCTGAAAGTATTATCTATCTCCATAACTTTTGAATATAGCATAATTGTTGTTTCTTTGGATAGTTTAACATAAAGCCTGTCCCTAGAACTATTATTTCCTCCCCGAACTTTTGAAATGCGTCACTCCAGACTTAATGAATGTATCATGTCTGGCCTACAAATACGGTAAAAACATTAAATTAAATGAATTATGAGAATTCAGTACAGACAAGGTATCATGAATGCGATGTACTTGTTATCATATCTTTTGTACCGAAGGTGCATGTGTTAATACCCTAAGATGACGTACGATATCATCTTTGGGTGTTCATGACTACCTAATATGCAGTTGGAAATTGAACCCATGAATGATAGTTGATGAAGTTTTCTAATGGCAGTTTAGTCTTGTTTATATGCATTTTTAAATGTTCATTATGTATGGACTCATCCTTCCAGATTTAATGTGACATCTCTAGGTCTACATATGAGCAACACATTTTTTGTGATGTCTTTCACCCAAAAGAAACTGGTTGGAGGGAATGTCTATCATGCGGAAAGGTGACTTTTTAAACTATTTCTTCTTCTTCTTCTAATCCCATGTATCTGCTTAATGCAATTTCTAACGAGATGTGATTACTCTAGCGCCTTCATTGTGGGTGCATCATTTCAAGATCTTATATAGAGTTACTAGATTGTGGGGGCGTACAATGTGCTAGCTGCAGGAAGAAGGTGAATCCATCTTTGGTAAGTTCATGACTGTTCTTTCATGTGAAATAATGCAGAAACAATTGACAGTAAGCATCTTAAGTTGGTGGTTCCTTTCTGATTTTAAAAAGGGAGAGTTCCATATTGCAAATTGTGAAAGTTGTTTCTATTCATTCTTCATCCTAGTATGGGTATAAGATAAAAATTTCTATCTTGTTGATGTCCCTACTTTGCCTTATGTTCATAGACTGATAATTGGCAGTCAAGGATTTGTCTTTTTAATGCTGTTTTACTGTTTGATCAATGATGGTTTATGTTGCAAGTGAACTAATGTTGGGCTTGATAGAAAATCTGTTTCTAGTATTGAAAACATAAAATTTCAATCCAGATTTTGTGCCATATGTTAAACGTTTTCTCAGGATGCCTGCTTGAGTTATACATCAACGTTTCTTCCTCCGCAATCTGTCTAAGCTAGCTTTTCTTTTCCATACTTCTTTTTTATGTGAAATGTACATTGCAGAAGGAACAGATATGCAAAAGTGTAATAGTTATTATTTACGAACAAACAACTTTATTATTGAGATATGTTCTCAGAAACCCAAAAGTACTTCCTATATGCTTGAAATGGGAGGCAATGCATCAAAGGCTAAATTACGAAGGCGGGCTCGTACAAGGAGGGGTTTGATACTCATGTTTCCTCAAGTGACAAAAGACTAAAGATAAATTGATAGATAGTAAGCGAATTAATTAAAATGTAAAATCTGGTACTCAACAGTACTTCCATTACGCTTGAAATTGGAGGCCATACATCAAAAGTTAAATTACGAAGACGAGCTTGTACAAAGAGGGGTTTGATACTCATGTTTCCGACCAAGGAACAAAAAACTAATCTATAAATTGATGGATGGTAAGCGAATTAGTGAAATGATTATATATTTTAAATCCAGGATGAAGATTCTAAGATAATTTGCATGAAAAGTAATATGTATGGCTGCTTTTTGCCTCTATGATGGATACCGAGGGGATTCTCAAATAGGCCATGCCAATCACTATAAGATTCTACCATTGTAACAGTCTCATCTGGCTGACGTCATCCACACCATCTTACCAAAAATTCAGTGAAGGTCATTTTAACATTACATGTTTTCTCTGAACAACGTTTCTTTCTTCCGTTTGTTAGATAGTATAATTAGCATGTTTAGTTAATAGATTAATATGCATATGGGCTTAAGTATCTCAGCCCATATGCTTTACTTGAGTCTCAAGTCTGTAATGTTTCCCCCCTTTCTCCTATATATAGGAATGGGTGTACTGTCTATAATTAGTAAAAAACGTTTTCCTCACACTTTTCGACATGGTATTAGAGCACTGATCCTAACCCTAGAGAGCAAAAGAGAGAAGGCCTCTGCTCGTGGATGGCTGCCGTCTCTTCATGGCTTTGGCAGGCCACTCGCCAAGCGTCTTTTCCGACCTCCATGGTTGTTTCTTTTCTTCTTTCGTAGAGTTCTTCATCTACGCTGCCCTGATTCATAGTCAAAAGCAACCACTGAGTCTCCCTCGTGGTCGTCAACCTCGAGTCACGCTGTCTCTTCCCTGAGGTCGTCTTCCCGATCATGTACATGTGATGTTTACCCCATCCATCATCAACCGTCATTTCCCCAGGCAATCCCCAATTTCTATTGATTCCCAAAACATCTATTGAAGCCTCCACCACTCCCACCACTTTGCGGAACGTCTTTCCCTGGACAGTTCTAATTCCTGTCCAGATTGGTTCGTGGTCTAGCAAACGGCTTTTGTTGCGTCTAATTCACATGATCCATTATCACAAGTGAGGGTGCTAATTCCCATCAATCCCCAGTGCGTCTTCCCATTCTTTTCTTCTCTTTGACGACACCAATTCTCATCCAGATCGTGCATCAACGGCGTCCGACACGACATGTTGCCTGGCCGATAGGGCATGTCACAGTTCAAAAATTGTCCTACATCGTAGGATTTCATTTAGATGGAAAGTTACACAGTTTGTCATATTTCTGCACGGCGTGTTGACAAAAATTTGTTTTACGTCTTCAACATTCTACACGGCGTGTTGACAGAAATATGTTTTACTTCTTCAACATTCTACACGGCGTGTTGGATCTTCACATGACGTGTCGTTGAAAGAATGTTTCTTATCTTTGACATCCTACATGTCGTGTCGGATCTCCACACGATGTTTTGTTGGGAGCCTGTCATCTTCGACCAAAATAGTTACACGCCGAGTCAGAACTCCACACGGTGTGTCCAGAGAAGTCTGTCTACTTCCATTTTAGTTCAAGTTATCACGTCCCTAGAGTTCTTTCTCTCCTATACCTAATGCTAATCGAATCCTATTTTTTTTGAGTCAAGAGAAGAAGCATTCAAATTTTTTCATTTAGATCTCTATAATGTGTTCAAATTGCATATTGACTCTGGTTAATGATTTCTCTTCTCTACATACTACACCTCTCTCTTTAATTTTTCATTTCCCGCCCTCCCACCACTCGTGTGTATGTCTCTTTCCACGTGCGGGGGGGGTCACATGTCTCTTCACCACCTACTCATTCTCTCCACAATTGGTGTGGGGGGAGGATATAGAGGAGAGAAGAGGGAGTATGAGGAGAGCATATGAGGAGAGAGATGAGAGATGATATATAATATTCCAGGCTATTATGATCTTCATGGAGCTTCGTATTCTTCAGTGCATCCACTCTTCTGATGTCATTGTGGCGCTTCATTACCACTAAGCATTAGTTTACATATGGGTTGCGTATCTACGCAAATTCTAGTTGGCCATCGCTTTCAGACAGCATTGGTACCAAGCTTTTTGTTTTTGTACCATATTATGAACGTTAGAACAAAAGCTTGCTATGCTTATCCAGCCTCTTGTTCCCTCTGATGTTAATGATGTTTCAATTGATCATTCCTGCTGCATTCTCATGAGAGAGATGGTTGTTTCTTCACACCAGACTTCCAGAAAGTTTGTCAATTTCTAGCCTGTAAATTCTATATCTGCAAGGTTGATAATTTATCCAAATTTTATCTTCATTGAGCTACTTTAGTTATGTATTCTCTGAGTTACATCTGTTATTTCTAAGTGTTGAGATGGCACTTTTGCTGATTTACTTGGGTTTCTCCTTGATGGCGCCTTTTCATCCCTGTGAAGCCCCCCAAGAAATCAATACGCCAAATTTATGGAACTAGTATGACAGTCATCAACACCTTGTTCGACTCATGTTTGTGCCATATTATGCACATTTGTGGTCTTCTGAGCTAATTTTAGTGGGCTACACTTCTCAGACGATTTGAAGATACCTCTACTGCTACGACATTGTGCCTTCGTATCCGTATTACGTTATGTACGTGGGATGTGTTGACTACGTAATACCACTCACACATTCCCTCCGGTGAAGATGGCGTAGTCGTGGTGCTTTTAATCATCTGCTCCAAATTATTGGTGGTGAGTTTTTGTTGTGGCATTTGTATACCATTTATCATATGTTCTTCATTCCAGATGCACTTCAAAAGACATTCTCCAAAGCTCGAGTATTTCCAGCCTACAGAACACAACTCCAAGAAGGTGTCATCATATGCTTTTAGTTGGAGAATATTGTCTAAGGGGGAGTGGCAATTTTTGTATAGGGAGTGACATTTTTATTGTCTAATTGAGTCTTGTAGGTTCAAGCTAGGACATGTGTTTCACCCATGCTCTAGCTTGAGGGGCAATGTTAGAAAGTATTATTAGCCTGTTTAGTTAATAGGTTAATATGTATATGGGTTTAAGTGTCTTGGCCCATATAGATTTACTTAAGTCCCATGTCTGTAATGTTTCTGTCCTTTCTCCTATATATAGAACAGGGGTCTGCCGTCTATAATCAACCAAGAAAGTTTCCCTTGCACTTTTCAACATCATTTATGTAAAACAACATTCAAGATTTAGATAGAAAGCTGTTCCTTGCAAAGGGGAAGTTATTTGGTACCCACAACGTTACCTTACAACGCCTAATTAAAATGGGATAATATTCCTGTGATTCCACCTATAGTTTTCTTGATCTTTTTGCTGAAGATTCATGACAATGTATCCAAAAATAAGCTTTTTATCTGAAGGAAGCAATCTAACGAAACTGTTAGATCAATGAGCTCTAGAGGGGGGGGGGTTGGTGAATAGAGCTAAAACCGCACAAAGAAAATTCATTAGACCTTCAAGATATTTGCCAAGATAGTATTGCAAGTATGAAAAGCAAGGGAGAGAGATATTGAGCAACACCGAAGCACACAAAAATTGATAGTGGTTCTATGAAGATATGTTGTTTTCTGTTATGTTCTGTTGAGTGTCATGTGCATAGCATGTGCCTCACTTATGCTGTTTACTTCTGTAGTTTAGTCCCATATTGCTCACCCCTGCTTTAGTCTCTATTCTCTTCTGTTATATAAGAGACTGCATTGTACACTATTTTACTCACTCAATAAACAAGCCTTGGTTTATCTATATGGTATCAAGAGTAGGCCCGATCCCCGTTTTTCCTTCCCACCCTGCCCCCATGCCCTAAAGTCCCCCTCGCGGCCCCGCCAACCCCCTCCCCCCAGCCGCCGCCGCCGCCCAGCCCCACCACCACCCGCCGCCCCTCCGCCTCTACCACCTACCGCCGCCCCTATCCCCACCCACCACCCGCCGCCCGCCCCCCCTCCTACCGTCGTAGCACCTTCCCCCCCTCACCCATCGGCTGCCCCCACTCCTCCCTCTCCACCTTCGCCTCCATCTTCTTCCTTATTCACCACTCCCATCCTTCCTCTTCTCCTAGCGGATAATCTACTCTTTTGGATAGCCATAGGCCTCTCACGTTGAGAGTCCCCTACGTCTCCGGTTCTTTTTCTGCCTGCGTCTCATGAAGGATTATTGATTTTCTCATGACGGCATATGTTCTTTTCATCTATCTCTGCCCGAATACGGGTCCTTCTGATCTGATGCGTCAGATCCCTGCTCCTGCTGCTGTCCCATAGCGGGTTCATTATTTACTGTATGCTGCTGCCCATCGTGGGTTATTTACTTGCTTCCTGCTGTTGCTACGTCACCATCATGCTATTGCCTGCCTCTGCCCAGTATGGCATCTGTGGAGTCTCCTAGATCTCTCTGTGTTACTACGGTCAAGCTCGATGGTTCCAACTACCATATGTGGTCGGCGTCCTTTGTTCTATATGTGAAGGCTCAAGGTCGATACTCTCATCTTACTACTGATCCACCTCCTGCCCCTGATGCTACTGCTGACGACAAGACCAAACATGCTTATGCCCAATGGTCTAAAGATGACTCGGGCGTTATGTCCTGGCTTCTCAATAGCACCGAGCCGCGCATCAGTCAATCTCTCCTGTGCCTTCATGATGCCAAAGCAATGTGGGACCAACTGTCTCATGTCTACTCACACCAGCAAAATCCGAAGAGGGTTTTTAAAAATTTCAAAACCTAGCCAAAAAGGAGTACTCAGATGCGTCTATTGAAGATTTTTACAACTAGTGCTCCGCTCTCTGGAATGAGTATGAGATCGACCACCCGTTGACTGCTGACATCAAAGAAGCTCAGAAGCAGCGCAATGAACTCCAACTGGTTCAGTTCTTGGCTGCACTTCCCGCTTCTTTTTCAGGTGTGGTTGACCAAATATTGTCAAGTGATCCGCTACCGACTCTTCGCGATGTTCTAAAGCGGGTCCAACGACTACCATCTGTTTCCTCTACACCAACTATTGAGCATCCTGCCTTGGTTGCTCATACTACTGATTCTGGACGTGGCCGCAGTCGTGGACGTGGCCGTGGAGGACGTCCACCACCTTCTAGAGGAAGAGGCAATTCTACTGCTCCTGGACGAGGTCAAGCCACTGGACCTCGCTACTGCAACTGGTGTGGTCGTGACAATCACACTGAAGATAGGTGTTGGATCAAACACGGCAAGCCAGCCTGAGCAAACCAGGCCTCCACTAAAGCTACTACAGAAGCCGCATCCGATCTACTAGCTGCTCCTCCATCCACTGATTGGCTTCGCTCTGAGTTCGAGAAATTCTTCCAGGAGCGAATGACTCAACTACCATCGACATCGACGGGAGGCTCATCTGCTATGCTGGTGTCTCCCTCTGCTGGTAACCAAAAGTGGTGTATTGATTCTGGGGCATCTGTTCACATGGCAGGCGATCTCCACTTATTTTTTGCCCTATCTAAAACTTCACATATTCCATCGGTCACTGTTGCTAATGGCTTGAAAGCACTTGTACATGTTATTGGCACCGTTCCGTTATCTCGCAAGATGAATCTTCACTCTGTTTTATATATACCTCAGTTTCCTATTAATTTACTATCTCTCAGTAGAACTGTCAAACAACTTCAGTGCTCTATTAAATTTGATCCCTCTGGTTGTGTTTTGAAGGATCTCCGCACGAAGACGAGGATTGGTTCGGGCCATGAAGGACCAGATGGACTTTACTACTTAGATGGACCACCTGCGACGTCAGCTCTCTTATCTACATCTGTGTCAGGACTTCAGTGGCACGTTCGGCTGGGTCATCCGTTTGCTGTAAAGATGAAGCTTTTATTTCCTACTTTAGCTGAAAATAAATTCTCTTGTGAAACCTGCGTTTTGAGTAAACAAACGAGGTCTGTTTTTCCTGCAAAGAATGATAATATGTTTGACATTGTTCACTCTGACATCTGGGGTCCATGTAGTGTCCTGAGTCAAACTGGTGTTAAGTATTTTTTGACATTTATTGATGATTATTCCCGTGCTACCTGGCTTTTTCTGCTCAAAGACCGGAGTACTGTTTTGGACAATATCCGTATTTTCTTCTCAAAAATAAAAACCCAATTCAATAAAAACATCAAAATTCTCCGTCCTGACAATGCCCTAGAGTTTATGCAAAAGTATGTCACCTCATTTTGTTCTAATCATGGAACACAACATCGTCGAAGTTTGGCGAAGTTCGCCGAAGTTTCGAAATTCGACTATAGGCGAAGTCGAATACCATATACTTCGACCTCGTCCAAACTTCGGGGCGAAGTTTCATGGATGTCGGCGAAGTTGACTTTTTTGTGTGTATTTTTGTCTCAACTTCTCCGAAGTTGTCGAAGTTTCCTTGAAGTTGGCGAAGTTGGGGCGAAGTTAAGACCACCCAGAACCATAATCCCAACTAGTGCCCCAATGGCCATATAAGGCATAAATATCACTCCAACCCTCTTCATAACTTCTAATATCAACTCCTATGTTTTTTGTTGCCACTCATTCCTAGAGTGGGTGTTGTAACTACTATTTGATTGTATATTGTATATAATACGTATGGTGAACTGTATCTATATATGTGTATTGCACAATTGACCATTTCAAGCAACACATTGTATTATTAACCTACATAGGGCTAGAGGGTCATAAATCGTGTTCTTTTTTTAAATTCACATATATAAGATAGAGGTATAACATAATTATAAGTTTTCCATCAAAATTTTCTAAAAATTCACATCATTTCTTCAAAAATTGGCATCAAAGTTTGTCGAAGTTTGCGTCTAAACTTCCTCGAAACTTCCTCGAAGTTTCCAAAAACTTCCACTTCCACACCTGGCGAAGTCGACACGAAGTCGAAGTCCTGCACCATGGTTCTAATCATGGTACCATACACCAAACCACTTGTCCCTATACTCCTCAGCAAAACGGTGTTGCTGAACGCAAAAATCGCCATCTCTTAGAGGTTGCTCGCACTCTTCTTATCCATTACAAAGTCCCTCACCGTTTCTGGCCTGAGGCAGTCACTACGACATGTTTTCTTATAAACCGCATGTCCTCTTTTGTTTTACAAAATCGCATCCCATACTCTATCTTGTTTCCTGATGCACCTCTGTTTCCTGTACCACCTCACATTTTTGGGTGTACCTGTTTTGTTAAAAATCTGCGCCCAGGAATGTCGAGACTTGACCCTCGGTCTCTAAGTGCATTTTTTTGGGTTATTCACGAACTCAAAAAGGCTATCCCTGCTTTGATCCGATACTCAGACAGTGGTTTGTTAGTGCGGATGTCGTTTTCTTTGAGCATATGCCCTTTTTTCTAAGGATGGAGCAAGCCTAACTCTTGATGTGTTGGCACAAACACCTCTACCGGACATAGTTGAAAATCTGTCTGTATCTGACCAGCCTGAAGAACGTCCACTGCAAGTGTACAGACGCCGACCGAAGACAAGTACTCCTTCCATGGCCCCTCCTCAACCAATTCCCCCTCAACCAATTCCAGCGTCTACGGAGGATGAAATAAACACTGAGGTAACCTCTGATCTGCACCTTCCTATCAGTTTAAGGAAAGGTGTACGCTCCTGTACTAAGCATCCTATCAGTCATTTCTGCACTTCTGATGATCTGCATAACAACTTTGCCTGCTTTACTTCTACACTATCTGCTGTCAGTATTCCGAAAAATGCTACAGAGGCTCTTGCTATTCCAGCATGGAAGAAGGCAATGGACCAGGAAATGCAGGCACTATGTGATCGCAAGACATGGGAGCTTGTGGATCGCCCTTCTTCTTGACCTACAGCGGGCTGTCGTTGGATCTTTACTATTAAATATTAGTCGGATGGAACTATTGAACGTCTCAAAGCCCGTCTTGTTGCTAAGGGCTACACACAGACATACAGTGTTGATTATTTTGAGACTTTCTCTCCTGTTGCACGGTTAAACTCTGTTCGCATTCTAATTTCTGTAGCTGTGAATAAAGATTGGTCACTCTATTAGCTTGATGTGAAAAATCATTTCTTTATGGAGATTTACAGGAAGAAGTATACATGGAGCAACCACCTGGATTTGTTGCTCAGGGGGAGTCTGCCTCTAAAGTATGTAAGCTGAATAAGGCTATCTATGGTCTCAAGCAAAGTCCACGAGCCTGGTTTGACAAGCTCAGTCAAATTTTAGTCACCTTTGACTTTCGTCATTCTCATTCTGACCATTCAATCTTTATTTGCAATACAGTGGCCGGACTTGTGATTCTGATTGTTTATGTGGATGATATTATATTATCTGGCAGTGACACAGTGGGCATACAGGAAACTAAAACTTACTTAGAGAAGCATTTTGTCACTAAAGATCTGGGGAAACTTCGATAGTTCCTAGGCATTGAAGTCTGCAGATCATCTGCAGGACTGTCTTTCTCAGAGGAAATATGTACTTGATCTGTTGCAGGAAACTGGCATGCTTGGTTGCAAACCGGCTAACACCACTTGATCCAAACATGGACTGGGATGATGCAAACTCTCCTCCCTATGCTGATCATCACCAGTTCAGGAGGCTGGTAGGCAAGCTTATTTATTTGACTGTCACACGAGCTGATCTTACTGCTGCTGTCAGATTCATCAACCGGTATCTTGACAAACCCCGACAATGTCATTGGGATGTTGTATGCCATATTCTGAGATATCTTAAAAGCTCTCCGGGAAAAGGCTTGATGTATAAAAAGCATGACCACTGCAACCTCTCTGGGTTCTCGGATTCAGACTATGCAGGAAGATGTTCTGATTGGAAGTCAACTTCAGGCTATTGTACTTTTGTGGGTGGAACCTTGTCACCTGGCGAAGCAAAAAGCAGACTGTTGTCGCCAGATCCAGTGCAGAGGCGGAATATCGAGCAATGGCTCATAATGCTTGCGAACTGTTATGGGTTCAGAGTCTCTTTCAGGAGTTTGACATATCTTATTCTAGCCCTATTCCTATGTTTTGTAACAATAAGGCCTCCATTTTTATTGCGAGCAACCCCACATTTCATGAGAGGACGAAACATATCGAGGTCGACTGTGACTTTATTCGAGAAGCAGTTCTCACTGGCAGAATTTGCACGCCATATCTCAGTACTGACAAGCAAGTTGCAGACATCTTCACAAAGATACTTCCCAAAGCTCGCTTTCTAACTCTGGTTGATAAGCTGGGCATGTTCGACATCTACGCTCCAGCTTGAGGGGGAGTATGGAGATATGTTATTTTCTGTTATGTTTTGTTGAGTGTCATGTGCATAACATGTGCCTCACTTATGCTGTTTACTTCTGTACTATCTGCTGTCAGTATTCTGAAAAATGCTACAGAGGCTCTTGCTATTCCAGCATGGAAGAAGGCAATGGACCAGGAAATGCAGGCACTATGTGATCGCAAGACATGGGAGCTTGTGGATCACCCTTCTTCTTGTCCTACAGTGGGCTGTCGTTGGATATTTACTATTAAATATCAGCCGGATGGCACTATTGAACATCTCAAAGCCCGTCTTGTTGCTAAGGGCTACACACAGACATACAGTGTTGATTATTTTGAGACTTTCTCTCCTGTTGCACGGTTAAACTCTGTTCGCATTCTAATTTCTATAGCTGTGAATAAAGATTGGTCACCATCTAGAGGGCTCAATTTCTAAGATGTACATCCACTATCTAGATGGCTCAATTTCTAGGATTTTTTAACCATGTGTCACTCCTTATATTCACTATAAGAGTTACAACAAATGACCACCATTTTCAAGATCAAGGTCTACACTAGCTTCCCTTTTAAGACAAGGGAGCCAATAACCATTACAAGGACTTACCTATCTACCGACCAAGAGTTCAACCTTCAACAAGGTCTTACCCACTCTTGCAAAGATCTTCCACCTTGTATCCTTCACTTCCATCTTCAAGGAAGCAATCTTCAATTCATCACTTTGAGAGAGAGAGAGAGATTGGGAAGGAGAGTTGAGAGCTTGACAATAATAAAATGAGGTAGCTGATCTTTTATAGAAACTGTAGATCACTCACAATGACAAATGGGACGTAATCAAGTTTGATAATGACTTAGTTGGCTCTAGGGGCTTTTCACTCAGCTATACACCTTCAAATGATGTTGCTATATTTATAGTTGAGGGTGCCCACTAGCTAGTAAACTATTCAAATTCAAATTCTAGCCCCTTTAGAGAGGTTGGTAGCTATACTTTATATCACTCTCTAACGGTTAGTTTACACTTTACAGCTACAGTACCTTGACTGAGATACAGGAGGGTATCTCGACCGACAACACTCTCGAACGACTAGTGAAATTCTATGTATTCTTCAATCTTCGATTTTGTGCTGTTTTGACTTGTTATTTCATAAACTAGGGTTTGTGAATTGCAATGCTTCAAGTGTACCTAATGATCAGAAATTGTCTTAAGGAAATGTTAGATATACATGAATGGAATGGTGAAGACATTATCAGAATATGGGCGATGTATAAGTCAAGCCAACAAAAACAAGCTGTTGTGTTTTACTCGATAAACTATCAACATTAGAAAAGGAATGTCCTATACCCTTCATTTTTTTTTCTTATTTTGCTTTCTCCTCAAAATTAACATGGAACAATTGCCCAGAGAAGTCCTAACATCTTACAAAGTTAACCACATCTAGCCGATTCCTTCCTATGGGAATGTTGCAGAAAAATACTATCAAGGCAAGTGTATACCTGGACTAACAATGTTAACTTTCTTGCTTTCTCTGTAATACACATATAACAAGCTAACTCTCAATCATTGTATGTTGGGCTTCAAGTAAGTTTGTTTGGGAATAATTGCCCAGAGAAGAACGACAGCTGGAGAAACCTGCAAACGACGACAGCAACAAGACCAAGCACCATGCTTCCAAGGAACAAAGGGAAGGCAGCCCAAACGATCACAACGGAGAGAAGGGAGTGAACATGGCGAACAGGGGCGATGTCGACATGATCAACAGAGAAGTAAAGGACGTGGGTGCAAAAAATCATACAAGAAGTGATTGCGTTTATGTTGGGGACAAAGGGAAGCACGCCAATCAACCTCTTTTGGACGCTGCTGCGCCTGTTTGCACCCATTAAGGGGCAATGGCGGCACCTCCGATGGGTCTGACTGCCCGTGACTCTCCTCTTGGAGGGCTGTGGCAGCCCCTACTGCTGCAATGGAGTGGGTGGCAGGAACTGCTGTCTGCTGTCTGCTGCCTGGCTGTGGCTACGGCCCTGCCATGCGACGGCTGACGGCTGCTGTAGGCGGTGTTGTGGTGACTGCAACCTCTGCTCCTTCCTTTGGAGGCGTTGCCAACTTTGTGGGGGCTTCTGTTACTTCCCTTTAAACCATGAGAGTTTCAAAGTTGCTCGGATACCATATGATTTAGTGAGAAGCAATATTATTCACTGAAAACAGGGTTACAATGAGTTCTATATATAGACTCGACTCAAGGTACAATGTACATTCGGAGCATATCATAAGAAATACTAGACTGATGTTGATGGGCTTAAGTAAGAAAGGCCCATTATATCCCACTAAACAAAATAAATATAATTGCTTATTATACTGACCATCTCAGGTTTGATGTTGGGTTACAATCTGCAGGCTGTCCCACATCACTGTGTCTCCCTTCAAGCACAAACTCGAACTGGTGACACTTGTTGTCATGAAGGGCCAACGTCAACTTTAGTATTCTACATTGCTCATGGCCGATATTGCCGTTAGTTTTGTTCTGAAGTTCCAGCCATCTTTTTATTATTGCCACTGAAGGACCAGCAACAACAGCAATAGTCTCTTTTCAATGCAAAGAGCAAAGGGCCGTCAATCATGCCTCATTTTATAGGGCAAGGCGTTCTTAGTGGTTAGTGGTGATCAGAGTGTTTCTACTCAACTCAGAAAGCAGGTTTAAGGAACCATATACTTATGCTGATGAGTCTTTAGCACCATACTCCTCTTGACTCTTCTTTGTGTCTTTGTTTCCATTTAGGCATGGTTGTCCTAGGCGGCTAACTGGGCGCCCTACCTATTTAGGCATCTGGGCAGCCTACGCGGTCTGGCGGCCTTCGGGCTTTGCTAATGGGCTCTGTTTTGTTTTTTTCCGTCTTTGTTTGTCATCTTCCCCAACCTCCTTGCTGTTTTCCTTTTGTTATGCATTCTTATTCTTCAACTACATTTTTTTTTTCCTTTTCACAAAGCAGAATCTAGTTGCTGCCTGCTTTTCCACTTTTTTCATTTTTTTTTGTAAATTTTTGCTCTGCTAATCCAAGGAGCAATGGTTCCATGTTAATGGTTTTATGTTTTAACTTACTGCTGCTCCACCATCACATTTGATTTTTCCGTTTTTCCTTAATTGGTTTACCAAGCAGCAAAACTGCTGCTCCACCATCTCATGATTTCTTTGTTTTTCCTTATTGCTCTACCAAATGGCAACACTACTGCCACATCACATTATTTCGTTTTTCCCCTATTTGGTCTACTGACCAGCATATTCATTCTTCTTACTCTTACATACTTATATTATATTTTGTATTTATATTTAGGCAATATATTGATTCATAAAGTGCACACAGGGTTATATATAATAATAATAATAATAATAATAATAATAATAATAATAAATAAATAAATAAATAAATAAATAAATAAATAAAAAGGCCTAGGAATGCCTAGGCGCCCCTGAGGGATGCCTAGCCGCCTAGGCAACCTAATTTTTAGGATTTGACTGGATCGGAGTTAAGGCAGGTGCTAAGTCCTAGAAGCATAACAGGAGTCTTAGGGAGCTGGCAAAGAAAACCCATCTATGTCGTGTATCTGCCCTTTACTCTAAGTTTTGAGTCTTCTGACATGACGACGGCTAGAAAACTGCTATATCTTTCTTTACAATAGTAACAAGCAATTATACCTATTTCTAGTTTTTCAGGAGTAGGCTATAGGCATGCTTAATTTTCATGGTTTTATATTTTCTTGTTCTGTCAGACAGAAATGAGTAGCTCCATGTAAGTTGTAACTATGCAAAAAACGTTTGATAGTAGAATACAAGTAACAGGCTTTCAAACAAAAAAAATATATCAATGTCAATGTCATCTTGTGAGGGAGGTAATAATGAGCAGCAGAGCTGCCGTTTCTTAATGAGATGCTAAAAAGTTGTCTAACTTGTTACAAAATCTCCTAGTTAGAAGTACTTCATATTAACGAACTTCTGGTATTGGTACGTTGTTGAATAGAAATCCGGAATGCCAATCTTTGATAATTTTGTCATCATCCAACTGTTCTCGAATTGGCCCATTTAATGGCTCGAAATATAACAATGTGACAAAAGAATCAATTAAAAAGGATTCCACAATTTCAATTGGAAATTCATCGGGCCTCTTAGGTATTACTGTACCTAAAATTACGAATTTTTATTCATCTTACCATTTAATAACTCATAATCAGATTACAAGTAACAGGCTTTCAAACAAAAAAAAAATATCAATGTCAATGTCATCTTGTGAGGGAGGTAATAATGAGCAGCAGAGCTGCCGTTTCTTAATGAGATGCTAAAAAGTTGTCTAACTTGTTACAAAATCTCCTAGTTAGAAGTACTTCATATTTTGACATGCTGGGCGTGATAGATCCTGCCCTCCACTTTTAGGACGGTGTTTGAACTCCAACAAAATTCTATCAATTTGTTTTTTTAACTTAATTTTATCTTCTTATTGCTGGTAACTTATGTATACGTATACATGGGCATGATTTGTTGTTAGAAGGTTAATAAAATCTGAGTTTTCCACAACTTCATAAACCCATGTTTTTTCTTCCATATCTGTGCATCTTGCAGTTGTTTAGAGATGATCCTATCTCAATGGAAGTATGGCTTATAGTTGTAGTTACGATCAAAATTTGCTATGTCGTACAAGTTTCATTGTCAGATGTGATGTATGGATACAACTACAGTTGGGCTGTCTAAAGATCTGTCTATTTACATGAACAGGGTACAACTCAAATTTTCTCGGTGTCCTGTTTAGAAGCTTCAAAAGTTGATAATGCGAACGTTTTCACATCTGTAATAAGTAATGCATATCATCTGCAATCTACAGTGAAGGAGGGTGCTAACAATGGAAATTATACTGGCATGGATAAAAGGGCAGATATAAATATAGGCAGTGAGGCTAATGGCCAAGGAAGCAATAGTGGAATGTTAGAACAAATCAAGCGGGAACATGCTGTACTTGCCATTGGATCTGCAGGAAATACAAGCTCATCAATCAGATATCATGGACCCAATGATTCTCTTCTGTCACTAAGATGTAATGACAATTTTTCAGATAAAGTGACACACGGGACCCTTCCGCAAGCCTGTTTAGATATTGGATTAGGAACTTTCAACTCGCACACAGTTGAAGTGTGCTACAACAGTGGAAGTTCTCATAATGGAATTTCTACTTATAAAATGGTGAATGAAGAAAGGGAGCCAAACAAAACACCATCTTCAACTGCCATTCAGCAATGGCAAAGATCTCGCTATCTTCTTCCGAAGCCCCCAAGGGTCAGCCAAGGACCTGCTTCAGAAACATCTAAGGAAATGCTTCCACATATACGTGTTGCAAGGCCTCCTGCTGAAGGCAGAGGTCGAAATCAATTGCTTCCTCGTTATTGGCCTAGAATTACGGATCAAGAACTGCAACAAATTTCTGGAGAGTATCCAAAAGGAACATTTAATATTCTTTTTTGCTCTCTATATAATTAGTGCTAGAATTTCATTGCCATTTTCTATTTGCTTGAGATGGTATTTCCTTGACTTGTTACCTAATCAGTTCAAATTCTACGATTGTTCCATTGTTTGAGAAAGTCCTTAGTGCCAGTGATGCAGGCCGGATAGGTCGTCTCGTGCTGCCTAAAGCATGTGCTGAAGTAAGTTTTATTATTTTATTCACTTATTCTTTCAATGTTTGAATGATAAATTATCTACATATATATTGAGATGGGCACTGAAGGTGCCGAGGAAACCATGTGGGCATGCCTTTGGGGTTTTTGGGTTGCCTGCTTGCATACTATAGAAGTGGGCATAAAACGATGGTTTGGGCATCTTGAGACTTGAGTGCCTTGGATAGTCTCTTCCAAAAGCAACTCTGCATTTTCCCCTCCAAGTATTTATTGATATAAAAAATCTTCACATTTCTACATGTAAAGGCTTAATTTTGCATGTTTCACCTGTATAATTCATGTGTAAGAGTTTTTTTTTTGAGTCTTAACAACATGTATCTTATAGTTGTGTAATTTTTAAGTGATACACCCTATTGGGCAATTTTTGGAGAGTATTGCAGCAATTAGTGTTTATTATGTCACTTATGTGATATTTGCTAATTGATGTTAATAATGAATATATCTTATACATTTTTCTAAGCGTAGGTAGCATGATTTTCAAACTCATGCATCACAGTATTGATTATTGATGGTAAGAGAGATTATTATAACCAAGGAACAATGTATCTGAATTTAATGCTGTTTCGATAGCTTCGATATGGGAGTTCGATAAATGCAGTTGGCCATTTTGACGCCAAAAGAAACAAATGAAGCAATGAAAATTTACACTCGATCTCTGTAATAAAATTTTATATGGGGTAGGTAGGGAGGGGGTCCATGCACGTGTGAGGTAAAAAATCGAGGTATCCTGAGGATTTTGATGAGAGTTTTTAGATGACCAATTGAAGGAACTCTATTATGAAATTCTGCAATAATGATCTATATACATGTATGAACTTTTTTGTGCTATAATATCAGATATTGCCTATGTAGGGAATCCCCCCACATATTATACTTGCTTGATAGTTTTGCAATTAATATCAACTTAACAATCAACGATTTCATTGGCCCCAAGAACAATAATGTAGTTTTTCTAAGAAAAAGCATTTTTTTTGGTTTGGTTGGCTGCCTCACACCCTCATTATTGAATAAACCACCACCAGAAGATGCGTCGTCCTCACTGAAAATAAATAAATAAATAAAACAAGCATTGCATCATATTTCATACATTGAATAACAAATACTAGGGAAGGCAACACATTTATGATATACTATAAGTATCTACAAGGTATGAGTATTATATAGTCAATCACACTTTTTTTCTAATTTTTTGGGTTTAATTTATATTTTTAGCTCTCAAATTATTAGATAATAAATGGTCATATAAATATATATATAGATGCACTAATGTTTGAGGATAATCGATAAATAATATCACATTTAAGCAAAATAAAGCATTTCATATTTTTATGGAATTTTGAAATTTTGAATTGACAAAAAAATTATATTGAAAAGATAATGTTTTATTTATGTCCATATTAATGTTTGTTACTACAAAAAAGTTCTACTAAACCTAAGTGATATAACTAGTAATAACAAATTTGTACCTATTATTCCCAGTATTAGTACTAATGATCTAAAAAGTAAAAATGTATTTATCATAGCTATTAGTGTTGATCTAGTGATTACATATGTAGATCTATGTCTTGGACATGTAAATCTCTGTCTAAAATACATAATTCTGTACGCGGGTTTAGCTGCCGCAGTAGCAGCGTGGGAGAGGAGCAATGGGTGTCCTCTCCTTTTATTAAGAATAGAAACAGGAAAATTACGTAGGGGTCCAACATGATTAAATAAATTACAAAATGAAACAAACATAATATAAAACAACTATATTAACACCCCCTCAAGCTGGAGCGTATACATAATGTCTGCCCAACTTGTTACTACGACTCTGAAAAATAGCTAGACCTAATGGTTTGGTAAGAATATCACCAAGTTGGTCTCTAGATTTGACATGAGGAGTTATAACCTTCCCGTTCTTGATTTGATCTCTGTTGAAATGACAATCCACTTCTATATGTTTAGTTCGTTCATGAAAGACTGGATTCTTGGCAATATAGATAGCAGCTTGATTATCGCATCTGAGCTCTACAGGAGACATCACATGAATTTTTAATTCAGAAAGAGCAGATTGAACCCACAACAATCCACAACAAGCATGAGCCATTGCTCTATATTCAACTTTTGTACTAGAACGAGCCACAACATTTTGCTTCTTGGTTTTCCGGGTGATATGATGATTTCCCAGAAAGGTGCAATATCCAGATGTGGATCGTCTGTCACTCTGATTACCAGCCCAATCAACATCTGCCAGTAAGAACAAGAGTAGATTTAGGATTCTCTTATCTAAAGTATGTAATTCCTTCCCAGCATGGAATAGGACTTCGACTTTGAGTTGACTTCGACAAGTGTGGAAGTGGAAGTTTATGGAAACATCGAGGAAACTTCGAGGATTTTTACAACCAAACTTCAACACATCTTTGGCAAAAATTAATCTCAAAGTAGTGATTTCATGATGAAATTTGATAGATTTCATCAAATCTCTATCTTGAAAACTAAATATATGTATATATATAGTCATCAATACATGTTTACATATAAAGAAAAACACAATCATGTGCAACTGTAAAAGACATCGTCTTAGTGTCAACTTTGACAGGCAAGAAAGTGGAAATTTGTGGAACATGTAAGGAAACTTTGAGGAAATTTTGGACTAACACTTCGACGCAAAATAAGCTAAAAATAGTGAGATTGTGAGGGAATTTGGCATAAAACATCATATTTTTAGTAAACACATACTCCGTCTATAATCTTCTATATGAAATGTTTAAAACTTAGAGTTGTTCTATATATGTGCTCTGTATGTACAGAAATCCCAATTGGATCACATTCTAGAATTAAAAAACATGAGCTTATTTTCAAATACATCAATTTGTCAAGAGGAAAAAAAATAACATTGGTGAAATTTTAATAGGTCTACACCAAATTTTGCAAAACTTGTGGAAATCTAGTAGAGGAATAAACTTATCATTACTCTCTAGTTAGAAACCAAAGAAATAGTCATCTCAATGTGAAGAATGGTTTCTTACAAGTTCTTTATGCCTTCACTATGTGTGCAACAATAATAACTACAAAGATCATCGAGAAGATGGGAGGCTTTGAGCTAAATAAGTCAATTTCATCACCAAGTAGGCTGAATTCATTGACACATGTCAACAAGTAGGCAACATCGATGTTGAGGAAGTTTACTAGGTTTCAACATCGACATGCATAGACATATGTAACATCGAGGATATATCGCCAGATGTCGAGGATGTTTAGTACCATGCTTCCCAGGAGCTCCTTTGAGACACCTCAGAGTGCGACAAAGAGTTGTCCGATGTGATTGTTTAGGTGAACTCATATGTTGACTCACCACTCCAACAAAGGAAATATCAGGGCGAGTGACTGTCAAATATATCAATTTTCCAACAATCTTCCTATAGTACCCTGGATCAGAATAGTCAAAACCAATCTCATGAGTACGATCGTACGTTTCTCAGTCTTGCTTATCAAGGGGACCTGGATATCAAACTCCTGTAGGAGGGACAAATCCCATCTACATCACTCACACTCAAATCCCCATGCGTCACAACTACCCAATCATCACCTTTATGACAACCCTTATTTTAGGATTACGTTTGATGATGTCAAAGTATACCGAACGACATGTGATGAATGTAGTGACTTTAGGTCTAAGAACCACAATCACCGCTATCACTATTAGAGATGATTCTGACTACCATTCCATGGTCTCCATGTATCACTCTCATTGTGGGTCTGTCCGATACACTGTTCTCTAACATGTACCTCTGTGCTTGACTTGATATCACATATCATGACTAATGAGACTCTGTCATCAGTCAACACACACTCTAGTCTTATGTATTATTGTTGTCTATTTTGCTTCCACAATAATATCCGACTAAGGACATAACAAAAATGTATGTACTCTTAGCAGCCGTATGATCTCATTGTTCAAGTCACGTACTTAAAGACATACTTTATCGAGTAGCAACATTCTTTAGACATCTAGTATGTATGTGTCATCATCTCATGACTGAGACAAACATATAATATATGGGATTACCTTTATTATCAAATCAGGTATCTAATGCCATACTCCAATCATCATATGATTGGCTCTCTGGGCGTACATACCAACATGTACTAGAGTTAATAATCCACTGATCATTACCAGATGTAGGTTCCATAGTATGGAGGGCTGAATTGCTCTCTACAGAGGTAGTAGGAACCTGAGTAGGATTGAGAAGCACAACCCATTGTTCAAGCAGGAGATCGGTAGGATCAGGTGAGGGAGCATAAAATGCAAAGTCTACTAATAATTTGTTTACCTAAGCCGGTGTACCGTGTTTATCCCAAGAACAATCCTCGATGTGGTATTTGTGACCACAAAAGTTGTGATGATATGTCTAGAAGATCCTCCGTGTCTACAACCATCTCCCCCTAATGATCATCCACGACAAAGTTCACAATTACGTCTAACAAGAAGAACGATATCGTCCGATAGGGAGACAAGAACATGCTCCTTGGACAATAGATATAGAAAGCACTTTAAGACTTCATCAACATTAGGAAGATAATCACTCTCGAGTCTGGAGAGTTTGAGTGGCCAAGCCGAAGAAGACTGGATAGGATCGGAATAAGTTGAAGTTCTTTATGCTGCTTTTGAAGTTCAATATTATTAGAATTAAGGGAGTGGCACACCTCTGTATTTATCACAAATGGCTTTAAAGTAAGCATAGTGATCTTCAACGTCAGTTCTAGGCACAATCTTGAGTTTAGTCAACTTATTCCACATCGCCTTGGAAGACATAAGACAAAGGAGAGGGGGGCGCTGATGTGAGTTTCGCCAGTATCGATGATTCATCTCATGACCATGGAGTCATTCTTGCTTTGAGTCGCAAACTCATTCTTGGCTTTGGTGTCAACATCAACAACAGGGGCAATGAGGGCCAGATCTGTGAGGTGCGTTGCTTTGTTTTGTGTTGTGATATAGATTTGAAGGAAGTGATGCCGTACCATATGAGATAGTTCTTGCCATCTAGTTTGACAATGGTGAAGTAAGAGAGAGAAGATCCATATAAAATGACAAGATTTCACGGTGGCAACAAAGTAGAAAAGAAGAGTGCCACAAATGTAGAAGATATAGTACACGACATGTTGGTATGTCATACAATGCGTAAGAGAACTATACGAGATGTATGAAAGAGAGAGAGGCACAAAGGAAGACAATGTGTCTCAGCTGGGTAGCAACATGTAGTTGGCTGCTCACCGTATAGGACACACGACATGTTGATGTTGGAGTGGCAATGACAATAGATGCACGATCACACACTGTCACGTTGCGTAGTGACAATTAAGGCTGTGTTTGGTATGTGGTGATAAAATTGATGGTGATAGGGATGGAGACGGTGATGGTGATAGGGACGGTGATGGTGACAGGGAAATTATTAAAATGTATTGTTTGGTAACATGTGCATGGTGATAGGGAAGGTGATGGTGAAAAACTTAAAAAATGTTGTTTATTACATGGTTATAGTGATGGGGAGGGGAGTTTTTTTTATAAAAAAAACCTATACAAGTAAGAATCATATTTATTAGAACGTGTTTTTTGTACATTTGTCTAAATAAGTAGTAGAATCTTGAAAAAAACTTCTTTACCATAATTCACCACGATTCACCATGCTTTTTGATGGAGACAAAAATAGATCAAAATTCACCACAGATTCACCATGATTCCCTATCACCATGGAAAACAAACAACATTTTTGTTTCACCGTCATTCCCTATCACTATGATTCACCATGTAACAAACACATCCTAATAGAATCGCGACCAGACACTGTGTGATTAAAGCACATGTAGTGTAATGGCATATTCACAAAAAAGATGTTAGATTGTACGTCGTGTGGTTGTCTCACATGCCACATGGTTGTCAGACCAACGACAACCATGGTTTTATAAAACCCACCTTGAGGCTTTCTTGGCTTACGCCTGAAGGTGAGACTACCCTATTAGCGCCTCAAGGCTTACACCTCGATGGCTTAGATTGAGGCCTATGCCTCAAAATGTCTGAGGCTCGCCTAAATTCTGGATGATAATGCCTTATGTTAACCATTGAGCTTTTTGTTTTTGAGATTATTGCGTATGATTTATTCAAAACTTTATATTCAGATTTGTTGTGATTGATTATCATTCTCTCACTAATGAAACTACAATTTTATATTTTTTCAAGGTTTCAAATTTCATAAAGTTACTTCTGATATAGAACATTTAATCTTCCTTGCTAAATTTATCTTTTTGCGACCTTATATTAGAAATTAAAATTTGTGCAATTACGTTTTTGATCTAATACTACATAGTATAGATTTCTCATTATTTGCGACAAATTCTATTATTGTGTTGGTGTCTTTGTTATCATGTTGCTTGTAATCCCGATTTATCCTTGTTTGGGTGAAAAATCTATTAAATTTTAATTTTATATATACATATAAATTTAAATTATACACAAATATACATGTATATGATACATAGACATGCATATATATGTGTATTGGGATATATGTATATATTTCTATATTTATGAACGCTTCAGACATATTTCAAGCATGGTTTTCAGACCAGACAAGAAGGTTGACCTGACAAAGCTTGTGAGTACATGTCTTTGGTTCAACCTCTTCGTCAACCTGTCTGACCCAATGAAGTAAACATGACACCATGTTTATATTTTTTTTGTAGATGTATATGTACATGAGTATATATAATTACAATATGTAAATGTGTATATCCATTGATATGAATGTGTGTGTATATACATGTGTATGCATTGATCTACTATATGAAAGCATGACTGCATAAGATGATGATTCTTTTTACATGAAACATAAAAAATCATTTGATCTATTTGTAAAGAAGCAAACTAATGGTTTTGCAGTGCTAATCAAGTTATAGATAACTTAATATGTGAAAATTTCAAATATGGAATAGTAGGCTTGAGTGGAAGGGGGTTAATATTGCTCACATGACCATTGAGGAAGGGAAAATATAAGCAGAAAAATCCGATCAGGTCTTTGACCCAAGGGGTCGGGTCAACGGTTCAAAACCAAGTCTTGACCAAAAATAGGTCTAGCCCCATCCGACCTGCGAGACCTTCTATGTGGCGGTACAACTGGTCAGGTTAGGTTTGTTTTCAAAATCCTAAGGCGTACACCTCAAATGTCTTACGCCTCGCCTCATTGAGACAAAAACACCTCATTACACCTCACACACTTTTAAAACTTTGGTGACAACAAGCAACGAAAATGTAAAAGGGGGATTCTAAAGCTCCAGAGAAGATCCACCTTGACCCCTCTGTTCATCAATGGCCAAAAAAGGTGTCCTAAGCATGGGTGGCCATTAGAGCCATACAACTTCTCAAAGAATAGCCTAGGTCTGAAGTCCATATGCAAAGGCCGTAGGCCTTTGAGAAGAGGGAGGTCTGTAGATGAGGGGCAAGAAGAAAAAAGAAGGGTGGTGGTGGTGGACCATGGCTTAGGCGAGGAGACATTGGCAAAAAATGGAGGTTAGGAGAGGGCGGGAGGAGAGGGAAGGAGTTTCTCCAGGTAATCTGCTCTGGCACCATGTATAATAGTATTGTATTCACATCTTGATGGTTTACATGTGATTACAAGACTGATACATAGGAGTTTAGATATGCTTAACATCCTGTACCAACACATATGGGACTAAAGCACTTAAGTACAATGACACAAAATAGCCACAATAAGCAGGCCCGTATAACAGCTTTAACATCACTTATGTGTTATAATTGTAATGTTGTGTATCACTGTCAGGCCGATAATGACATTGACTTCCTAAACTGTTTTTTTGCAGTAGAACTTGACCTCGTGCTTTTAATTACCTTTTTCTCACATATGCTATGATTTCTAGAGAATATATACTATGCATACATAAAACAATACTGCTATCGCCCAAAAGCTAAATATTGTGAGGGAATTGGTTATCATTTTATGAATTCTAGGAAATTATGTTACTGCAATATCTAGAATTTAGATGATTCTGATTTGATATTTTTGATGCTTTGCTTAATCTAATCGAATCTCCAAAAATATAATCTGTAGTTAATCTGCTGGTGCTTTGTCCCATTGTGTATCTGTGCCAGGCATATTTTCCTCCAATTTCTCAACCTGAAGGTCTTCCACTAAAGATTCAAGATGCCAAGGGAAAGGAGTGGGTATTCCAGTTTAGATTTTGGCCCAATAATAACAGCAGAATGTATGTTTTAGAGGGTGTCACTCCTTGCATACAATCTATGCAATTGCAGGCTGGCGACACAGGTACTACACTCCATATCTTGTTCAACTGCCTATGCCAGTTTACAGTTTACAACAGAGTAAGAGTTAAATCATTATAGAAGTCCATTTTACCCTATATATAGAGCAAACTGTATACTAGCTGCTCTTATAATGTATGTGATAAGAATAGAAGCGTATAGAAAATCAGACATACCATTCATACCCAAAGCCCTGGTGATATGTTACTGTTTGGTCATCAGGCTCAAGGGTAGAAAAAAATGCATAGTGCCAAGGTCCACTAATATTGTTTATAAGAATAGGATTCGTTTTTTGCAAAGATGGCTTCTTGATTATCAAGAAAGAATTGCATAGCACCAAGGACCACCAATTTTGTTTATAAGTATAGGTTTTATTTCTAAAAACATGGCCTCTTGTTTATCATGATAACTAGAAAGTATACTTAATCATCAAGCATTTCAATTGTCCTAAAATCATAATTGTCAAATAGTAGGACCTTTGGCTACCTTTTAGTGGTCCACCTTACTATCAGCCTGCCACTATCTGTCTCTATTCCAACACTACTGAAAGGACTCCACTAGTTAAGAGAAAATATGTCAAATCCGAGTTTTAGGTATTTCACATAACAAGTGCAGCCAAAAACTCGAGGCAGTAATGGAAAAATAGAGACATCATGATAATTGAAAATGACATCTTATCATGGAGCACAGAGGAAGGCATGCGATTAATCAGAAAATAGGTAGTCACCAGTCAACAAGGCATTAGGCCAGAAAGACTAGGGGATGTTGGTGTAACACATCATGTACGAGCTACATCAAACATATGTCTATTTTTCCGTTCCACAATGCCATTTTGTTGGTGTGTAGAGGTTCAAGAGGTTTGATGCAACATACCCATATCAAACGTTTTAGATTATATTGAACACATTTAAGTGCGTGTCTTGGTGCAAAACACTTTTAATAGTTTTTGAGAATTGGGTTTCAATCTTAGCAAAGAAAGGTTTCACAATACGGAAAACAACAGAATCATCTTTCAGAAGGTAAATCTAAATAATTCTGGAAAAATCATCAATGGAACCGTTGAAGTACTAAAATCCACAACAATTTGAAGTTTTGCAGGGACCCCGTACTCCTGAGTGTATAATATATAAGTTCAGAACTATTTGATAGAATGCTTAACAAAAGAAGAGCAAGTTTGTTTGCCTAATTGACAAGACTGTCGATCAAAAGAAATAACAAAACCAGAAAGGACATGACACACCTTGCTGGCTGAAGGGGTAGCCAAGGCGCAGATGCCACTGAAGTGGTGAGACTGAAGAAGATATGTGCACATTGTAGCAATATCTAGGTTGTACAAGCCATCATGTCCTTGATGCCCCCACAAAAATTTCACCCTTATGCACAGATCCTACACAATGCAATGAAAAAGCATAAATGTAATCAAACAACTCAATTCGTGGACAAACTTGCTCACAGATAGTATATTTAAAGCTAACTAAGCATATAAGACTGAAGATAATGATAATCTTGAAGTAGGTTTAGTAGTTCCCGTGAGATCTATCTTCCAAGAGGATTGGGAAAAGGATGACCATTATGTAATTTTTTGATACAAGCCTGTGTTGTCAGTAATGTGCGATGTAACACCAAAATCAATAATCTATTTATTTTAATTACCATGGGGAGATAGAGTGAAGATAAAAGCAACTTTGTCAGAGTGGGAGTGCTTACAACTACAATGCTTACAAGCCGGTCTAGATCAACCTTGGATAACACAACATGACTATCAAGAGCACTAATAGAGGTTTCACCAACAAATCTTTGGTATAGTTTATTTTAACAAAATTGTCGAAATTTCAATACTACTGATGACTACTAGATATCGAATAGCAGGTACACCAGACATGGTATGGCATTTCAAGAATTTTCAATGGTGTTTCGATCAAATTTCAACATTTTGACGAAATTAGGCAAATTTTAATGAAAGCCATTTCATCCCCATTTTGGCAAAACACTACGGAAATATAAGTCTTCGATAAAAATGGGGTATCATGTTTGCAATTTACTCACTATGACTCCTTGTGCTTTTTAGGGACAATCTAAGTTATGTTTCTTCTCTTCCTAGCCTAATTCTATTTGTCTCTCCTATTTGTCTTTCTTTATGAATGAAATATTTAAAATTGGTTTTGGGAGTTGCATTTATGGCTACGTTGACCCTCTAGCTCTCATTTCTGAGGTCACATGATTTGTAATGAAAGTGTACAAGATTAGCATGACCATTGAGATATTGTGTATGTATACTACTATCAATCTCACCTCTAACTACATGGTTGCCCCCTCTAGGCTCTAGCTACAAAAGCACACGGCCAAGAACAATGCTTGACTAATTTCCATGAGTATGCATTTTGTCGCTAGTAGGCATATAGAGAACACATTGAAACACATCTATGCATGTATAAAACAAAATAAATAGGAGCCAAAATATTGATAGAATTGCTCAACTCATGTATAGCCAACAAGGAGGACAACAACTACCGTGGCTCTCAAGCTTTAACTAGGTATATAAACCATAGCAATCTCCAACTTCCTCGATACTCACTCACAGACAACTGCAATACTACTGATGTACTACATCCTGTCGTCCTACCTAGATGTTCTACCATCCTAGACCAAATATTGTATATCCAAAATAATGATTGAATTAATTCATTTTATTTGAATTTGACATTAAAATTCCCATCGGAGTCCTCATTGATTGATACAGTTAAACTTCCTTCACTAACACATGAGGAGCCCCACCCCTCAGATACCCGATGTGAAATATTATTGCATATTTGTGTAGATCTACACTAGTAGATTGTTCCTGTAAAATTACATTAAATAAGTTGTTCATTTAGCATTGGAAATGTTAGGAACACATTTGTCAAAATTTCCGCTGAAATTTGTTGAAATTTCTATTTTTGTTGCCACCAAAACAACGTCGAATTTGGAAATTCTCTTCTTTGATCTTTGGACTCTCGCAAACTTGATTGGCCCAAGTCGGCTTGCCATGTTTGAGCCAACATGTCTCTTCCACATTGTTGGTGTGCTTGTAATAGAATAGTAATGAACACCAATGGGTTGACCTCGTCCACGTCCAATAGCTCTAGTAGAATGAACCACGTCCTTGAGAAGAACTACAACTACATACACTCCATCAAGAAGAACCGATTCTGAAGTAGGTGTGAGGAGTTTGTGGTAAGGCGTTGCAGACATTTGAGAACTTCGTTGACAGAAGGAAGTGGATCACTTCCCCAATGTTTGATCAGCCAACTGGAGAATGAGTCAGAAAGACTGCATATGAACTGGACAAGTTGGAGTTCTTTTTGTGAAAGAATATTGTATTGAACTGATTCGATTAGATGAATAAAAGAGGTACAACCCTGTCCTATATATAGGAGCAAGGGAGAAACCCTGAGACTTGTGTCCCAAGTAATCTAAATGGGCCGAGACACTAAAGGCCCACTAACTAATTAACCTATTAACAAAATAGGCTAATATATACTCTTTAACACTTTCCTTTGCTTTTGTAAGGTGCTAAGGTCAAGATGCTCCTCCTCAAGATCCCCATAGAGGGTTTCGATGCCAAGAGACAACTTTAGTTTTGTCAAGCTTTGATAGATCTCATAATGCGCTAAGATTCTCTTTTTGTGCACATACAATATCCAGATGCTCCCACACTACTTTTACAAAGTTCAAATGAATGAGAGATGAACTCACGCATAGTTCGACACAGTTGAGAATCCAACTTTTAACTAGCGAATCGTGTTTCTTCTAGGTGACGTGGGCGCTTTTGACTTGACATCGGCCTTAGCATCCGGTACAACAAGAGCAACATAAGTAAGATGGAAAGCTTTATCCTGGGAATATGCATAGATATTGAGGGATTTATGCCAAGTTGCATAATTTTTCTAGTCAGTCGGACAAAGATTACTTGGTGACAAGAAAATTCAATCGAATAAGCCATGAAAGCATGGATAGAATGCAAACGCATGATCCATACAATCATAGATTAGAAGCTAGACAGATAGGACGAGTGACCAAGCGTGCATAGTAACAATAGAGAATGAAGCTCTTATGATGGGAGACAAATGAAAGAAGAAGTCACAGTATCATTACATAGACATGTGACACCTCAAGAGGGAGGGACCCTTGGTAGAAGAAAAAAAATGAACTTTTGGATAGGAGTAAGGGTTAGAAGAGGGGATATGTGTTGCTTGCGCAGCAATGTGGATGGAATTAGATTAGAACGGTTAGTAGCAAAAAAGGGAGAGAAAGAAGGATGCATGAAGGTGCCAATGATTGGAGGGTGACAACAATTGGTGCAGTGGTGGCGATGGTAGAGAGGAAGGTGGGAAGGCTTGGTGGCTGGGAATAGGGTAGGGTGGTGGGTGGAGAGGGTGATGGCAGTAGCAGGGAGCAAGGCAGAGTGTTGCGGCGACATTAAGGGGTAGGACGGTAGGGAGTAAAGGAGGGGGTGGTGGTAACAACATGGGGCAGAGGGGTTGACAGTGGCAACACAGGATCATAGTTGTCTAGGCAGTCCCTTTTTCCCGAGGGGAGCCTAGGTGGCAGCCTAGGCGTTTTAGCTATTTCTTATTTTTTATATATATATTAACATATATATATATATATATATATATATATATATATATATATATATATATATATATATATATATATATATATATATATATATATAGATACATTACTGTGTACATTTCTGATGGTTATAGCTAAGTTGTAACAATTATATTTGACCTATATATCACAGCTATTTGACCTAACTTGACCTGATTGGCTCTAATTTGACATATCTCGATCTAAATTGGACTTAACCTGACCTAAATCTGTTGTAATTTTGCATAGCATAAACTTCTTAGACCTAAGCTTTCCCTAATTTACCCCATATTTATCTATACGACACCTAATTTTGCCAAATCAGACCAATATGTCCCCAAAGAAGACCTACAACCCCAAATCATGTGTTTTCCCCAAATCAAACCCAATTTGCTCAAAATTGACCTGATTTGGCCTAAATCGGGTCTAATTTTGCATAACATGACCTAAACATACCTTACTTCCCCTAATGTTTCATGTATTGACCTAAAGGAGACCCAAGTTTGGCTAAACCTTACCTAATTTCCCCAAATAAAAGTCCCTTTTTCCCAAGGGGAGCCTAGGTGGCAGCCTAGGCGTTTTAGCTATTTCTTATTTTTTAAATATATATTAACATATATATATACATTACTGTGTACATTTCTGATGGTTATATCTAAGTTGTAACAATTATATTTGACCTATATATCACAGTTATTTGACCTAACTAGACCTGATTGGCTCGAATTTGACATATCTCAATCTAAATTGGACTTAACCTGACCTAAATCTGTTGTAATTTTGCATAGCATAAACTTCTTAGACCTAAGCTTTCCCTAATTTACCTCATATTTATCTATACGACACCTAATTTTGCCAAATCAGACCAATATGTCCCCAAAGAAGACCTACAACCCCAAATCATATGTGTTTTCCCCAAATCAAACCCAATTTGCTCAAAATTGACCTGATTTGGCCTAAATCGGGTCTAATTTTGCATAACATGACCTAAACATACCTTACTTCCCTTAATGTTTCATGTATTGACCTAAAGGAGACCCAAGTTTGGCTAAACCTTACCTAATTTCCCCAAATAAAATGCACTTCCGCCAAGCCAGACTTGTTTTCCCCAAATCGAACCTAACTTCCCCAAATTTGACCTGATTTGGCTTAAGCTAGACCTAATTTTTCACAACATGACCTAATCAGACTTCCCCTAACTTACCCTATACCGACTTATATGCGCCCAAATTAGACGTATTTCCCCTAAATCAGACATGTCTCCCTCAAATCAGACCTCATTTGCCAAAATTTTACCTAATCTGACCTAAATGAGGCCCAATTCAACCATAAAATTATCAAGATGATCTAATTTAATCAAATCTAAACACAATTCATGCTAATTTATCCTTTAAATGGCTTAATTTGGGGCGAAAAGGCCTTCGCCCACTTAATACATGTAATAGACTGGGTGCCTAGTTTGGGGCACCTTGCCTAGTGCCTAGGAAGCTTAGGCGGGTGCCTTGATAACTAAGCACGGGGTAGGGGAGGGGGTGGAAACAGCAACAAGGGGTAAGGGAGGGGGTGGCAGCGGCAACAATGGGTAAGGGAGGGGTTGGTGGCTGTAGGGGGATGGGGATTAGGGATGACATCAACATGGTTCTGGGATAGAGGGTCAGGGCCAACTGGGATCATAGATGGAGGGGGTTAGTGCCGGATGGGATGAGGAATGGCTTTATGGAGTGTTAAAGTGTCTATATTAGTCTATTAGTTAAATAGGCTAATTAGTTTAGTGGGCCTTTATCTTCCGGCCCGTCTAGTTTAGATTACTTGGGTCCTAAGTAATAGGGCGTCTCTCCTCTCCTATATAAAGGAGAGGTCGTCAGTCTTTGTATCACAATCTATTCTATTCAATCCATCTTTTATACTTTAACATGGTATCAGAGCGGGTTAGATCTTGAGAGAACCCTAACCTAGCCGCCGCTTTCCCCTCTCTCTCCAAGCCGCCGTTCTTCTCCGTAGCCGCCGGCCGCCGCCTCTCGAAGAGAGAAGCCAAGGTCGAGCGCCCGCCTGCGGGCGGCCGCCGGCCTCCGTTGCCATGGCTTGGCCGGCTGCCCGCTAGGCATATCTCGGCCTCCATGGTCATCTCCATTCATCTATTCTTTCATTCTTTCCATACAACACCTCCGCTGCCTATCATAGCAGCCGTCCTCCATCATCATCCGCAACAATCGCCGCCGTAGGCATCCGCCGCGGTAATCTCCTTCCGCCATCTGAAAGCAGCAGCGCCTCGCCACCATCAGCAGCAGTAGCCATCAGCAGCCATCTCCACAGAGTCGTCGACCATCAGAAATTGGTTCACATCCGCAAGGAACAGCCATCTCCACCTTCCAGAGCAGCCGCCGCCGCCGCCGCGTCGATACTATCGACATGAGTGTCGATGGTATCGACATCAGATCAGACGCAAACATCCGCCGACATCCCGTGACGCAATCCGCATCGCCGGCGTCGATACTATCGACAGGAGGTCGATGGTATCGACTTTATCACAGCGACAAGGAGAGAGTCGGTCGATACCATCGACAGTCCTGTCGATGGTATCGACAGTTGATCAGCAGCAAACGGCAATCCGTCGAAGGATCCATCTCATGACGTCTTCCGATTAGCCTTCATCGCCGCTTTGGAGAGGCTCCGCCTTGGCTCCGCATGCATCCTCTTGGCATGCAATATCTCCGGAGTCACGCAGGAGACCCTTTGTCATCTCCTATGTTGCGACAAAGTGCTTCATCAGCCGAGCGTCATCTCCAGCCATCATCCGCAAGCTGCTGCTCCTCCACTTCATCATCATCCCGGCGACCTTCATCTTCCATTTGCTGCTATCTGCATCATCATGCTACTGATGTCCCTACGCCATCACCTGTTGTTTTCATCATCATCATTTCATCTTCATCACTTCATCATCATCACTCTCCACCGCTACCAAACAACCATGTTTACTACCCCCATATGCATTATCCCTGTCTCTATTCGGATCCTTAATCGGTTCTATCTTTTGCTAATCGGATCCTATTTTGACCCTAATCGGATTTTCGCGGGGGCTCCGCCCCCGCACCCCCGGATTTGTTGCCCTAACGGGCCAACAAACCCCCTTTTCGGGTCGGGACTAGATCCATTTATTTTTCTACCCGGATCTCATGTTGACCCATTTAGTATACTCTCTTTGGCTATCGGTTTCATTCTCCACATATTGCCCATCTCCATTTCACATATTTTCTCTCTTTTTCAGCCTTTTTTCTTTCCCACCCACCCATATTATGTGAGTATCCCTTTTCCACATTGCGGGGGGGTCATATATCCAGTTCTCCACACCAAACACTCACTCTTGTCGTCTTTGGTGTGCGGGGGGGATAGAGAGGAAAGGAAGAGATGAGAAGAGCGAGCATGCGAGCATATGAGAGAATGTATGAGAGAGAGAGTATGAGATGATGATATATGTATTCAGATTATATATATTCCAGGCTATCTTCATGAAGCTTCACATCATTCAGCACACCAGTTCTCTACTTGAGCCAGCAGTGAAGATCCAGCGTCGACACCGTATCCGCGTTATGTACGTCAGGTGTTGATGGTATATTCCTTCATTTGCATTCACATGAGACAGATGGGTGCTTCTTCAGAAGCTCAGAGTTTTATCTTCACCGAGCTGCTTCATCACGTCTTCTCCGAGCCGCATCTGCTGTATCGACATCGCCTGTAGCTGATCCTCTTGGGACCTTCCTTGATGGATGATCTCCTTTCCCGTCAAGCCCCCAAGTTTCATGCGTCAGAGTTTTATGGTTCCTGCATCGTATCAAGCAGCAGATCGTCCGTCCGCGTTCGTGCCGCGTTAAGCACGTATTCCAGTGGCGAATTGTTGTAGTATCAGGTCCATTCTTCAGATGTCCTCATTCCAGATGCACTTCAAGGAAGACCTTCAAAGCTCGAGTATCTTCAGCCTGCAGAGTCATCATCACCATAT